>MU277988.1:848756-945670 GCA_022385765.1 Trametes cingulata
CCTCGCTGTGAGGTACGGCCCATATCATACACACTGCTCGAACTCCGCCGAACAATACGACTTACGGCTCATGTTGTGATTAGTGCTGTTTCCGGGGCTGGGTTGCGCCGAGGACATGGCGACCGCGCGCTCGTTCATCCGCTATTGTCTATCGAGTACGGCGGGCAGACCGCGCATATCCACTGATCGCGATAATTTGCTTACTCACTTGCCCAGATGAACTGTGATATAAGGACGCAAAACCAGGGGCGTGCTCGATTGGAGATGCTCTCCCCCACCGTCGTACCTCATCACCTCGCCTCCTCGAGCACTGCGAGCACTGCGACACTGGCTGGCTTCCCACACACGGAATTCAAAGGGCAGTCCTGTACTGCTTTCAGTGAGCTCTCACGATCCATTCAGTTCCCACAGATTGGAATAACTCTCGTCTGCGTTTGCATGCTAGCGCACTAGCCTCGATTCATCTTCCTCGAGTTAACAGCGGGGGACCTATCAGCCACATATGCCGCCGTACTTTGAATATCATCAATCTAAACATCGGGGGTTCAGATTGGCAACGTTCATAGCCTGGCACAGATAGCCATAGGTCGCCTGTGGTATGCAGTTTGTTTGCTCGTGACTTTGCTATGGGTAGGATGGGTGCAATGTAAGTTGGTTGATATGAATTTTCTATCTTCATACAGCAGCGCGTCGATCTAACCAGCTGTCCCTCCCCGCCCCCGCCCACAAATCACAGATTGGCTCCTCACCTGCTCGAGGGTCGTCCTGCCGTATCTCAGCCCTCCGACTATTTCCCAAATGGCGTGATTTCACAACGTCTCCGCAGGGCGAGGTCGTCCCAGCTTTGGGTCTAGACCCGTATCGAAGGCACGTCATCAATTCTGCCAGCATGAGACTAACAGTCTCTTGGTGCTCGTCGCTTTGCTATGGGCAGAACCAACCTATTTCGACTGGGAATACCTTGGTTTCGTCCATAGCAGCACGACGATCCACCAAATGAGCGTGTTAGTCTTGAAGCGGCCAAGCTCGAGGGTATTCGACGTTGCGTCACATACAAGGAACATCATGTTCTGGCTGCCCTTTGCCTCCCAACGCCTGACTTTCCTTGTGCACTCCCGGACAGTCGGCACTGATAGCCTCGCAGCGATGCACGCACACACATAGTCTGACGGGTATACGTCATCTGGGTGAATGATGTGTCTGATATTTAGTATATACTTGTACACAGAGTAGGGCCTAACAGGACAAAATCACAGCTAGCGCGAGAGTTCGTACACAACAATATCAATGCATTTGCAAAGGACAGCGACACAGACTCGGAAGGAATGGGTGTTCGACCAACACGGCTATTCGAACATGTCAATGAACGAAAGTAGAAAGCATAAGACAAGAAAGCGAGAGGAGAAAGCAGATGTGTGTACATGCTTGCAAGGGCGTCGTTGTACTTCGAACTTGCAGTATTTCGCCGATACAGAACATCGAGAGGGCGCATCGGAGAGTTGTATAGCCGGATGGCTTTGCACGAGGGGAGACGGGTTTGATAATGTTGCAGGGCATACACGCTCAGGACAATGGCGGTGGTTGCTATGGGCAGACGACTGGTGGAATAGAAGTGCGGTGCGACGCGTATGGCCCACCCGGTGGTGTGAGCCGTATCAGTCATCTGACCTACAGTGGTATTCGAGGGGAGGTTGCGGCAGCAGAGCCCAGTCGGGGTTGCGGAAGGTGGCGCCATCGCGAGGGCTCGTAGCGTGATAGTAAAGGCTGTCTTCGAAGGTCGTCCGCTGTCCATGAACCCAGTTGGGCGACCATTCGTATGGTAGGTTTCCTTCCGGAGAGGGCGGGGGCACGAGCTCGACCGGAGGATAGGCGCGAGTAGGGCTCCGCTCGCCATTCACGACCGGGACCGCAGGTATGAAAGACGAGAGGCTGGGGGGTTCCACGTAGTGGGGCGCGTCTGATGGATGGTTCGCATACCCTGTCCAGGGAAGTGTTGTGTCAGCGTCGAGATGGAGCAATTCACAGCCAGGAAGCTGTTCTGCACGCATGGACCACGCGGTGTTCTTGTCGGGAAGTGCCTCCCTAGAATGACAAGGACTGGCGAACCCGGTATTGTAGGGTGGGATGATTGAGGTTTCAGGCTGACCGAGAGCATGCCGTGACGCCGTCGACGACGGATACGGTTGTGTGCGCCACCCTCGGACAAGCTGGTTCCCCCGGGTGATACGTCCGAGTCTCGCGCGCCCACCAGAGCGGTTCGCGGGGCTACCAACGATCAATTCGTTGGGGTCGAACTCTGCAGCGGATGGCAGGCATCCAGCGCTGATACGGTGGCCGGGTGCCGGCGGTGCGCCGCCCAAAGGCAAAGAAAGCGACAGCGGGAAGGGCTGAGACATGCTACGAGGTGTGGCAAGGTCGTCGCGCACGAGGGGGCGATGTTCCAACGCCACAGAACCAGAGTAGAGGTGGGGAGCGTTGCTGGCGGGGGACACGTCGAACAGAGGCTGATCGTAGACGAGGTTTCCTACCGGGTATTGGTACGCGCCACGCGTGTCGAATGCGGGGAACGCCTCAGACGAGGGATAGCTCGGAGGAGACGTGAAGAGGCTCGTTGGTGCGGAGAGGGGCGGTACGATCTGAGTGTGACGGAGTGCTGCCGCTTCGTGAACGTCATTCACATCTGGAGAGAGCGGGGCTTGATTGTAGCGTCTCTCTGGTACGGGGAGATCGCGAAGAGGCTCTTGCTCCGGAGATGATCCAGCACCTTGAAGATGATCCTCTCTTGCCGTGCGAGACGAGTCGTCGAGGGGCTGGTCGATGTTGAAGTCAGAGACTGCAGACATGCGTCCGCCGCCGCCGCCGCCTCTATGGTTCTACCAATGCAAGTCATTGATGCATGCATACAGGCGGCGGAAAGTAGATGTCTGACCTTCGCAGTACTCTTGGCTCTCTTTTGACGCGACCTCCTAGTACTATAGCCCGAGGCGCAACGACGCTGCTGACCGTTGGCGGTAGGCGATGTCGACGGCAAGTTCGGTCTCAGGAGTGAGAATTCGTGGTACGTCCCGGGAGTTCGTTGGCAGAAAGCATTAGAAGCATGGTATAGCTTCTGATTGATACCCTCCGCCGGAGTACCCCACTGGACCACCCTTTCTCGAGCCTGTGACTGTGATGAGTATGGGGCAGCGGAGAAGAGCTCGAGTGCAGACAAACGTTCGGTCCAGCATTAGTGTAAGACTTCGGGACGACTCTGGCGTGTCCGCCCGGGCGTTTTGGCTTGTCGCACTTGGTCTCTTGTTCCGCGGACATCATGCGTGGATACGGTGGCGTTGTCTGGATAATAAGGATGAGTGGGTCACAAGTACAAGAACACCTATGTACGAAGCACCCACTTCTCTTATAAACCCGCCAGGGAGCACGGCACAGAACGTCCAAGGCGTACGCGGCCCTCTCTGATGCCGTCCAGGTTGAAGCCTCGTGCCAGGACTCTCCGCCCAGCAGGGCCCAGTCATGCGGGCTCCTTCTAGGCGTGCATCACTTCCAGGATACAGACGTTCACAGCCCCTGGAAGCTGCCTCGAGGTGATGCGCCCAAGAAGCCATCCGAGGAAGGCAAGCCTTAGCATCGCCCGTGCCCGGAACAAATGGGAAGGAGATGCTGGTGTGCTTCTTGCAGCACGTTGACAAGGTGTGACATTAGGTTTTCGGAGCTTCAACGTATCGTTCTCTTCCTTTGGAGAAATGTTCACGAGAGGCGTACACCGCCGATGCCCGCACATGGACTAGCTTGGTGCAGATGCCAGACAATTCAGCTCGTGCTACTGGGACAGTGTGGAACTCACCAGGCACCTCCACATGTCGCGCCTCATGAGGAGGGTGGTTGGGATGCTGTGATGCAGCACCCTCCAGGTTTCCGACGTCGGTTTTGTCCAAAGCTAGGCGATAGGACCAATGCTCAGCAAAGGGTGCCATCCTGACGTACGTAAACGCACCATGCAATTGCAGTGTAGAAGACACTGGTGGACAAGAATGGAGGAGCCCTAGAGTCACAGGCATTGTGCCTATGATTGCTACGGTTACTGTAACAAGGTGTTGCACGACTGTGGGGCCCGGGTCCGATCTGCAATCGACGCATCGTGCATCAGTGTCCTCACTTCTTATGAGGCATGGTATGGGTATCGACTTGATGCTGACCTCGCGGACGTGCCGTACAAACCGTCGACAGTCCCGGTCATGGCCGCGCGCGGATGAATGTAAGCCTATGCAGACAACGCGTGCGCGCGAGCGCGGCGTGGGAAGCCTGAATATTGAGGAAAGCCGTGAGCGCACACAATAAGACGAACCATATGCGGTTCGAAGGTGTTTTCCTGGCACGGCTTCATGCGTGCCCCAGCGGCGGATCCCTCAGGCTTGTCCAGGTTTTGCTGCACAGTGAGGCGATAGCCGGAGGAGGGAGGGCATATGGGGAATATTGCGAAACGCACTGAACGCGCAGCGATGGACGAGTGTCCACTCGCCGTCTAGTCGGATGTGGGGTCATTGAAGACAATAATGCCAGTACTATATTACTATGATCATGTCCTAGAGCTCGACCACAAGCCGGTACCTCCGTCTGCATAGTCCACTCGTTAGCTCTCGACTTGCCAGTGAGACGCCAGGCCCCAGCCTGAGGGTGTCATGTCATAGTGACTCACCGAGAGGCAAAGTGCGGCCCCAGGCCTGGTCCCAGTTCAACTCGCTGCAGCATCACCTGTCGGTGTGATACTGGCTGGACCTAGAGTACCACAATGCCCAGGTCCTAGTTGGTATGCGATGGAACCCGATGAAACGCCTTGATTCGCCGAAAAGCCTGAGATGGCAACGATATTGTCCAGATGAGTCGCACACATGCTAACTCGAAGCCTCTGATATAGACTCTCTACCTAAACGCAAGAAAGGTGTTAACTTCGAGGTAAAGGCCCGGAATTCGATGCTCGGAGTACTGGTGTCATGGCCATCGGGCGTCTTCCGAGCACGAAGGATGCGAAGGTCGTTGGGTTTCTACAGCTGTTTGCAAAATCATTGGACAGCCACTCCAATTGACGCGCCGCGCCCAATTTGCGCAAAAGACGCAAAACGCGCGGCGAGCTCAGACTAGTTCGCGATGTACCTTCAACGCCAAGAAAGCCGTCTAGAACGCAGCATATATGTCCTATTCTATCACCACGAGTCCTCACCGGCACTCTACGAGTGGTTTGAACGACATACTAGGGATACGAAACGAGCCAGATTGTGGGCGTCTAAGCCAGCGCATTGGGCGCTTACCACAAGGAGAGGGCGCCGACGACTCGACGGACGGTTGCGAGCACCAGTACAGGTATTGACCACAACAGACCGTGTTACTAGTCTCTGTTCCACTGCTACCAAGCTCTCTGATTGATTTGGAGAACAGTAGAGAACATGGGTGCGAGATGCAGCCCTCACTTACTCCTATGAGCTGACCATGCGGTCAATCATTTTTAAGTATATATGACACGTCAAAAAGGGTACTAGCATGTTCCCGGACACATATACAAGCTGATCAACCCCGTACAATGTCACAATGGCCGCTGGCGTGCTCTCAGAACGCTTGAGCATTCCACAGTTACCAGCTTCTCCTAGGCGCCCGCTGAGCTGTCAGTTAGGCGCCGTAAACTGCGATTCTCAAATCAACTGCATTCGTCTGCTTCGTTTAAAAAAGTGTACAGGAAGGACGATATAGCACATAGCAGCATATGTACGCAATTCTACGGCCTCTGAGCCACTGAGGGAGCACCGACGAGGTCCTCTGAATCCCTGTCTGAGCTCGCCGCGCGTTTTGCGTCTTTTGCGCAAATTGGGCGCGGCGCGTCAATCCGAGTGGCTGTCCAATGATTTTGCAAACAGCTGTAATGAGCGCTTCGCTTCTTGTAGGAAACGTGCGCCTATCTCTGCCTATCTGCTTTGACCTCGGCGAGCCAAAGCTTCGAGTCCCAGCAGAGCGTGTCTCTGCGCTAGTGACCGACTTCACCTCGAGACCCCCATAGCTATTAAACGGTTCGTAGGATGATTAGCGGAGAATACCTCTATTAGCGGACCGTGCTCCTCGTGTCAAGCTGGTGCCAGTGTTATCGACGTCTGGAGCTGAAGACAATTGACTCACAAAAGACATTAGCAAGCCAACTACCAGCGTGGCCGTCGGAGCACCGTCCTCCCGTACGAAACAATTACTGAGACTCATAGAAGCTAGGCGCATCACTTCATCGATCAGTGCAGCGTGAGTACAGTTCTTGTGCTTGTCGACCTTATTGTTCGGCGATCGTGAGCTGATTGACGTACGGGTCTCGTAGAGGCAACGCGAAACAGGCTGGCTGTTGACAATTGTCATTCGAGTGGATATCCGCCAAAGCCCCTTCCATAAGTATGGGCACGTTCGGAAAGGACACCTACCCGCCTACCGTGCAGTTACCGATGGAACAAGTAGCCAGCAATGGTACGCAGTACGCTCTCCCTCTGCCCATCTCACACATTACACTACGGTACTTGAGCCTGGTCTATGGGGTATGCAATATTAATGTCTTTCTTCTGTTCGACGCTAGCTGATGCGCATCGGAACAGAAGCTGAAGAGATGCAGCCGACCAAGTCGCGAACATGCTTCGACGCGCGGTACGTTCTCATAATGCTCAGGCAGCAGTGGGTCTTCTGTGCGTTGGGTATTTCTGTGACACCCCGGGAGCGGGCAGTGGCTGGGCCCGCTTTCAGCTGATTGTGTCCGCAGACTGGGGTGATCCAGCTCGATTCAGCTCTATGGTCCCTATCATCAGGATTGGCTTGGCAGTGCATGATTGGCGTCGCTGCGCTATGGGTAGTATCAATTTATTGAGAACTCGGGATAAATTGGTATCACTCATAGCTCAAGGCACCTCTCGTCGTTGCCGCGCCGACATCCACTCTTTGCGAGCCTGGTCCTCGGAACCTCAGAGTGACCTTTGATTAAGCGTGCAATACTCTTTACATTGCATGACACTATGCGATCTTCTGAACTGGCCATCACAGGTCACCGGAGACATCTCAGTAACTCTGCCAGCGTCAGATTTAATAGTTCATTGAAGATACATGCTCGCACTGTTGACGTCCATACATGAGTGTGGAGGCAATAGAACGTGTCTCGCGAGTATCAATATCACGAAGAAAGCGATCGTGGTGCAGAAGAGACATCGGAGAGCAACTTCGAGTACGCGTTACACGGAAAGCAATACAGCAGGGTGATAGCGATGTGAATGCAAAGTGAGGTCATAATTGGTCTGAGAAGAGGTGCTCGCCCTAGGTGGTGAGGTTTCCCTGACACTTGTCAAGGCATCTGGTTCCAGGTAGTATCATGGTCGCGAAGCACCATGACACCGAACGGATATGGGTAGTCAACTCGAGACGCAATATGTCAAACGTCTGATGGCCAATCGTGGCGATGTCCCGTGATGTCTGGGGCCCAGTCGGGGTACTCGAAACTGGCCAGATCGACTCCGATGTCGGTGTGTGCAGCATACCCCGACATCCACAAGGCATGTCCATCAAGCATGCGGGGAGAAGCGTAGTCGTTTGGGCGAACTAGGTCCTGCGGCGCCAGCAGTGTCATGTCGACGTGGGGGTGAACGGACTCGTTCCAGACCATTTGCATGGGGCTAGGAGCATGAGGTTGGAAGCTCGAGGATGGCAAGGTACGTGGCGGGTCGTAGTATGACCCGGCCGGGAGGTGGAGACTCGGAAGTTCGCCGTAGTGCACCGGTATCGGAGCACCTATGGGTACGGGAAGCGGATTCTGGGAGGCAACGTCGTCGGCAAGAAGATGGGGCACGGCGATTGTGATGGGCGTCGAAAGAGGATGGTCCTGCAGATGCGGACCGTCTCCTCCCGCTGGTACTATGTCGTCTGGCAGCGGCATGTCCAAGTGCCTGAGAATACGCCTCCGAGTTTGCAACGCCTGCGGACGTCCATTGCCGCCCATTGGAGTGTACGCAAGGGGATGAGGTGCGGGATAAGGGCTCGCCGCAACCTCGCGCGCAGTGCGACTACGACGCGTGCCACTTTGAAAAGGTGGTTCCGATGGCGGGAGCCTGCCGAGCGCGCGAGCATTAGGGCCACTACCACGACGCGGTATGGCGTTGGGCTGTATCATAGACTCGCTATCTTGCGCAGAGGGCGTTGACGGATTCGGGGGATAGTCCATTCGGCGTGACGAGAGGCTGTCCATGGTGGCAGAGGGACTGAGGGGAGGAACGGATGCGGGCATCGTGGAGTGGGGAACTGCTCCCTCTATGAACTGGTAGGCGTGCGCGAGAACATAGTTTGCATCGCCTAATGACCGGGGGTTACCATTCGCGAGCTCGGAGTGCCCGTAGAGCGTCGTGGGGTTTGCCTCGTACACATGTCCTGGCTGGACGTCGAAGTGTGGAAACGCCTCCGCGAGGGGAAGTCGAAAGCCGTCGAAGGGAGCAGGCTCCAAAGGACCAGCGAGGGACATCCACGGAGAGTGCTCGAGTTGCGAGGGATGCGCCACAGTTGTAGTTTGAGAGGAGCCCACCACCTGGCCGAGACCAGGATATTCGAGGCCTACCGGAGCGGATGGATGATGTGGCTCGTGGTGCATTTCCGTGTCACGAATGGGAGAAGACACCTGTATGGCAGCGTATCCATACGAAGGGGAATAGGAAGGCGTGAAGATCGAGGACGTGACGGGGCTTGAGGAGTCCGAGGGATTGCATTGCCCTCCCGCTGTCTCGTCCTGAGCCCCCGGCACGTAGGTCGCACGGCGGCGGCGGCGGCGGCGTCCACGAGTCGGACGAGAGGTTTCGAGGAGATGCGTAGCGTCCTCGGGTCCCTTGTCCCACTTCTTTCCCCAGTTGGGGAACTGATGTGGACGGCATTCACAGGTGAATTCTCTGTAAAAACAAGGTCACTCACCCTCTCGCTGTCGTCGCGAAACTGCCTGGGAAGGCGGGATTTGTATCCCCAGAAGCGTTCCTTTTCGCCTACAGGCGGGGGCGTCTTGCTGTCGCTCTCCTTCTCGTCGTCATTGCGCTTGTCGCCGTCGTTGTGCTTCTTGTTCTCATTACCCATTCTGTCAGAGGAGGACAAGGTCGTTGAGGAGAACAAGGCTGCCCTTCTGGGTGCACTCCGCTCAGCTTATATACAGCGCTGTGAACGCGACATGAGGGCACCCTCGCCTTGCCACAAGGGATCGGAATTCGCCCACTGTTGCCGCCGAGGGCACGCGTCAGGCCTAGAAGATCCGTCCTAAGGAGGGAAGTCACGGCGTTCGCCGCCACTGCAGTCCCCCTTCTACACGCACGTACGAACACAGCCCTGGGAAGCGTCCTCGTGTTCGATGTGCTGCAGTGACATAAACATGGATGGCAGGCATGTATAGCCCCCGCTGAGGGCGCCTCGGGAGCGATTGCAGGAGATCCATGTCACGGCACATGGACGTAGACATCATGCCTTCACCAGCAGACTTCTGCCCGCAGTTCCTGAATCTCACTACGGCAGGGGCTCTCGCTACCGATGTGAATCGTGAAGGCTGGCCCGTCGGAGCGCAGCTGATTCAAAGATGAGGATGGCTGCAGATGAATGTCGTACCTGAGGATGCGTTCTGATCCGCATTTCCCGCGATGCGGACTGAACTTTCGCGAGAGCAACGCGCTGCACTTTGAGAAGAGCCAGCCGCCTCGCCCTGCGGTACAGCTTGTTCGTTGAGCGATTCGGTACATGCCTATGCGAAATAAGAGAAAGCAACACAGAAGCTCGATACACGCACCTTGAATTCCTTAGCCGAGCGAGAGAATCAAGCAATCGCGGGAGATGTCGTCCTCCTTCAAGGCGGGACTCAGTATTCCAATCGTGGTCGTTGTGCTGATCGCCTTGCGCGCGGGTTGTGGCGGCTCGCAGAGCAACACTATGAAGCAGATCGAGCCAATGGCGGGGTGTCAATACGGGAGGACGCCTATGCCAGATCGTCAGCCACGCGCGCGAGAAGCGTGGCCGCGCCGTCATCGCTCATAGCTTTCGCCGGAAATCGCGCTCCAACGCAAGCGTGCAAATGGAGTATCGTCGCCCGCGCCAAGGCAGACCCAGGACAGGTCTTCGCGCAGTAGAGGCAGGGTCGCGCGGATCATGGCATATGCACAGGTTGCTGGGAGCACCCGGTCATGAGAAATTGTTTGGAAAACAACGTCTGCCTCGAGGACGTGCTACACAAGCCTAACTGTCCCAAGGCACAACGGGTCGATCATGAGGTCTTGCGCTGAGCTCTTGACGACAAGAAGAGAGTCATGAGTATTGGACCGCTAAGTAAGCTGTGGAAACTCACTGGGAAGTAGCATGTGTGTGTACTTCTTGTGTTGCGCTCGACCTGCCAAGTAGGTTCGCGCTCTTCCCCGCGCTGCAGCGCGACAGCATACACGACGCGCGACCGGATGCGGTAGCCTCGTAGATGCGCTGCGTTCCGACTTGCTAAGCCGGCAGGCGTGACGCGTCAGGGTCCATCTTCGCGCTCCGAGCCGCCGGGCGTCGCTCATCTGTCCACTTTCGCCTATGCCCGACGCTGGTTTTCGGCATTTGGTCCAACGCCGGCAAAGGGCCATTTGAGGCACCCTGCCCTTCCGCGGGAATTTTAAAACGCACACATGGAGTCTGAGGCGATGCGCAACACCCCGGGTCTGCAGGTGGGCAAAAGGTGGCGCCGTACCAGGGTGGGAGTCCAGGGATGGTTCGCGACGCGCAGCAGCACCTTGAACCGCCGTACGGGGTCGCGATCGGTAGCCACCCGTGTCATCTATCTAGATACAGGGTGAGACAGAAGCACAGAGCATCGCTCACGCGAAGGGCCGTACATGCAGCGGAACACCGGTTCTCGCGCACGTCAAGCCCACCTGCCTTTGGGACATGCGATAGCGGAGGAATTGCTCGCTTAGGGTTATTTTATTCTTGCATGAAGGGTGAGGCGACGAATGACAACTCCGTGCTGTGCACGAAGTCCGCATACACCTTGCCAGTGCCCGAGGACATGACAAGGGGTCCCGGCGACGTCCGGCCGACAGTTGGCATCGCGGCATGTTGGATGCGGAAATGCATTGTACAGTCTAGGAGAGAGCAAATTCAGCCTCATTTTCCTCAACAACAGCCGAAGAGCGTGTAATCGTACAGTGAGGATGCGGTGGACAGGTGTTGTGTACGAACTTCAAAGCTCCAGCGTCATGGCGATACCGCCGATGAGCCTCCCAGCGCATGAACTTGACATTGTTGACCTTGTTCGGCGCATCCCTTGCGCAAGCAATGGATTCACGTCTTTGTAAAGTACTTACAAGCTAGAGTGACGGTAGAGCAGGTGGGGGCCGTCATCGACGGAGGGCGAGCGATTGTCATGAAGGTAAGCCGCAGAGCGCTTACTTACATGGCGGCACAACAACGTGCAACAACACGCACCAAAAGGGGACAAGGCATTTCTTAGCGCCAACCTCGCCGGCACGGGTGGTCGCCTCGGACACTCAGACTCTCTACACGTTTAAGTCAAATGTCTACGACAGTCTCCATGCTCATATTTCGATCATGGATAGCGGTGGCTAGTATTGTATAGGCTCGCAACGAGGAAGCGGGAGACCCCGGAGTAGTAGTACATTCTCCAAGTTCAATCCTTTGCGGCGCGTCCACTGGCAGAGCCTGCTCCTTTCTGTACGTACATCACCTTGACGCGTGAGCAAGAGAACGGTGCCTGATAAGGCTCTCTCAGATAGTGCAAATCAAGTAAGATTTATAAGATACATCGATGTAGGGCCCCTATGTAAGTGGTCAGAGACTCCTGAAATGTGTAAAAGTCGCACAAGAGGGTAGCACGGTGAGCACTGCAATGCGCACAAGGACGAGAATTGTGAGTGATGATGGAAGTCCGAGCGTTGCTACTCAACTACGAAACTGACAGAGAAATGAGTGTGCTGACTCCATGTACAGAACAAGTCCGTACAAGTCCGTACATGCTAAACGTCGAACTATGGCATACCCTGAGAGAAACGACCCGGGTAGGCGGGCTCAGGAGCAGAGGCACGAGAGCCATCAGTGTGAGAGCTTGAGCCGTCGCCATACGGGAAGCTACGTCCCTCGTTAGACATGCTGGGCCCGCTGGGCGGGTTCTTGCGCTTGTGGTCCCGACGCGCCTCGTCTCCGCCGGGGACGGGAGCACCTCCGGTAGCAGCCATACGCAGGCCAGAGGGCGCCTGGGATCCTAGAACAGACCTATCAGGTGGCTCCACGAGACGCTGTTGATAATGCTAGATGAAGATAACGAGGAATCAGTATGTCGATACTCTCTGAGATACAGAGCCGCTCACCGGTGTATGCTGCACCTGTGCAGGAGCTTGGGAATGAGAGGTGCCAGGTAGGGCGAAGGCGCCAGTTAGCGTGTTTTCCGCAGCGGCTTGCTGGGTCCACAAGGCAGGACGACGAGGTGAGGCGCATTGTTATGTAGGATTCGGGCGCGCGACGGCGCCCTGCCTTTCAGCCTGAGGACGCGTGATAGGAGCCGCGTGCTGCGCGCCGGGATGTGAACCATTCCCGCTAGTCGTCCCAGAGGCAGCGGCCGCGGCGAACCAGTTTGTATAGTGGGTTGCGCCAGGTAGAGGAACGAAGTATCCGGGCCCTGGCGCACCTGGAGTAGCCGGCTGGGCGTGTGTCGGGTCGACGATGAAGAAACCAGGGATCACGGTGAGCTGTGGCGCAGCGCTGGGTCGCTGGGCGTGAGCCGAGGATTGTGTGGCGCGTTGCTCGGGCACATTCGTCTGCGGAAACCCCTCAGAACGGGGTAAAGGTGCGGTACGTCTGCCGACCGATGCAGCGGGGACGGGAGGCGGGTGAAGGGTGGTGGAGTTGTCAAACGGCTGCTGGGGGATCTGCCTTTGGGAAGCCTGATACGATGAGGCATAGAGCTGGTCGATCGTGGCCTGCCCTTGCGTAGAGGCGTGAGAGAAGTGGGGCGCGTTCTGGTCCAGGGTAGAGCTCGGATACAAGGGTAGGACGCTCGGCGGCACTCTGTTGACAGAATAGCGTCCGGGCGGGGCGTCGCCACCTGGGACCGAGAGCGGCATCGACGGATTTTGGTGGAAGACATACTGCGAGCTGGCTGGGACGAATGAGCCCTGGTTGTCATCCGGCCAGTCGTGTTCACCGAAGGCACCGCTATAGCCAGCCTGAGTTGAAGGGGCCTGGAGTGCAGCAGGAGCATGCGGGTGTTGTGGAAGAACCCATCGCTGCGCATTTACCGGACACTATAAGACGTCAAGCCTTAGCGACCGGAATGATTCAAAGTACAAAGCACGGGAAAGCGTTACGTTCTGTGCGAACGGTTGGACCGCTCTCGTCCTCGGATACCACTCTTTGCTCGTGGGGTCGAGAGTCATCGCGTAGAGACTTGAGTGGTGTCGACAACGACGAGAGGGAGATGCAAGCTCTCTGTTCCGCCGACTTTATGAAGCAGAGCTTGGTTGGGGTGCGCGGCGGAGTCGGCATCGAAGGCCTCTCCGATGTACAGCCCCTCATGTTAATTTCCCGTCCTCAAGTGCAGACCAGCAGAGAACGCCACACTCAGCGAAATCAAGACGTAACGTTTGTGACGAACCCTGCAGGGACTTTCGACGGGGAGACGTGACCCTGAGTAACTAACCGCAGAAGAGATCAGTCGAATACCGGATGACAAGCTCAGACAAACAACGCTCTGGGCGCACTGTCATCGAAAGTCACAGAGATGCTGCGGTAAGCGCGATCCACCGCCTTCGACGAGCGCAGAGAACATCCTCGCTGTCCGTACGCCGACGCTGAGCTTCGCGAGCACTCGATTCGGCGGACCGGAACGCGGAGTCTCAAGAAGTCCGCGAATCAAGTAGCCGGCACGACGTCGCGAGCCTTGACATGACAGAGCAGTGAGACAAATATCATGGGCACAGCACTGCGAAGCCATTCTGCTTGTCCGAGAAGCTCTGCCTGTCGAGAGAACACTTACGGCATACTGAGGAAACACGGCTCCCGCGCTCGGTCCCATGCGCAAGGGACGAGCGTCACTTGCGGTAGCTATCAATCTGCGTATCTGGCGATGTTCCCAGGACAAGGAGAGCGAGGAGTTTCTATGTTCGGTGACTATGACTAGGGCGATAGGCCGAAATGAGCAAGTGGCTCTACCTGAATGACACAGGGTCGGACGCACTGTGAAGACGCATCAGGCTGCGATTTCGGACAGCGGAGAATGGAGAGCAATTACCAAGCTTCTGGAGCCCACATACTGAGTAGAGTGTCGAGGAAATTCACTGGCCACTGCCGATGCAGTGTATCATGAATATCGAGAAGTTGGAGACGTCCCTCTGGTACCGACAGGGCGTTGGCAGCCAAAGTTTCTTGCAGGCCATGTTACCTTTCCCTTGACGCTGCGCTGCGTACCGGGAAGGACATAATCAGTGGTGGGGGTAAGACAACGAGAAAACGTCTCCTCCTGGAGATGGATGGCAGAACAGGAGGAAGTTGACGGTGCTGCAAGTGCGCGAACACAACCCATGCCACTTCGGGATCTCCCGGCGGGTGAGGTAGACGCCCGCTGTGCGCGAGTCGCGGAACGAGCGCCTGACACTCCGCGTCGCAAGCCGCGTCCCGGCTCTGGTCTTGCTCACAGCTGCTGCTCCTCGCAGTCCATCTCGACATGCTTCGAGCCGCTGCTAGGGCCAGTGTGGTCCGAAGTATCTTGAAACCAAAACTTGCTACTCCGAAGCGAGCTGCATCGAGTGTCGTACCGCAAGAGAGCGACGTGGTCATCGTCGGTGGCGGACCCGCCGGACTGGCTCTTGCGAGCGCGCTGAGTATGTATCCCGCCGCTGGGTTCTCGTGCTTTTGCTTACGCTCTGCAGGCTCTGACTCACTCATCCGGGATGCACTACGCGTTGTGCTTGTTGAGGCAAGCGACCTGGGCAGGGTTGAGACATGGTCACCGCCGGCAGGCACATTCTCCAATCGCGTCAGCTCGATCACCAACGCGTCCCAGAGCTTCTTAGAAGGTGAGCCACTCGTGCACATGTTGTGGGTCCTTGTGTACTTGGTATGGATGCTCATCCTAGTCTGCAAGAGATCGGTGCGTGGGCGCACGTAGAGCAAGGCCGCACATGCCCCATAGATGAAATGCAGGCCAGTCCCTGAACGACGCTCTCACTTCACGTGTCTTACCGTGGGTCTTCAGTAGATATGGGACGGCCTCTCAGATGCGCGCATCACATTCTCAACCCACGATGACAGTGCCTGGAACCTCTCCGGATCGGACGCACCATCCCAGATGGCGAGGTTAACAGAGAACCTGAACCTCCAACGGGCGCTGCTGCGCCACCTGCGCGCCGGTTCCGCTGTCGAGATCCTTAACAAAGTCAAGGTGGACTCAATCCAACGCGAGGACCGTGAAGGCGGCGGCTGGCCGCTCGTGCATCTCTCGGACGGCCGAGTTCTACGTGCTCGCTTGCTGGTAGGCCGCGCTATCCCGTACCCCTGTCCGGCTACTCATGATGGAATAGGTCGGTGCGGACGGTTTCAACTCGCCCGTGCGCTCATACGCCGGCATTCACTCGTACGGGTGGGCGTATGATACTACGGCGATCGTCGCCACCCTCTTCCACCACCCACGGACGGCCTTCCAGGCACCTAACACAATTGCCTACCAGCGCTTCCTACCGACAGGGCCGATTGCGTTTCTGCCATTATCTGCGACCGCGTCGTCTCTCGTCTGGTCGACGAAGCCGCACCTCGCCAAGGCGCTCCTGTCCTCCGACCCCGGCGTTCTCACTGGTATGATCAACGCAGCGTTCCGGCTGCCGGACGTCTCTATGCGCTACCTGCACAACCTCATCCTCGAAGCGGCCAGCTCAGGTGCGCCCCTGGCCCCGCACCAACTGCAGCAGGAAATTGCCTGGCGGGAGAATTCGCACGGAATCGACTCGCGCTCGGCATATTCCATCGCAGCTGACGCGACGGGCGTGCCGCCCGAGGACGCTGACTCGCTCCCGCCTTTGGTCACCTCCATCCAGCCAGGGTCTGCGGCCTCGTTCCCTCTGCGCTTCAACCACGCGGACGAGTACATCGGGGATGGTGCGGGCGCCCGCACGGTTCTCGTGGGAGATGCCGCCCATACGGTGCACCCTCTCGCGGGACAGGGTTTGAATATGGGCCTCGGAGACGTCGAGTCCCTGTTCCGCTGCATTCACAAGGCTGTACTCACCGGCGGAGACATTGGTAAGTCATCCTCCCGTGCGTCCACGCTAGACCGCTCACGCATATATCTTCGCAGGCTCTCGCACTGCGCTCTTGCCCTACGCCCGAGAACGCTACTTCGAGAACCACAAGATCATGGCCGCGTGCGACAAGCTGCACAAGCTGTATTCCGTCACGGCGGAGCCGGTGGTCTGGGCGCGCTCCGTCGGCGTTGAAATTCTGAACGAACTCGACTCGGTCAAGGCTGCGATGATGCTCACCGCGGGCAGCCGGCCCTCCCGCTCACGCCCGTCCCGGCCGCAGCTCGGAGCTAACCTAGCGGCAACTGGACTCGAGAACCTCGCCCGGGGTATCAGCGGTGTGCGCACCCTTTCGGAGGCCGCTGCTAACATGGCAGGCGCGGGCGTGCGGAGGCTTCTACAGAGCGTATCAGATTCCCAGCGGCGTTAGGCCGTATTCAGGGAGAAAGGGTTCCTGTATTCCTGTCGTCACGCCACAGCACGATACTCTTCGCAGGGACTCGGATATACTGTCCCCCCGTAGAGGACCTGAACATTACTTGACGACCATATGTAGAACTACTGACTGGGTACATGCGTCGGAAGGATACCTACGGCGCGCACCGGCGAACATGTTGGTACTAGATACAGCTGCATAACTTCTCCTGCGAGCACGAAACAGCCATGTCCCATATAGCAAATGCAACTCAAGGGTCCATGAAATGAATGACGGTATATATAACCAACGCCGCACCCGCAACGCCAAGCGCATACACCCACCGAAGAGCAGCGCAGCGCGGGCACGGTTCCACAACCAGCACGTCGTCATTGCCAGACGAGCTTCCCGTTCTCGTCGACATACGCAGACATGCCGCCGCTCGCCTGCTTCTTCGACGCCTTGGCCTGCTCCGCGATGCGCGCGCGCTCGAGCTCGCGCTTGTGCTTCGCAAGTGTGGCCAACCGCTCCGCCTCAGCCTGCGCCTTCGCTGCTTTCTCGGCCTCGCGCTTCGCGGCGTGCTGGCGCTGCTTCTTCGTCAGCGTCTCCGGGGCTTTTAGAGGGGTCGGGGTGTGGTCGGAGGAGGCGGGCTGCTTTGGTCCTGGATGGCATCGTCAGTGCAAGTCACATGGTATGGAGATGGACCGAACGTACTTGAACGCCGGCTCCTTACGACACCCCATCCGCCGTCTTCTTCGGCGTCGGCATCGTCGGCGGTCACCCGCGAGTCGTCGACGTCCTCGTAATCTCCCCACGAGAACCCAGCTGCAGGACGCTCGTCCGGCCTGGGCTGGACACGCATGACGCGTGCGATCTGGGGATAGTCCGGCTCCTCCAGGAGGCTATACGAACATCGAATTAGTGAGACAATATCTATGCAATGCGTACTAGACGCACTCCTCCACCCCGGTCTTCCGCGGCTTGGGCAGCAGCTTCTCTGCGAGGGTCCGCTTGTTGTCAGACGTCCTGGAGTCTGGGAGCGAGGCGTGGGACTCGTCTTCTGTGCGCTCCGTCACTGGAGACGAGTTGCCGGTGACGGACGTGGTAATGCCCGCGTCGCTGGTCGAGACCTCTGGTGGCCGCTCCGGCGCACTCGAGCTCCCTGCAGGCGCACCCGTTCCTGGCGCGGGCTGGCTCGCCTTCTTCTTCGTCTCCACCTTCGTCCAGCCCTCCTCGTCGCCCGTCTGCGGCTTTGGCGTGGCGCTCTTGCGCGGCTTGCGGGCTACAGAGGACTCAGGCGCGGTCGCGGACGACTCAGACTGCGCGTCCTGGGGTATAGGGGTGCCCGCCTTCTTGCTCTTCTTCTTCTTCTTGGACTTGGCCGCGCCGGGCTTCTCCGCGGGCTCTGAGGGCGGGTCGAAGTCCCCTGGGACGACAGGGGGGAAGGAGACGACGCTGGGGTCGACGGGCACGTCCTCCCTCGCGTCCGAGACAGTGCCCGCCTTCTTCTTCTGCTTCTTCTTGGAGGAGGCGGACGAGCCTGCGGACGGCGGGGTGCCTGTGGACGCGATGGACGCAGTCGGGTCCCCAGGGCGGATGAAACCGTACGCGACGGCGCCGACGATGGCGAGGGCGGCGGCGGTGGAGACGAGGCTTTGCGCAGAGCCCATGGCGTAGTGCAGAAGGAGGTGAATGAGTGTAGAGGACGAGGAGGGCGAGGATGAGTGGGCTGCAGCGGACGCAGCAACTGACGTGGTGTGCTAATGAGAGCCTGAGATGGTCTCCGCCAGGAACGCATATTCCATTAGCCGAGACGCGTCAATACAAGCAAACACCGCGTCCGTAAATAGCCTTTAGACACCGCAAGCGCGCCAACGCGACACTAGACATTCGACGGATAGGAATATACAGGCTCGCGGATCTACTACACCAGACACTTGTGCATACTAGGTTCTGTAATCACCATTGATCCTCACGTATTCCTAGAAGCACGTCAGCGACTCCCACACCAAGACACAACCGAAAGAAGGCACCCACATAGCTGAAGTCGCACGTCCAGTACTTCGCGCTTTCAGAACCAATGCCGAGCTCGACCTTGATCTCGAGATCCTCCTGGCTGATGATCTCCTTGGCACGATCCTCGTCGACCTTCTCCGGCTCGCCGTTCACAAGCAGGGGCAGCGGCGCAGTGCCGTCCGCAGGAATGAACGAGACGTTCACGCGTCCGGGGTCAAGGGGTGCTGACAGAGGGATGGAACCGGTGGCGGCGAGGATGCGGCCCCAGCTGACGAGTTGAACGTCATTAGCGCGCACTTGCATCTAGATGGGCTGGCTTACTTCGCGTCCTCTCCGAACAGCGCAGTCTTCACGAGTGCTGATGTAGATATCCTCGAAGCTACCCGGTGCGCATCCTGGTACGTCGGAGCACCCTGCGAAGTGGAGATTAGATTGTGCTCCGCCGTCAATGATTCTGCCTGACCTCGACGGTCACAGTGACGAACTTCGTCGCACCCTCGCCGTCTCGCACGACAAGCTGTGCAAGATCGGCCGCGAAAGATGTCAGCTCCTGCTTGAACGCCTCATATGCCTCCGGGTCGTGCTCTTCGTCAATCTCCGCCTCCTCCGTGGCGGTTGCGGCGCCATTCGCGAGCACGATGATGGTGTCATTTGTCGACATATCTCCATCCACGCTGATGGAGTTGAAGCTCCGGTCGACAGCATACGTCAAGGCAGATTGCAGACTCCTAGGAGAGACAGCCGCGTCCGTGAGGATGCATCCGAGGAGTGTCGCATGCAGTTGGCCAGTGGGAGCAGCCGGAGGACCCATGTCGGGATGTATCATGCCCGCGCCCTTGTCCATGCCTGCCATCCGGTACTCCTTGCTCTTGATCGTGAAGGTGCGCGCGCGCAACTTTGGGAAGGTGTCTGTCGTCATAAATGCGCGCGCCGCACGTTCCCAAGCTTCGAAGGTTGAACCCAGGGAGCGCTGACCGTCAAGACCCTGCGCGCGGATTCCAGTGATAATCTTCGCGATCGGGAGCGTCTGCCCGATGACGCCGGTGGACATGACCAGAGTCTCGCTGGAGGCCTGGGGGTTTTCAAGGAGGGTGTCGGTTTCGCGTGCCATCGCCCAAGCATCCTGCATACCCTGCTTGCCCGTGACAGCATTCGCGCAGCCGCTGTTCACCACAACAGCACGAGCGCGTCCCCCGGTACGCTGTAGCACCTCCTGGGATACGACGACGGGTGCAGCCTTGAACGCATTGCGCGTGAAGCACGCCGCAGCGCTGGTAGGTCGACGTGATGTGGATAGGATGACTGCGAGGTCGAGTAGCTCGGGCTTCTTCTTGACGCCACAGTGCAAGCCTGTGAGGGCGTACCCTTGGGGGAAGACGGAGTCGGGGAGCGGCTTGTGGAGATGGCTTTTGGACGGGATGGCCTTGGTGACGATCGTCGTCGTCTGCGTCGACGAGAAGCGCTTCCACACCGCGGGGAGGCGGCTGGGCGTGAAGGACATGGTGGGCACTCACAAGAAGCTGAGGATCAACTCGAGTCAGACTTTGCAGGGATGCGATGACCGGGTCGTGCTGAAAGCAGAATCAGATAGGATGTGGCGAGCGGGTTGCGCAGAGCCGTAGACCAGGCGTGAAAGCTGACGGGTTTGCAGGACAGCAGAGCTGAACGTATATTGCCTGCAGGTCGAGCTCGGACCAGATGGACACACTGCGTACGAGCAAAATGCGACTGGCTACCTACAAGAATAGACAGCAGTCACCCACAGGAAAGCCTTCTCTCTTCCACCGCTCCGTTACTCGCGTGCGTCGAGTGTGCGCCGACGACTGAGTGCAGCGCTGTTCGCTGCGTCGATGGTGAGGAAGAGAAAGCTGGAGCGCGTCGACGATTTTGGCCGCGAAGCGGACGTTCCCACGCGCCACGCACAGGGACAGGGCGCTTGATTGCCCGAAATGGGCATGCGGCCGGATGTTGCCGAAGAGCGCTCGCAGAGAGCGAGTCTGGCAAAACTTCAGCATACCGGACTGCAGCAGCAAGCGTTCAAGACACCGACACCGGCCGACCGACAAGACAATGGGCTCCACAAGGTGAGACTACGCTTCTATGCTGCAGGACGATGCTCCGGGAGATGTGCGAGGAATTTGGAAGGCGTAGGACGCAGGGAATGGGGTGGATGCTGGTCGGACGGTTTGGATGACGCTCCTCTGGTGTGGACGCACTGAATCGCTTGCCCCTCAATTGCCCGTGCTCTCGACTGCCTTGTCTATCCTCCCCCAACACTTCCCTGGCGCATCACCTCGCAATTTGCTCTGGAACGACTGGCTTACTGGGCTTATGCTTTGGTAGACTTTACTGCAAGGGTCGCGTCCTCGGCCACAAGCGCGCTAAGCGCAACACCCGCCCCAACACCTCCCTCCTTCAAATCGAGGGTGTCGCGACGAAGGAGGATGCTCAGTTCTACCTGGGCAAGGTACGTTTCCACATTCTAGGAAAACTCCAGCAGATACCGACCTGCGCTCGCAGCGGGTTGCATACATCTACAGGGCAAAGCGGGAGATCCAGGGCTCTAAGGTCCGTGTAATCTGGGGGTACGTCCTGCTCGTCAGTTCCATACCCAGACATACGTTGACCTGGTCATGATGTCTCTTTCCAGCCGTGTCACTCGCCCCCACGGCAACTCCGGTGTCGTAAAATCCAAGTTCCGCTCGAACTTGCCCCCACACGCGTTCGGCGCGAGCGTCCGGGTGGTATGTGCTCGGTCCCGCTTCACCGAGGCCCCGCGAAACTGATGATGCGTTTCATGTCGCCAGATGCTTTTCCCCTCCAACATCTAAGCAGTCTCCCTTCCTCCACTTCTGTCGCTGGCATCGCTGTTACACGCTCATGTATTGCAAATACTATGACATGCCCCCATGATTACATGGCACCATCTGGTTGTACGATTCTATTTGACTTGGCCTGCCGAGTCCGTTTGAGCACTTGCGACTCCAAGAAGGCTCGTTCGTTTCTCGTGAACGTGTTCAGTGTTCCGAGTGAGAGCCTTGACTGTGACCGTTTGATCGAGTTGTGCCGCACAGGAGATGGGAACGTCGCCCCTCGAAAAGTAGGATTGCATATAGACGACCGCTGGCCCGAGAACCGGTGCATGTGAGTGATCGCTCGTACCACCATCTGCTACAACCGCCGCCATCATCGCCCGTTTCCCCTGGCGTCCGTAGCATATCCTATGCATTGCCCGTCGTCTCCGGCGGCGCACGCAAATAAGCGCGTCCCCTGAAAGCGATGGGCTCACTCCGCTGAGCGTCGGGGGCCCGAGGGGCTGCAGACGTGCAACGCCAATCCCCAGACGGGCGTCTTACGTAAGCCCAATATGTTGGGGATGAAGCTGTCGGGGATCCCTGAGTTTGAGCCTTAAACTCCTCCCTCCATCTCCTCTTCCTCTTTCTCTACCTCTGCCCGGTTCTTTAGACGTCCCTCTCCCAGCCATGACCACTTACGATCACTCAAAAGTCGCCCAGTTCATCGGTGAGTCCTAGCATGCATCTCCGCGCGGAGAAATGGAGCGTGACACGGCGGTGACAGGCGGTAACTCCCTCGACAAGGCCCCCTCTGGCCCTGTCACCGACTTTGTGAAGCAGCACGGAGGACACACCGTCATCACCAAGGTGAGTTGCTTGCTTCGGTTGGTGGGGCATAGGGGAGGGGAGCAATGGTTGGTCGGGGCTATGTCTGCGCATGCGCGGCCGGCGCGCGCTCTCCAGGGCGTCACAAGAGCAATGTCGGCGCGTCGCGAGCGTCACACCGCATCGACGCGTCGCTGAAGCTCGGGTGCAATTCCTGCTCGACGGACATGCAAGGCGTGCGCACCAGCAGAAACGACGTTCCATGCGTTTTGCGCTGGGGTTGGGCCTGCATCGACTCCCCAACGGAAGCTGGGCTGTCGGCAACGAGTACGGAAAGACCGGTCTCAAATGAGGCAGACGCGCGCTCGGCTGTCGAAGTGGCCCCTTCCCCTGTCCCCAACCACGTTTCAGACGTCGGACGAGATAGCTGACGTATCACTTTGCAGGTCCTCATTGCAAACAACGGTTTGTATCGTCTTATGCGGTGAGGTGACGCGCATATACTGACGGAAAATCAGGTATCGCTGCTGTAAAGGAGATCCGATCTATCCGGCAATGGAGCTACGAGACGTTCGGCACCGAGCGTGCCATCGAGTTCACCGTCATGGCTACGCCGGAGGACCTCAAGGTGAACGCGGAGTACATCCGGATGGCTGACCGGTATGTCGAGGTCCCTGGAGGCTCCAACAACAACAATTATGCCAACGTCGACCTGATCGTCGATGTCGCGGAGCGCGCTGGCGTCCACGCCGTCTGGGCTGGCTGGGGTCACGCGTCGGAGAATCCTCGTCTTCCGGAAACGCTGGCTGCGAACAAGATCGTCTTCATTGGCCCTCCCGGGAGCGCTATGCGCAGTCTCGGTGATAAGATTTCGAGTACTATCGTCGCGCAAAGTGCGGATGTCCCGACTATGCCCTGGTCAGGCACCGGCATCACGAAGACGGAGCTGACGCCAGACGGGTTCGTCACGGTCCCGGACGATGTGTACAGGGCAGCTTGCGTGACGTCAGTGGAGGAAGGTTTGGCAAGAGCTGAGGAGATTGGCTTCCCGGTGATGATCAAGGCCTCGGAAGGTGGAGGAGGCAAGGGTATCCGGAAGGTCGAGTCGGCAGATGCTTTCAAGAACGCGTTCCATGCTGTCGCTGGAGAGATTCCTGGTGAGTCGTCTGTACATGCTACTGAAGTGTAATTTGCTGACGAATGTGCAGGCTCGCCCATCTTCATCATGAAGCTTGCTGGTCAGGCCAGGCATTTGGAGGTCCAGCTTCTTGCTGACCAGTACGGCAACGCGATTTCTCTGTTCGGTCGTGACTGTTCCGTCCAGCGGAGGCACCAGAAGATTATCGAAGAGGCTCCTGTCACGATCGCAAAGCCCGAGACTTTCGAGAAGATGGAGCGCGCCGCTGTGCGTTTGGCCAAGCTTGTAGGTTATGTGAGCGCAGGCACAGTCGAATGTGAGTTCCCTTGCATTCCTCTTCAAGCCCTTCCCTGACGGCAGATCAGACCTTTACAGCCACGCCGAGGACGTGTTCCACTTCCTCGAGCTCAACCCTCGTCTTCAGGTGGAGCACCCGACCACGGAGATGGTCTCGGGCGTCAACCTCCCCGCTGCGCAGCTACAGATCGCAATGGGTATTCCTCTTCACCGCATCCGGCACATCCGCACGCTATACGGTGTCGCTCCTAACGGTACTTCGGAGATTGACTTCGACATGGTCAACCCCGACGCGAGCAAACTCCAGCGTAAGCCTCGTCCCAAGGGTCACGTCGTCGCCGTCCGTATCACGGCCGAGAACCCGGATGCTGGCTTCAAGCCTTCGTCGGGTTTGCTCCAGGAGCTGAACTTCCGGTCTAGCACCAACGTCTGGGGCTACTTCTCCGTCGGTAGCGCAGGTGGTCTTCACGAGTTTGCGGACTCCCAGTTCGGTCACATCTTCGCTTACGGTGAAGACCGTAGCGAATCGCGGAAGAACATGGTCGTCGCGCTCAAGGAACTCAGCATCCGCGGTGACTTCCGCACCACCGTCGAGTACCTCATCAAGCTCTTGGAGCTTCAAGCCTTTGAAGAGAACACGATCACGACTGGCTGGCTTGACTCGCTGATCAGCGACAGGCTCACTGCGGAGCGCCCCGAATCGACTCTCGCTGTGATCTGTGGTGCCGTTACCAAGGCTCACATCGCTTCGGAGGCATGCTGGGCCGAGTACAAGCGCATCCTCGACAAGGGTCAGGTCCCGTCTCGCGATGTCCTCAAGACTGTCTTCGGTGTCGACTTCATCTACGACAACGTCCGATACTCCTTCACTGCCACGCGCTCCTCCCCGACGCTCTGGACGCTGTACCTCAACGGCGGACGGACGCTGGTGGGTGCGCGAGGTTTGGCTGATGGCGGCCTCTTGGTTCTGCTTGATGGCAAGAGCCATTCTGTCTACTGGAGAGAGGAAGTCGGGGCGTTGCGTCTGATGATCGACTCCAAGACGTGTCTGATCGAGCAGGAGAACGACCCTACCCAGCTCAGGAGCCCCAGTCCTGGCAAGCTCGTTCGGTTCCTTGTGGAGAGTGGCGACCATATCAACGCCGGCGAACAGTACGCTGAAATCGAGGTACGTTTCTCAGAGTAGTGTCATCCATGCCGTCGGTCTAACCAGTCGTCCGCAGGTCATGAAGATGTACATGCCTTTGGTTGCTTCTGAGGATGGTATTGTGCAATTCGTGAAGCAGCCCGGTGTCAGCCTAGAGCCTGGCGACATTCTCGGCATCCTTACCCTCGATGACCCTGCCCGCGTCAAGCACGCCAAGCCGTTTGAGGGTCTGCTCCCTCCTATGGGTACGCCTAGCGTCATCGGGAACAAGCCCCATCAGCGCATGTACTTCTGCCTCGATATCCTCAACAACATCCTCGATGGCTACGACAACCAGGCAATCATGGCGTCCACTCTCAAGGACCTCATTGCTGTCCTGCAGAACCCTGAACTCCCGTACTCCGAGGTCACCGCGATCCTGTCGACGCTCTCTGGGCGGATGCCAGCTAAGCTTGAAGAGGGTATCCGGTCCGCGATCGAACTCGCGAAGAGCAAGGGCGAGGGCGCCGAGTTCCCCGCTGCTCGCATCAGGAAGCTCATCGATCACTTCATGGAGGACAATGTCCGTCCTCAGGACCGGACGATGTTCCGTACCCAGCTCGCTAGTCTCCTTGATGCCGTCGAGCGCTACCAGGGTGGTCTGAAGGCTCACGAGACCGATGTCATCGCGGGCCTGCTTGCTCGTTACGAGGAGACCGAGAAGCTGTTTGGCGGCAGCATTGAGGCGCGAGTGCTTACGCTCCGTGAGCAGTACAAGGACAACCTCGACAAGGTTGTCGCGCTCGTCCTCAGCCACATCATGGCTCACCGCAAGGGTCGTCTGGTCATGGCGATTCTGGACCACGTCAAGAACAGCGGCCTCACCGTTACCGACCCCAACTCGCGCTTGTACCAGGTGCTCCAGGGTCTGGCGGCCCTCGAAGCTAGGTATGTGTCGCCCGTCTGCAGGGGTTGAGACATCACTGACATTGTCTTCTAGGTCCTCTACCCAGGTCGCGTTGAAGGCTCGCGAGGTCTTGATCTCTTGCCAGATGCCCTCGTACGAGGAGCGTCGTGCGCAGATGGAGGGAATCCTCAAGGCTTCTGTTACTAACAGCTACTATGGCGAGCCTGGCTCCCTTACTCGGTTCGTCAACTTAGACTTTTCTTTGTTCCACGTCTGACGATGTCTCCAGGACCCCGTCGGTCGATGTCTTGCGTGAGCTCATCGATTCGAGGTACACCGTGTACGATGTGCTGCCGACCTTCTGGAACTATTCCGACCAGGAGATCACTCATGGTACGTACTGGTGTAACTGCATGTCTTGGCCGATACCCATTACCTGTGCAGCTGCCCTCGAGGTCTACGTGAGGCGTGCCTACAAAGCGTACACGCTCCTTTCCGTGGATTACGAGGAGGGCGACGGCATGGACGACGGTGATGCGCCCAACGTCCTCACGTGGCGCTTCAACCTGGGTCAATCGCACTCGCCCCCGTCTACTCCTCGTCTGCAGAGGGAGTGAGTATCACTGCACTGGCTGTCCTACACGTTTCACTGATGAGTAATTCGTCTACAGTGATGCACCTCGCAGGCAAGCCTCCGTCAGCGACCTGACCTACATGATCAACACGCATCACAAGCAGCCCCTGCGCACTGGTGCGATCGCTTCGTTCCCGAACCTCGATGCTCTCGAGAGGGGCTTTGACAAGGTCGCGTCCGCGTTGCCCGTCTTCGACGCTCAGGAGTACCAGCAGCGCTATGGCGCGAACAACGAGCCGCCGAATGTCCTCAACATGGCTCTCCGCATCTTCAACGAGGCCGATGATATGTCCGACGACGCGTGGTACGAGAAGATCGTGGAGCTTGTGAATGGCCATCGCGAGGTCCTCACTCGCCGTGGGGTGCGTCGTATCTCCGTGCTCATCTGCCGCCCCGGGCAATATCCGGTGTACTACACTCTCCGCGAGATGGGTGGCTCTTGGAGCGAGGAGCAGGCTATCCGTCACATCGAACCCGCTCTTGCGTTCCAGCTGGAGCTCAGCCGCCTTTCCAACTACAATCTCACACCCTGCTTCACGGAGAGCAAGCAGCTCCACATCTATCACGCCGTCGCACGGGAGAACCAGCTGGACAACCGCTTCTTTATCCGTGCCCTGGTACGTCCTGGCCGCATCCGTGGCACCATGAATATGGCGAAATACCTCATCTCCGAAACCGATCGCCTTGTCACGACCATCCTGGATGCGCTGGAGGTCGTCTCAGCCCAACACCGTAACGCGGACTGCAACCACATCTTCATGAACTTCATCTACAACCTGCCCGTAACCTACGAGGACGTCCTGGAGGCTATCTCTGGGTTCATTGAGCGTCATGGCAAGCGTCTGTGGCGCCTCCATGTCACCGGGTCGGAGATTCGCATGGTGCTGGAAGACAAGGACGGCAACGTCACCCCCATCCGCTGTGTCATCGAGAACGTGTCTGGCTTCATCGTGAACTACCATGGGTACCAGGAGATCACCACGGACAAGGGCACCACTATTCTCAAGTCCATCGGCGAGAAGGGTCCTCTTCACCTACAGCCCGTCCACCAGCCGTACCCTACCAAGGAGTCCCTCCAGCCGAAGCGTTACCAAGCCCATCTTATCGGTACTACCTACGTCTACGACTTCCCTGATCTCTTCTCTAAGGCTCTCAGCAATGTGTGGGCAAAGGCTCGTGTCATCAATCCCGCCCTGGCCCCACCGAAAAAGATCTTCGAGTCCCGCGAGCTCGTGCTCGACGAACATGATCAACTTCAGGAGGTGGACAGGGCTCCCGGCAACAACACTGTCGGCATGGTCGGTTGGGTCTTCACCATGCGGACGCCTGAGTACCCCGAGGGTCGCCGTGCCGTGGTTATCGCGAACGATATCACGTTCAAGATCGGGTCCTTCGGTCCTGCGGAGGACCAGTTCTTCTACCTGGCCTCCCAATACGCTCGCGAGCAAGGTCTCCCCCGCATCTACCTCTCAGCCAACTCTGGCGCCCGCATCGGCCTCGCGGAAGAAGCCATGAACCTGTTCTCGGTCGCATGGAATGACCCTGAGCATCCCGAGAAGGGCATCGAGTACCTCTATCTCACGCACGAGAACTACCTGAAGCTCCAGGAGAAGGCCGCCGGCGCCGTCCGTACCGTCGAGATCGAGGAGGGCGGAGAGCGTCGCCACAAGATCACCGACATCATCGGTTTGCAGGACGGTCTTGGTGTCGAGTGTTTGAAAGGTTCTGGTCTCATTGCTGGAGAGACGTCTCGGGCATACGACGACATCTTCACGATCACCCTAGTCACCGCCCGGTCGGTCGGTATCGGCGCTTACCTCGTCCGCCTGGGTCAGCGTGCGGTTCAGGTCGAGGGTCAACCTATCATTCTCACCGGCGCCCCCGCTCTCAACAAGGTCCTGGGCCGCGAGGTCTACACCTCGAACCTGCAGCTCGGTGGTACCCAAATCATGCACAAGAATGGTGTCTCCCATCTCACGGCGAGCAGTGACCTCGAAGGCGCCACGCACATCCTCGATTGGCTGTCGTACATTCCAGAACACAAGGGTGCCCCTCTCCCCGTTCTCTCTCTTGCGGACCCATGGGACCGTGACATCGGTTACGTTCCGCCCAAGGGCTCCTATGACCCTCGCTGGTTCATCGAGGGCAAGAAGGACGAGACGACGAACGAATGGCTCTCGGGCTTCTTCGACCGCGGTTCATTCCAGGAGACGCTGAGCGGTTGGGCGCAAACCGTTGTGGTGGGCCGCGCACGCCTCGGCGGTATCCCTATGGGTGTCATCGCAGTAGAGACGCGCACTATTGAAAGAGTTGTGCCTGCGGATCCGGCCAACCCCTCCTCGTTCGAGCAGCGTATCATGGAAGCCGGCCAGGTGTGGTATCCCAACTCCGCGTACAAGACTGCCCAGGCGATCTTCGACTTCAACCGCGAGGGCCTTCCTCTTATCATCTTCGCCAACTGGCGCGGCTTCTCGGGTGGTCAGCAAGACATGTACGACGAGATCCTAAAGCAGGGTTCCAAGATCGTCGATGGCCTTTCGAGCTACAAGCAGCCCGTGTTTGTCTACATCGTCCCTCACGGAGAACTTCGTGGTGGTGCTTGGGTCGTGCTCGACCCGGCCATCAACTCCGCTCAAATGGAGATGTATGCGGACGAGGAGGCCCGCGCTGGCGTCCTCGAGCCGGAAGGCATCGTCGAGATCAAGATGCGTCGCGACAAGATCTTGAAGATGATGGAGCGTCTAGACGCCACGTATGCCAGCCTCAAGAGGGATAGCACGGACGCATCGAAGACCCCAGAGGAGCGCGCTGCTGCTGCAGACGCTTTGGCGAAGAGGGAGACTCTCTTGCAACCGACTTATAAGCAGATTGCTCTGCTGTACGCTGATCTCCATGAGTACGTTTTGAACTTCTCTGGAGCCCGGTACGTTGACTAACAAGCGTGTCCGCAGTCGCACTGGCAGGATGGAGGCTAAGGGATGTGCGAAGCCGATGGTCTGGAAAGACGCACGTAGGCGCTTCTACTGGGCCGTGCGCGCCAAGGTCGCACGTTCGGCTGCGTTGGCGCAGCTCGCCGAAGCCAGCCCGGAGTCGACATTCGAATACCGCACGCGTCTCCTTGAGTCCCTCGCCGGCATCGAATCAGCGACCGACCCGAAGGTGGTCGCCGAAGCGCTTGAGAATCTCGACCTCTCCAGTACGGTTGCTCAGCTGAAGGCGGATCATTTGGCGCGCAGGATGCTTGAGCTGGCGCACGAGGACAAGAAGGCCACCGTCGACGGGCTCGTCCGGTTGATCGACAACCTCGCCGACGACGAGAAGCTTGCGCTCATCAATGCCCTGCAGAACTCCACTCGCTCCCCTGGTACGTACTAGTGCACGAGAGCCTCTATCCATAGCTCACGTTTCACTCAGGTCCCCCTTCCTACGCTTCTGCTTAGTTATGCTGACATAGAATGTAACCGCCAACCCCTCACCTAGTACTGTAATGCCCACTGTGTTGATGCTTCTCATGCTGTCCACGACCACGTTTTCCATAGCATATCATGACCTCGCAATACCTAGATCACCTCGTCGAAATGTAATGCAATCCTCTTCTCAATCGCAGAGTCGCGCGGACTGCCGCAAGCAGCGAGTGAACGAAAGCAGCACGCGTCCAGCACGTGCATCAATAGTTAAAACATAGTAGTGAATGTGGCACTCTCCTCGCCTCATGAGCGTACTGACTACGCAGTGCACAGTCGCGTCTTATCGTAATAGTGAGTGCTACTGTCCAAACACCCTGGCAGCTCTCCGCTCGCTGTAGTACGCGCGACATTGATGCTTGACTCGTGCAGGTCGAGTTCGCGGCGCCAGTACGCATTCATATTCCCCCGATGTCGTATACCTTGTTGTCGAGGTCCTGCTCGGTATCGATTCCGCATCGCCCCGGCGTCTCCATCTCCCTCTCCTCGGAGACATTGATGGTGATCTTGGTCGGTATTTCCTCCGGGAGCTGCATGATGAACGCATGTTAGCCTCGAACATGGTTAGCAGTCCGTAGAGGATGCTTTCTGTACCTGCGGCGCGTTCCACCGCTCAGCAGCCGCGAGGCGGTTTGCGCGGGCGAAGATGTCCCGTCCGCTTACAGCGGAGGCAAAGATCTCCATACCACGATTGGCGCACTGCTGGCGGGAGTTCAAGCTATTGTATCAATGTTAGAACCGTGTGCCATAGGTCTGTCGGGCAGTCCTACGTACACGGCGAGCAGAGTAGTTGCATACACTATGGCAAATGCATCATTGATAAGCTGCAGTATACACAAAATGTGTTATGTTTTATACACTCACGTCTGGCACCAACAAAGCTGAAACCAACCCAGATAAATGTTCGCGGCCACGGGATAGCCTGCAAGTACGCGTCAGATGTATCATATCAAGGATGCGGTAATGCGAGGTTGAAGACGACATACTACGAAGCTGGGTATGCAATTGAAGACCCTAGACGGACGCGTGAGGTTAGATACGCAGTGTCCTACAAGACCGGTTTATAATGGGACGTTTACCCGGTCAGAAGACCTATGTACGCATGTAAATCGAGGCAGCGATGCAATGTAGCATGAGACATGCGTACCGCTTCTCACGACATACAACATCACTTTCTCGAAAAGACCGTCGTCACTGTAGCCGTCAGACCGCGTCAGCACTATGGACTCATGACTGTCGGATATGAGGCTCACCGCTGATAGTTAGCACGGCTCTGCCTCACCGCTAGAATGATGGCAGTCGATAGAACAGCGTCGGCGATAGCTGCACACCCCGTAGCAGCCGCAAACATCCAGTCCAAGTGATGTGACTGGAATTCGGAGATGCCCCCCAGCCTAAAACTGAATAAAACATGTTTAATGCGCCGTCTTCGAACGCATCGTGAGCGCACAAACATAACGCTTACCCGAGAGCCGTGATGGCTGATAGTGACATATAGTCAATGGGGAGTGTAGGTATGCTGTGACCAAAACGCTACTCACCAACGGAGAAGCCTGACTCGAGGGTGGCAGAAGAGGATGATATTATTTCTGTGACCTATATGAGAGGTACGCCAGCTCACTCACCCATGTGTACCACCAAAGCCACGGCCTCACAACATTGGCTCCATCATGAGTGTGATATTGCGCCAGCGAAGAACTGTGATGCTCACACATATAGCCACGAGTATCCTGTAACGGAGGCCGACTGTTTCAGACAGTGAGCGCGGCTCGTGACTTCGAGGGCACGTTGGACGTACTCAAGGCCACTCTTCGCGCGAAGAAGCTGAAGATGGTAGCATGAGCGAATGAGACTTCGTGCCGGAGGAGGTATGTTATCCGCATACATCTGCGATGTCGTTGTGATCCAAGCCTGCGGGAACGGAGTTGCCAAAGTAGCGTCTTGAAGGTCAATGGCACCTCTCTGGATGCGTATCAGCGTGAGGCTTACCGTAATCACGGGGATGACCTGGGGCGATGCAACCAACTTATGAGCGAGATTTTCAATGTTCAGGATTGAGCTTACAGACCAGCATAGACCTGAACACCGGTCAATGGAAGTCCTCCAGTTGTAGGTGCGACATGTGAACGTACCACACACTGCGGCTCAGCACCTCTGGCTTGAAATAGTTTGACACGAGATAGTAGTAGCTGCGAACACCTACGAGTGAATGGCGACGCTCCACACGAAAGCTGAACACGACAGCGTACCAAGAGTGCATGAGTACGAATATGTGCAATGTTTCGAGGGTCCTGCAGTGGAGCACGAAGTTCATCGGTCAAGTACTCATCGCACGACGCCACGCGCGATGCAACTTACATGACAACCGCTACCTGTGCATGACGAGCTTAGCGGCTTCCATATCTCACGAGGGCCACATGACACTTACAAGGCTCCTGATCGACGCCGGGTCCGTCGACCAGTATACGCGGATATATCGGTAGAGTTGATGAAGGCTCAGACCGAATAAGCTAGAGCTCCGGTTCAGCTACCATAGCATGCAGGAAAATGATGAACACCGACGTCAAGCTAAGGAAAGTGCCCAACAGATATGCGCCATATGTGTTGTCGAGCGGCGCAACCATGAGCGCATTGGGCTCTGACGGTGATGTCGAAGAAACGGGCTGAGCCATAGAGACGGAGCAGCAGAGTGGGCGCAGGGACTGGGAGTGTACGTGTGCGGGAAGTTATACCCATTCTCATGATGTATCAGTTCAGAGATCATGAACTATAACCGCCATCTGGAAAGATTACCGCCAGAGCAGCATATGGCACATGTCAGATGTGGATGTAGAAGCACCTGCAGAGGAGTTCCGACGATGTGATTCTTGGTTGGGTAGCGCCGCACCAAAGGAAGCTGCAACCGTATTTTAATACTAGCAGCGGACGGAGGCATGATCGGAGTGGCTTGCGTGGACTGAGAATATCCTAAAAGTACTCAAATGCGCGATTCTGCGTCAGCAGTGTGTTCGGGATCATCATATACTGCTCACAGCTGCACCGAACCGCTCAGTGCGACAGAACGTTTCACTCCGGTCGGAACCTACCTCGGCCTGTACTAGTGCCCCCAGTTTGCCAAATTGACCAGTGCCGGGTGCGCAGAGGCAGAATCCCCTCACTACCCAGTGGAATGGCATCTGGGTTAGCTACTCGGATGGCTGCTCACGATAGGCACTTGGCGTTCGGCCATCGCTGAGACTGGTACCTGTTAAAGCAAGTATCAAGGCATGGAAGCTCAAGGGAGGATGGCACACAGCGAGGCTCTCCTGTGAAGAGATGTCCGACAAGAGGACACTAGACTACTCGTGCAGGGCGGAGATATCTCGCACTCTGCCCCTGGCAGTCCCCGGGTTGAACAGATATGCACTAGACTCGGTGCTACCGGTGTCACAAGGACATGAGAATTGGGCAAGAAGACGAGATGCGACCAAAAACTGTAGAGAGTTTGGCGTACCGTCTATACCTCGTTTCCTCACCCTCTGCGTCATACACCTGCGCACCGTCAAATTGAGTTCCTTCAAGATTCGAGCAACCCGCGGCCTTGTGCGGACTGAAGGCACTCCACACGTTCACACATATTGACCGATGTTCCTGTAGATTGCAGAATCAAACCTTGAATTCGACGCAACAGCGCATGACTTACGGCGAATTGATAGCTTGCCTATCGGGAGCCATGCGGTGATGAGGGCTTCCAGTCGAAGCAGCTGAGGTCCACGCACTGTGAGTGTCTATTGGTCTTCGATGCTTCGCAGTGTTCTGGGTTGGGCAACCACATCTGACGCTCTCCTGCCCACCTGCAGAGACGGCGGTTTTTGGAATCCTCGATATATGCGCTCCGTAGCAAGCACGAAACTGCACGGCGAAAGCTGGCTATAGATTGAGCATGGCCCAGCGCTGGAAAGCGATCTCCGTACGGGAGCTTGGGATGAGACCGCAGGTGTCAGCAGCACGATATCGCTGGATATAGTAGAGCATAAGCACACGAACGCCGCCTGGCCGGCGGCGGCAATCCACAACACAAGCACATATCATGATGCCGCCGGCGCCACGCCCGAGCGTTCATCCATCTTCGGCATCTCCTTCTTGCTCCATGCGAGCGGTTTCTGGTCCGCGGGTTGGAGTAGTGCGAAGTCGCCGGAGAAGAGCGCAGCATTCAACATGCGCCAGTTGAGTCGTGGTGGAGATAGGAGTAACAGAACAGACGGCACATCTTCGGGCAGCAGGCCGCAGCAACGCCGGTTGGATCCTCACGTCTGGCCGCATCCAAGACTTGGGTTTCTGGGCCAGCGCGGGGTGCAGCGCGGCCACAATAGGCGGTGAGGTTGCACAGGCTCGCAGAAGGATTAAGTTTCACCGTCTCGTTCGCCTCCATGGTGCGGTACGAGCCATCGCTCCTTTGCAAGGCTCCCTGCCTTCAGTGCTACGCCGAATTTCACTAGCATGGGCACCAACGAGATCGGGCTCACCATGTTGTACAGGTAGCCAGCGGTGTTTGTCTTCTGGACAGCGATGACATCGCTCGCGGTGGAGACACGCCACAACGATGTCGGCGTGCTCAATAGGTCCCGCGAAGTGGCCGCGGAGGACACACGGGCGCGGCTCAACTCCTGAACTGAAAGAAGTGCTGCACATGATTAGTGGTCGTCCCACAGTTCCTAAACACCAGGGGCTTGATGTGGTTGCCGCCCGCGCGTACTCGGATAAATTAGTACGTGCAATTCCTGCTCCTTTGACCGGGAGAAAGGTGGACCCAAATGTGCAAGCATCGAGATAGTGGAGAGTACCTAGAGAAGAAATAGAGCATAATGTGAGTCATCGGAGGAAATGGAAGAGTATTGGGACACTAACCTGGTCTGTACACGGGTGATTCTCACTCGCAGGGAGCGCTTTCGACGCATCGCACGCAAGAGGTTTTCTCTTTCTAAGGAAGGCTTCGTCAGCGAGCGCTGCCATCGTGCAGGGAACCGGGGCGTAGGACAGCTCCAGCGCATACATGAGCTTCTCACGTAACTGTAGGTAGACGAACTCGAAGCCGGTGACACGTTGGAGCTAAGGAGCAACACGACCATGAGCAGATGCGTCCGCTATGCATGGTATACCGTCTGTTCTTCGACTTTTCTCGCGTAGGCTTTTCCAAGCCTGGCAAGGCCACCTCAATCAGCTCAGCCTTTCGCAGAAGTTCATGAAGCCGGCGCGAACGATACCAGGATCAGCTCCGACCACGGAAGTAGTACGCGCAGTGGAGGAACGTACTCGTACGACGGCAAGCAAAGATGTGATCGTCCACGCACCGTACGAATTCTGCTTCGCAAAACGGGGTCGAGGAGCTCACCGTGTTCCTAAAAGCAGTGTCGACCATGCCTGCCGCGAGCAGGACCTCGCGCGCGCCGCGCGGGGCCAAGGTCGCGCCCTCGGGCGTCGGCCTCGTCTCTACTGCAATTCGAACAGGTCGAGTGATCTGCTCTCAGCCACAAACAAAGCGCCTGTGCCGAGCGATGCCGGGCCGACAGACTCCGGCAAGCGCCATATATCTCGAACACGTCGACCACGAGCGTCGGTGCTACTACGTCCTCCTCCTCCTCCTCAACTTGGGTGCCAGTGGCAGGTACGGGCGCAGCGGTGGTCTCGCAGCCACCGTTGCTTGCAGATGCACACCGAGGCCATGGGCGGCGAGGGCGCCGCTTGGATTTCCGGTGGCAACCCCGCCCGTTCGCGCCGCGGTGAAGCCCAAGTGCTTGGTGCTGGACTGTATCGATATCCCTCGGCTTCCTCCCTCGGCTTCCTGCCTCGTTGATTGATATCCACTACACTTGTGGCTCTCGCTTGACTTTCATACTGCTTGCGAGTTGCGTACCTGCTCGCCCGCGTGTCTTCACTGCTGCTGGAGCCTTGGGTGTTAGCTGCCGGTATAATCAGCTTTACCCACTTCTCCTTCGCAGTGTGAGCTGCAATCGAGAACCTCCCTCCCTCTGAGGGGTTGCAAAAACGCCCGCATAGATACTACCTATGAGCTGCTTCAGGTAAGTCTCGACACCACCTGCCATTCATTATGCTTGTCCTCACTTGTGTCTCAAGGTCACCGCCCTCCGCTTAGCCTGGGACCGCTGGAGTTGAAGCTCCTGTGCCGCTCAGCCGGCTCTCTGTCTCGACGACTGGGGAGGTCATTGACCTCGACGCCTTCGATGGGGAAATGCCTGTCTCGGGCTCGACGAATAAGCGCAAGGCAATGAGCAGCAACGCCGAGGAGAAGCACGAGTTTGAGTTCGTCCAGGGTCCGCAGAAGGAGGACACTCAGTTCCTATGCAACCACAAGAAGGCGAGCGTCGCCATCGCGTGCGCCATGGACTATTCGCGAGACCCGATGGCAGGCTACGCAAACATCTGCCTGCCGGATCTTCGACGCGCAAAGGTGACCTGCAGGCTTCCGTGGGGCCTTGCTGGTGCACGGTCGGGCTGAGTGTGGTGAAAGATGGACTGTTTGCATGTACAAATGAGCGCGTGCCTCCGACTGGCATCGCGAGACCTTCACTCCAGAGAGCAGCTGATGTGAAGTACGTGGCAGACGTGCCTGCTATCCTGGCCATGGTATCTGACGAGAGCTCCCCTGCAGGGACGTCGATGCATTGCTAGGTGACTACTTGCGAACGCGGCGGATTGTCGCGAGGTATCCTTGTAGTTCGCATGCCAACACCCGCCATACTTCAGAGCGCGTTCGCGCCCAAAGACATACTACTGCGCAGGGCCCGACGAAGGGTGTCTACAGGAGTGCATCCGGCCCGCGGCCAATGCGGTACTGTCGCTCGCTCGCGCTCGTGGCACAGGCTGCATGCTGCGACCACTAGTATGCCCTGTGTGAGAGGACGGGATCCGAGCGGCATCGTGCGCACCAGCTCGGACCTCTTGTCCGACCTCGCCGCAAGCTTCGCCCTTCCCATCCTAGCTCGAGCAGTTATAAGACAGGTGTCCGTCGCTTGAATAACGCATGTCCACTCCAGGCGATAGCTCTCTAACTCGGTACGTCCGTCTGGCTGTACCTCTCCGAGTGTCTCCGACGGCTAACGGGTACCTCGAACTCAGCATCCCATACGTCCGCACCTCTGGCATCGCACTACGCAGTCGACCGATGCGCTCAATTCGTCGGAATATGGTCACAGAACGGTGGGATGTTTTGCTTCTGGGTAGTCGTCTACGCACATTGGTAAGAGGTGGCATACATACAGGAGTTGCTGGCTTCTACTCAACACGACTGGACGCGTTCAACACCGAGATATCGTACAGCGCTCAAGACGACAGCGTTGTCGTGACCGTGGATTCACAAGCGGCGTGGTCCCCTCTCCCCTTGCTCGCGACCCTACAAACCGTGGTCCGCCCTGATGATGTCGACCGCTGCAGTGCGACTCTCAGTGAGTAGGATCGAGTAAACCCATTTATGGTGTGCTTACCTTGCTCTGCAATCCCGTAAGTCGTCGCTGCGAAGGCAAACAGTCAGTCAGGACGATGCTCTCGTGAGTCGGCGAGCCACATACCTTGGGTGTGCACGGAAGGAATCATAGGGAAGATGGACAGATCGGCGACGCGCAGGTTCTTGGTCCCGTACACCTCCAGAACAGGTCAGTACATCGCCATCAGCAGATTCCCCTGTGATGCTCAAGTACCTTTAACTTGGTGTCCACAACCCCATTCTTCTCCTTGGGGAGCATAGCGCAGCTACCGCACGAGTCTGGAGCGAGAGTCAGCTCGTTGATTCCAGCCCGATCACTTGCGTGGATTACTCACGCCAGGTCGTCGAGAGGTTCTGCTTGACGAAGTCTGATCACCGCAGAGGGCGGTACACGTGAGCAACGATTCTGCGGGCCTCATTGGATGAAGCATACCTCGAAGCTGCTCGTCGGTCGCGACGTCGCTCCCGGGAAGCAGCTCCTTCTCCATCGCGTCCTTCCAGGGGTTCGTGCCCGTGACCTTCCTGATGAACTTCATGCTCTCCACCAGTATGTCGAGGTCGATCTCCTCGGAGAAGTAGTTCGGCTCGATGGTGGGCTGGACGGACGGGTCTGACGAGGACGCGTGCTACTGGTCGTCAACGGTCTGTGAGGATCAGAAAGGGGACAGAGAGCCTCACAATGGTGCCGCGCGAGAATGGATGCCCAATGGAAGGCAGGACGCCGACGAACGGCTTGCCCGAGTCTACAGCCGGCGCGGTGACGTGAGCTCAGCAAGACGCATGCAGGGCAGACCGCGTCGACTGACCGTTGGGCGGGATGGAGAACGGGAAGATGAGGATCTCTATGTCGGGCACGTTCGGGTTCTTCAGCATCTCGAGCTGGATCTCGTATTGCTCCTTCAAGCCGGGCGGGAGCTTGGCCGCCTTCGCCGCGATCCTGCGCTCTTGCGCCTGAATGATCTCGTCTGCACGGTCCGAGAACTTCTGGATCGGCACGAACGTCGCGCCGCTCAGTGCGAGGGAGAGAGGGCCGTTGGGATCGCCGCTAGGTCGCACGCGTCAGCCCTCGACGCCTCTCAGGCAGCCACGGTCAGATGCGACGTACTAAGCCTCGCGCAGCTTGCTCTGGAACTCCGGGAGCTTGATGGTGTCGCTGGTGATGATATCCAGTCCGAGTCGCATCTCTGGCGCAGGCGAATGTGAGATGCATCCAGACGAGGAGCGTGGGTGAGCGTACCGAACACGACGGCGGAGACGATCAGATGGTCCTGGACGTTCGAGCCGACGGGCGGGAGGCTGAGCTGGACGGGGATACCGACGCTGTCCAGGACCGCAGGGTCGCCGATCCCGCTGAGCTCCAGGATATGAGGCGACTTCACAGTACTGTGCAAGGAGAAGTCAGTCCGGGTGCCAGCGACGTTCGGGAGGTCCATACCCAGCGCTGAGGATCACTTCCTTCCCGGCGTTCACGCTGTACACCTGCCCCCCGTGCTCGAACTCGACGCCCGTCGCGACGAGCGCGTCTCCGTCCTTCTGCGTGATGACGCGCCTCACGTATGCCTCCGTGAGAACCTTGAGGTTCGGACGGCCGAGGGCGGGGTATATGTATCCCTAATGCGAGTTAGGGAGGGCAAGTCGGCATCGATTGTGAGAGCCTCACCCGCGCAGCAAAGCTTCGAGTCTGAGTCTTAGGGTCGATAATCGAGGTCGCTCGCCAAGTGCCGTTGATCTGAAGCAATGTGAGTCTTCTGGGCCCATGCAGCAGGTGATTCACCCACTTGTCCGCCGAGCTGGACAGCAGCAGTGTGTTAGATGTGAAGTGGACGGCCTGAGCGCAGCACAGAACGTACGGAGTCCGAGATGGTTTCAACTCCGTGAGCTTCCAGGGCCTGGTCAAGTCAGTATCTCTCGGACGTCTCGACGACAGGGCAAAGAAACACGCCTTCTGGAAGAGGAACTCGGACCCAGAGCTTGTCCGCGCGAATGACACAGGTATCGGTCCTGTGTGAGATGACTCTGATGTCAAATTACAGTCTCTCACTGTGCACGGCGAAGACATCACCCTCGTGCCCAACCGTGTCGGAGCTGTACATGGTGCGATATTGTTCTGGTTGGGCGTTGGCGGGCGCACAGAAGCTAACCAGGTATGAGCTCGATTCACTCTGACGCCTGGGTGAGAGATCTTACGTCTCCGCCCTCTTCGACGCCGCGTGGAATCGCTCCCAGTTCCAACCGGCGTTGCCGAGCTTCTCGACAGCTATGCGCTAGCGTCAGTGCGAGCACAGATAGCTTCTTGTTCAGCCAACGCACCTTCGACTTCTTCGCGCTGAGGCCTGGTCCAAAGTAAGAAGTTGATCATCGTGCTGCCGCCTAATCCCTTTCCCCTGGTAGAGGTGCGATCCATGACGGTCAGCGTCCTGGGGGTCACAACGTCGAACGTCTGCCTACCTTGACCAGTAGAAACTCGGAGTGGGCTTGCCGTCCGGCGTGGTCACGCTGTTGACGGCCTCCTTCTGCGGCGTGGTACGGAAGAGCCAGTCGTACTCCGGGTTAAGCATCGCTCCCATCCAACCATCCACGGCCACTGTTGAGACATCAAGGTGAGTGACATAGCAACTTACGACGGAGAGACTCACGAATGAGGGGGTCGTTGATGTGGGCCTTTCCGGCCTCGAGAAGGGCGACACTAACATTGGGGTTCTCGCTCAACCTGGAGGCAAGAACACATCCGGACAGCTGGAGAGATACTCAGGCGTTGCCTCATGAACGTAGGGTCGAAACTTACGCCACCACCTGTGGACACATCGTGTCAGCGCTGCCCAGAGGTATGCCCGGACATCACTTACCGACTATGACAAAGTCAAAGGTCTTGTTCGCGACGTCGCTGACTTGGGCAAGCTGCTGCTCCATGGTGCAAGTGTGTCTGAATGCGCTGTTAGGCGACGACGGGCAAGAGGATTGTAGGATATGCGCACCTCTTCTATGGTCGATGAGGGTGTGGGGGAAGCCCCTGAGGAGAGTTATGGTTTGACTGCGGCCGCGGTACGTACTCACGTCCGTTCGGGAGAACCAAGTGAAGTCGCGAAGACGCGGAACGAGGCGCGTCGGAGGAATGCAGCCATGACGTGCGTCCATCAGAGGAAGACACACCGCGATGCAAGATGGAAGCCATGCAGCCCGAGGGCGGCGGGAGCTGACGAGCACCATCAACCGAGAACTTGCACAGGGAGCGCAGACAAGGTTCACGGCCGTCTTCTCGGGGCTTCTGTGGCAAAGAAGACGTGCATTGACCAATCACATTGCCTCGCCGCTTTGCAGAATGAAGGCCGGTCAGCACGGCATGCGGTGCAGAAGCTCTGCGGTGTAGGCGCATGGGAGAAGAAGACGAGCACCGCCCAGGAACACACCAGACGTTCGGAAGGTCCCTCCGACATGCGGACGGCGAGCACAACACCGGGGCCCTGTCTGCGCACGACGCCGAACGATGTTGTGGATACCTGGGAACCTGCGAACAGTTATCCCATGAGCACGGAGCACCGTTGAGTTCAAGGAGCCAACGGCAGATATACCGTGGGCCTTCGCGAGACAGGGGTACCCCCTGCCGCCCAAGAAGCCGCGCTTGCATCCACGCCCGCATACGCACGGCACTTCTTGTATGCTTGGGCGTATGAGCAGGGTATCAATCACCGCCGTCGTATGTCCGCTGCATGCACTACAGAGTTCTCTGTGATAACTCGGTTGCATCACAGATGCAACTTCTGACGTGCATACTCACTTTGAGGTCCGCCGCCGCCGCCCTGCGCTGGCGCGCATGCCTCTTCTAGAATGCGCAGATCGAGCCGCGAACCCACACCCACTTCGACTGCGGGGACCATGTAACTGGACCACGGCCGCGGGGCTTGGGGGGTAGCGATGGTGGGTGTCGTCCACCTGAACTCCGCGCTTACTGTGTCTACTAGGTTCTGTTCAGTCTGACTGATCATCATAGGAAACTGCGCGGCCCCCTGTCGCAGGTACGTACCAATGTCTTCGTACGCTACTGTGACAACTTCTTGCATCATAGGCCGGGGGACGTGTTCTCAAGCAGCCAGGTTTGTTCACGAAGTCCGAGTCTGCGCGGCGCGCCCTGGCCATCATGCCGGGGGTAGAGGCGACTCTACCCTGGAACTACTATTGCCTGATACTGCTGTAGTGGGAAGTCAGTACCAACGGCATCGAGGTTCAAAGATAGACGTTGACTGTTGTACGCTATGCCATGTCACCCACCACATGATGTCGCATGGCCGTGGTCATGAGCAGGAGGTTGGTACACTGGTTGACTTTCCGTAAGAATCTAGGATCGATTCTAAATTCCTAGATGTCCGAAAAGGGTGAAGATGTGCCGACGGTCAGTCGGAGCTTCAACTGACGGGTGCTTCGAAGCTGCCGGCGGTTGGCCTCCTCCGCCAGCTTACTTATCACAGTGCGGCATCTCTGTGGGCCGCCAGAACGGCAGGTTTGTAATAGCTGGATTGTTTTCTTTGCCTTAAGGGGAGGCACCGGCTTCCTTTTGCAGCGTTTCGAGGTTGTTTAGGATGCTCTTGAAGTTTAGAAGGGGGGGTCCGACCCCCGTCCTAAAGCTCAGCGCCTAATGAGATTTAGAACGTGGCGGACTGTACATCGGAGCTTGAAGTCGTCGTCGGTATCTCGGCTCCCCTGCCAAATGCGGCCGCTCCGGCGGTTCAGAAATCTAGGATAGACTAGGATGGATTCTAAATCCTTACGGAAAGTCAACCACTAGCGCTGGTATACAAACACCTGCATGGTGTCCGAGCTGTGCAAGGACAATGCCGGATGCAGTGATCTGTTCACATGCAGCTGAAAACAACACTGCACGGCCGGCTCAGCGGGACACCCACGGTGACCCACTCTACTGTAAGGCTGCTGGGATGTCATGATCTCTCATATCTGCGCACAAGCACCGCGTGGGCCTCGCCCAGGTTCTCCGCATCTCCGATGGCTACCAGAGCCATGGCGCGACACATCGACTTCCTGTGCCGGCACAGCTGCTTCTTCTGCTGCCGCCTTTCCGACATACACGTAGGGCTAGCTTCATGATTCCATCGCCTTCTTCGTTATCATGATGTGCCATCCATGACCTGGAGAAGCCTGAGGACGCCCTGCCCATGTACGCTGAGATGTCTACTCTATTTCGGGCAGCGCCGACTGGTCTTCTGTGGTCAGTGCCGGCAACCACACCGACGAGCGCAACCAATGGTAGCTCGTGCCCTCCAGAATCCTCCGACATGGCTCGGAGCATTCGGGACCGGCCCCTGTTGCATCGCTCTCCGTCCGGTGCAAGCGACGGCAAAGGGCCTTGCGGGTCGCCATTCTATGCCCCTGACGAGAGAAGCTCTCACCCTCTGGCTGACCAGTGCTCAGGCCGTATATTCAGCCCGTGAGGTTGCGGCTCGGCGGCGTGAAGGAGGGCTCATGTATGCTCCCGCGCAGTTTAGCCGGCGAAGACGCCGAGTCGGTAACGATGGAAAGCATCTGTTTGCAAATAGCACAAGATCGCATTCATACTGAGTTCATAGGTCACAGGAAGAAGTCGAGGGAGCCGAAATACTGCATGGGCGCGCGAGGCTCATCACAGCTATCTATGCCGCTTACGCAGGCCTCTGTCCGAGTAGGGGCGCATGCCGGTTTCACGCGTGGAGTCAACCCATGCGGGCGAGCTCGAACTCGCCAGGGGCCTTCAAGTTCCCGTCGCTGCTCTCGGTATCCTTCAACACGATGTCGCAGACCTCGTCGTGCGAAACCCCCATGCGCTTGTGAGTGGTTGGCTGGCCGCCGTTGCTCACGGCCGTCGCGCTCTGCGGGAGATCGGTGCCGCTCTGGTAGCCTCGGATCTGGAGCGTGACCCCTGCGCTGTCGACGAAATTGTCGCCTCCGTGGCGCAGGAACGCGCGGTTATTGAGGCTGACGAGGATCGTGTTCGAGTAGAGTTTCGCCAAAACGAGCGCCCTGTAGAATGCTGAGCAAGGAGCGACGCGGATCGAGGAGCGAGGTCTTACGGGCACTCGTGAAGGAGCGTGTTCTGCATGGCGGGACATTGTCAGATTGGACGAACGTGCCGAATGGAAGGCACTGCGGCAGCTTACCGGGATCGCGGTGAAGCATACGAGGTCGACAATGGCGACGGTCGCTGGCGAGGCCAAGGCGAGTCAGCAGAGAATGACCGCGGAGAATGAGCAGTATAGCCTACCAGTGAGCGTGCCGGTTTCTACAACTAGCCTCACAAGGCGATTGACCAGGTCGTCCGTCTTCTTGATACCGCTCTTCGACCGTGTCAGCTGTAATCCGAGTCCGTCAATACCCTGGAGGGCTCAGAGGGGCGGCGTAGAGCATGTGCACTCACATGATATGTCATGCTCAAGGCGATAATAAGGTCGACGAAGGCAGCACCGGCGAGCCAAGACTTAGGACGGATATCAGCGCCATACGGAAGAGAACGTTGCTTGCGATGCTCACCGAGATGACCGGGGTTACAGCGGACGCCTCAGCGGCTGTGGGATCTATAACGTGGAGCTGAACGTCCATGAGTATGTCTCTTGCCTGCGCGAGGAGCACAGATTCAGTACCATCACGCCGCCAGCCACGCCAACCGACATCTGGGCAAAGGAGAACTGATGGTTCGACGAGGTGCTCAGTACCCCTTCCCTCGACGAAGAGGAGAATTCCACTCACGCATATTATCACAGCGGGCAGGAGCTTCGAGCGGGACAGTATCCAGATCCGCCAGCTGAAGTAGCCCTGCACGACAGCCGAGATTACGGCGCACATGATCGTGACGCTGAACCATGTGTTGTGGAACGCCGTGAGGGCTGTTCTGTCCCCAAAGTCGTAGACGTCGATCTCGAAAGCGGTCTGCGTGACCAGCACAGTTTGAATCCACTCATAGATGAAAATGGCGGATACTGTGCGGGAGCGGGTGAGATCAGCTCACGTATAGCAGGGCGTTCTACCGGACATGCCTAGTAGCTTGGTCGCAAGGGGATCGCGAGGGAACCATAGGTAGTACAAGTCTGAGTTTCGCAGGCTGTAAGCTGGTGCTCACAGACATGAAGATGCGACTTACAAATCTGCACGTTCAGAATGCCCTGAAGTGCCCAGCTGAGGCAGAACCCGAGAAGCTGATGCAAATCGTCGTGAGTACTAGCGCCTACAGGCATCTTTGCGCATTATTTGAGCTCACCTGCGGGCCAGCTCTGGGGAGGGACGCGGGTCAGGGTATGCATATGAACCATAGAAGTACTACAACATAACGTACAATAGTTTGACACTCGACTCCGCAGTGGCCATGAGGTAAGGAGCACGGATGCGCTCGTCCAGATGCCTCTGGGCCCTTTAAACACTCAGCTGGATACAGGGGTGCAACATCCCAAATAAACACCGGAACAAGCTCGAAGATGTGAGGTTCTTTTCTCAGGATGGGCGTGTGGCGCAAGGGCGGTGAGCGCAGCGACTGGCGAATGGGTATTCGAAGCAGGACGCTTGACAAGGTTCATCAGCGTCCGGATATGGTTTGACGCACGCATATGATTGGTCTCTCCGATCCACAGCGTTACGCGGACCATATAGTGTGAGTGTGAGTTGAGAGTACAGTGCCCAAGGGATCGATGAGAGATTTGTGCCCTGGAGAGGCACGTCCACCACCCACAGTCTTCCCTGAGCGACTGTCGCGGCAGCTATGATGCGATACACACGACTAGACATGTGTGTACCAGCGGCGCGCCGCGCATGGAGAGAGTTCGCTTCCTATGATAGATAGTTTCTGATGGAGAGATGGTCAGCCTCAAACGGACGGGGCTGGCGTCGACCCAGCATGGCGTGCATGCGAGCTCGTGCCCCATTGGCTGCGTCATCGAAGGCGTCCTTGAGCAGCGATGAACATCTGCGAATGGAAGCTGCTCAGCGCGGCTTCATGAGTTTAGAAGACTGATCCTTACCGTATCTCCGAACTTGCTTCGGACCTATCGTATAGGGTGCCCGTGAAGGAAGCTGTTCGCACTTCTGGGCACATGCCACGGGGTCGCGCTGCCAGTGACGTATCTCCGGCACGTACAGAAGATCCATGCATGGCATACGCGTTCCAGTCTCTTGAGCGCGGGGTATTCAGCACAGTGTACGTCTTGGATCTTGACAGAAGTTGCGATTGCATCGGGGGATACCGAGATGACCGCCGCGGCGCTCGCGTCGGTCTTATGCACTTCGTAGGCCGCGCCTGCCATTTCAACCTGAACAACGCCCGCAGCTCCTGCCCTTGGAGTGAACATCAGTCAAGATTACGATGTGGAGCTAGCAGCAACCGACAGCATCGATACTGTACGCTTCAAACCTGACGAACCGGAGTTACGTATAACTGCTGGACTGACAATGACCAATCAGGATGTGAGGCACAGGAGCACCACTGCCCGCTCCTCTGAGTATTGAAGTGGGCCAATGAGATGCCCTGGCCCTATAACGGCGAAAATAAGGTGGCTCTTGACGCGGGATACTGACCTACATTTTGGTTCGACATGTTCCTAGTTCGGGTGGATGGGCGTCTACCGGGGTGGGCGAAGGTCGGAAGCAAGAAAAAACCCAAGCGCCCTGCTCATCGCCTGCTTCAAGGTCGTCGGCTTACTGCGTTACAGCACGAATGGACCTTGCTTACCGACTCGGAGTGTTTGGACCTCATGGTTTTGATCAAATCTCTTGATGATAGGTGAGTTGCGAGACGGTTGGGAAACCTACCTCTCGCAGGTCACCGGGCGACGGCCGGCGCGGCTCACAATAGGTATGTCTTCTGAGGACCCATCGCATGCACCGGGCAGCGTTCTGATAGCGATCCATAGCCCTGAATGGACATCTATCAAGGTACCAAGCAGTCGGGGGTGCTAGCAAGTAAAGCTATGCCGGTCGTTCGCAGCGGTGGTAGTACCGGCGAGGCATCCTCGGGTTGAGAGTTAAAGTTCCGTCAGCAGGAGCTTGTGGCATTCAAGAGAACAAGTAAGCGTGTACAGGTCGGCGTGTATTCTGGCGTATGTGCTCACCTGCATACACCTTTCCCAGTAGACTCACAGTCCTCACCCGTCGCTGGTACTCATACTCTACATCATCGCCCTGCACATCCAAGGAACCCAGCCGACGCAGGCAGTATGTCAAGATCTGAGGTTATATCTATCGTCAGTGCCTCTTCTTTGTCTTCTTTGCCAGATGCTAGAGGCCAATCGTGCAGGTCGGGATTGCCGCTCAACTGCCTTCTGGTGTACATTCGGCAACGAACCTCGACTATCAAGCTTTCATCGACTTCCTCCTGCAAGGTCTGGATGCCTACGAGCCAATACCGAAGGCACGTTTTAATACAGATAAGTACGTTGGCATTCAGAGCGAGCCGCCTATCGTACATCTCTCCCGTAATTAGCCGATCTGCTCTAGTGTTCTCTGATTGGGGCCGTGTCCTTGGGGGCCCTGCTTGCGATGTTGCGCATCCATGCTCCGTTGTCTCCTACTTTTTGTGCTTCAGTTATGCGGAGACGCTCATCAGTCACTTCGCAGAATCCGGGGAGATGCTGTGGGGCACGTCATCACCGACACCGGGGCTTTCCTGAAGGGCATAGCAGCGTTCGATCACGTCGAATTCGGCATATCGGTCAAAGACGCACGGATGATGACAGTGTCAACCCGCAAATTGATCGAGACCGCCTTCTTGAGTCTCTACGACTCAGGCATAGACTACAGGTCTCAGAACGTCGGCTGCTATATGTCTGGAGTCGCTCACGACGCCTTCGCCCTGTCTGGCCATGTGCGTTGTTCATCCTCGTTGTCTCAAGCGACCAATGCTGATGCTTAGGTCACAGGATGACACGGACGCCACGAAGTCGCTGAGCTACCCGCCGGCCATGATCGCCAATAAGGTCTCTTACCACCTTGATCTGCGCGGCCCGTCGGTTCCTGTCGACACCGCGTGCAGCTCCACGATGTATGCCACGCACCTCGCTGTCCAAGCTCTGCGGCAGAATGACTGCGACGCCGCTCTTGTCGGTGGAAGTCAGATCAATCACAGGCGAGTTCTTCGGTGGCCGTATACACATCGGTCTACTAATGAGACAGCACAGATTCACCGAGTGGTTGTCTTACAGCAGCGGGAGGATCATTTCTCCGGACGGAAGGTGCAAACCGTTCGACGCTTCTGCGGATGGGTAAGCCTATGTCGCTTGACGGAGTCATTTACGGCTCACATATCTGAGCAAATAGGTTCGGTCGTGGTGAAGGTGTTGTCGTGGTCGTGTTGAAGCGTTTGAGTGATGCATTGCGCGACGGTGACCATATTTACGCCAACGTAAGCATGCCGTAACCCATGCGGATTTCACTAAACCTTCCGCATAGATCTTGGGTACTGGCGTGAATGCGTCAGGGTCGCTTGCACCAGTCAATGCACCAGCGCCTGCTGCTCAGGTCGACGCCATGCAACGAGCCTTCCGCCAGGCTCAAAGGTCCCCTCAGGACGTGGACTTTGTCGAGCTTCATGCGACAGGTGCGGTTCTGAAGAAGATCCCTGTCCTGTCATGGCATTGAGTTCCACTTCCTCGCAGGAACTGCCGTCGGAGACCCAGCAGAAGCTAACTGGGTGGGCGAGCACTTTCACCGCGACAGTGATTTGCTCGTTGGCAGTGTGAAGGGCAATTTAGGGTACGTTGTCTGTTCTCACTGCGGGGAACCTATCCCTGAAGCCGCACAGGCATCTAGAAATCGCTGCGTTTCTCGCTTCTCTGTGCAAGGTTTGCGGGATCTTTGAAAGAGGTTTGATTCCCCCAAACGTACATCTCAAACGCCCGAATCCTGCCATACGGTGGTCCGAGTGGAAACTCAGAGTCCCTCTGGATCCAGAACCGCTGGGTTGTCGATCGTCGACTGGTCGGTCCCTCATCGCGCTAAGCAGCTCTGGTATCGGGGGTGCCAACGGTCACTGTGTTGTCGAGGCGCCCCCAGCACGTGACGACGACGCCCCCTCTTTCTGGCAGCGGGAGATCATGGCGCCTGCTCCTACGCTGCTCGTTGTTGGAGGCTTGACACCCCGTTCGGCGGCGGCAGCGGCGGAGAGGGCTCTGGACACGGTGCTCGACGCTTCAAACGATCTCCAATCTCTCGCTAGGACCCTTGCGAGACGTGCGCGGTCCATGACATGGAGGTCCTTCGCTCTGCTTGATTCTGAGCACAACGCTCGCTTCACGGAGCCCTCTATTGCTCCCAAAACGGCACCGCGGCTGGTGTACATCTTCTCTGGCCAAGGTGGTCAGCATATGCAAAGTCGGTCTCTCTTCCATTGTAAGATACGTCAGGACTGACGATCGTGACAGTGGGGCGCGTACTCTTCAAGTGCTGTACCATCTTCAGATCCAGCATCTTGGCATTGGACGAACTTTACGCTGCTGCTACAGGCAAATCACTTATCGCTACTACCGGCCTTTTCGGCGACGCTCCGACTTCTCCGACCACACAACTAAGTGATGTGTGGCCCATAGCTGTACTGTTGCCTGCATTAGCTATGCTCCAGATAGCACTCGTCGACACGCTGGCCACCATCGGCATTCGTCCCGACGTCGTCTTGGGACATTCTGCGGGCGAGACGGCAATGCTCGTGGCGTGCGGCTCCGCCTCCAGAGGTATGGCTCTTGACCTCGCTATCGCACGCGGCCGGGCGCTGTCGCTTCTAGAGGGTGCCGGTGGCGCGATGGCGGCGCTTGGATGCTCTCAGGACGATGCGCAGGAGATCATCAAGTCTGTCACTGCTGAGCTTGGACCGGGCATCCTTGAGATTGGATGCTACAACTCTGCGTCCGCGGTCACTCTGTCCGGTGTGTCGACTCACGTTACGGCGGCAGTCGAGAAAGCTATTGCACGTGGCTTCTTCGCTAGAGCCTTGCGCACCCGCGTCGCCGTCCACAGCAGCATGGTCGCCGCCTGCAAAGCGGAATTCAGTCGCTTGGTCGGCAACGTCTTCTCCCGAAACGTCGTGGAGCCCCCTGGGGTGGAAACGTACTCCTCGAAAACGGGTAGACTCTTCAGTGGTAGCCCTGATGCTTCGTACTTCTGGGAGGCGACTCTGGGTAAGGTTCGATTCACGGAGGCCATCAGCTCTGTGTGTCAAAAGTATCCCTCGGCGACATTCCTGGAGATTGGTCCCCATCCCGCTTTAGTCGGCTATATCATGTCGATGACGGAGAACAACCTGGTAACCTGTCCTCTCCGCCGCCTCGCGGTGGAATCGGTGGAAGCCGAGCTCCGCAACTTCCTCACAACCATCGGCAAGCTCGTCATTGCAGGGCACCACTCCATCGACTTCGACCTTCTGTATGGCACCCGCCAGCGGTTCAGAGGTGTACTTCCTAGTTATCCGTTCGCTCCTAAGGACATCCCATGGTTGATTCCCTCACCGGAGATACAAAGACAGCAACAGCACCGGGATGGGCCGCTCAATTACCCTCAGTTGCAGGTGAACCAGTATACTCATCCCGGACTGGCGGACCACGTCATCAAAGGTGAACCGATCATGCCGGCTGCAGGCTTCATAGAGATGGTGCGTCTCGCAGCCCTTTCCTTCTGATGCTCACACCAACCCGATGACACAGGCTCTGGAATTTGGCGCTACAGCTCTCTTCGATGTCGAGTTCCACTCTCTGCTCTCCCTCTCCTCGGAACGTCCCACGCCCATCGACGTCAAGTTGGAAGGGTCGCACTGGAGCGTTAGTAGCGCTTCATCGGTGCAATCTGCTAGGAACCGCGTCATCGAGGCATGTCTGCTAAAGATGATTGCCGACATAGCGTACTCACGGATATCCATCCTATACAGTACGATCGTCGACATGCAAGTGGTTTCCTCTCCAAGGAATCCCCCAAGGGCATGCTGAATGCGCCCTTGGATCTGGACTCAATCCGGCAAGGAATGACACCCTTACCGGGCGGTGAGTCTCGAGGGACTGGCGCAGTGCGCGGCTAAGTATTGAGCGTCACCTGTAGATTTCTATCGTACCCTTCCGCCCTTTACTCAGTACGGACCGATGTATCGTAGGATCGTGCAGGCCTACTTCAAAATAGGCGTACACGGCGCGGTCGACGCTTTGACGGAACTTGAAGCATGCGGTGAGGATATTCCGAAGTATGGCCCTCGCTCCTCTGAGATATGGCGCCCGCTCTGACTCAGCTGTGCAGCTTTTCAGATTATCGCTTCCATCCCGCAATTCTGGACGCCGCATTGCACGTTTTGGTCCATCCGTACATCACGGGGAACTATGACCATGATTCCTACCATCTACCATCGAGGATTTCCTCTCTACGTCTTTCCCCGGCCTTCTTTGCCAATCCTTTCCCTAGAAGGCTTTACTCGCACGCTTCGTTCATAGAGTGGACTCCAGGTAGGCGATGATGTGAAGGTGTCAACTCACCCGCCTAAACTGAGTTTTACACGCTTAGACGCTTTGTCATATAACCTCACCATCACGGACTCCTCTGGCGTTGTCTTCTGCCTCATCGATCGCTTGGAAGTCGCGCTTCACGGCGTCCGAGAGAAACACATCGAACGTCGATTTGAAGCAGTATACCGTCGGCTCGACTGTCCACTAGTCCACCGTGATTGCTCGGCCCAGGCACAAGCAAGTCAAGCCGATGACAATGAGGTAACTCAGCTCTGTCCGTCAGAGCTAGTGCCTGAGGATCGTTCAAGTCTGACGGTCCATCCGGAGGACGACACCTATCCTCGCCTGTTGCCCTTGTTGTCAACATCCATGTTAGGATCCGGAGCCTGTAACGGGGGCCCTCTTCCAGCGCCAACCTCCACTGATGCTCCGACGGCCGTAAGATATGTGCGCGGCGAAGAGATGCTTCTCCAGCGCATCGTCGCTTCCTTTGACCCATTCAAGCCATTGTCCTTGCTCATCGTCGCCGACAGTTCCAGTAGCGACGCAATGTTCGGGTTCACCAGGTCTCTGCGCAAGGAGTATCCCGCATGGGTCATACAAGCAGCCGCCTTCGGGGAGTCGTGGACTGCTCTGCAGATAGCTGCCGCTGTACCTCACATTCTCCGCATAGCGACAGACGAACCCGAACTGCTTGTCGACGATGCTGGAGCCCTGCATGTTCTCCGTATCGAGGCGGCAGCACCACCATCTCGGCATCTCCCTTTCTCTGTGGGTCTTCCCTGGAAGTACGAGAACGGAGAGGTCACACAGACGTTTGCGCCAAAGGCTCCATCCTCGGACCACGTAGTCGTGGAGGTAGAGAGCGTCTCCTGCGTCCCGGGCAACATGTGGTTCTACACCGGGACCATTCAGGATCCACCCAGCACGGTGGTCGGCATCGCTCACGGACCCGTCTCGACCCACGTCGTCTCCCATCGGGGTGCTCTAGCGAGACGTGACGAGGATTCGTTCGAAGTCCAAGTATGCGGAGCACTTCAAGGCCCAGCTCTCCTCGCGCCAACCATTATCGCCCTCGCCGTAACCCCGTGGAAGCTCGCCGATCCACAGCGTCTTCGTGGCCGCACCGTTCTCGTGGCAGAGGAAGACAGAATGCTTGGGCGGCAGATATGCTCCACGTGCGCAGACGTTGGCCTCGAGGCCTCTCTCGTCTCGCAGTCCGATGATGACGGACAGCTCCTCTCCTCGCATGCTCGAAGGCCCACGTACATCATCGCCAGAAACCGTGACCGTTTTTCATCCCTTTGGTCACGCTTAGACGTCCCGAGTGGACACCTCCTGGTGTGGGATCACCCACGCAAAGGCATACAATTCTTCGCTTCGCACGACCCCTGGGTCCTCGGTGACGCACTTCGAATGGCTATGCGCATCGCGTCCGGCCAATATGGTACTGTCTCCTACCTCCCCCCTGCGCAAATGCTGTGTCCGATGCCAAGTAAGGCTTTGCGCGCTCGGGAACTCTTTGATCCGCATCGACCGTACCTCCTGGTGGGCGGGATTGGTAGTCTAGGGCTGCATATTGCGCTCTGGATGTATGAGGTCTGTCCATGCTATCTTCAGCGGATATGCATTGTCTAATTCATGTTTGCTTGTTCAGCACGGGGCCAGAGAGCTAGTGCTCACATCACGCTCAGGCCCCCAGAGCCTGTGTGATCGGGGCGACTTCATATCTCAGAGGATTCTTCAGTACCTCCAAGCTCGTGGTGACCTGGTCCTGCATTCCGTCGCAGTGGACGCCACATCTGAGCATGACATGAAGGCTCTGAGCTGTGCGGTCAATAAAAAATTTGCAGGGTGCTTCCTCCTCTCAGCCGTCCTCCTCGACAGTCTCTTCACAGCACACACTCAAGAAACGTTTGAGAGGGCCTTTCCATCCAAAGTACAGGCGTTCCGCGTCCTCGAGAAGACGATCGACTTGCATAGTCTTGACTTCATCGTAACTTTCTCGTCCGTTTCTGGTATGTTCGGCAACCCAGGGCAAACCAGTTATGCAGCGTGAGCTTCTCCCCGTCTGCCTTACTGGTTGGATTCTGAACCCTCTTATAGAGCGAACACCGAGCTGGCTGGCTTGACGCGCAAGTACAGCAATGCCTTGTCACTGGTCTCGCCTATCATATACGACAGTAGGATCCTTACCCTCTCGGATGGAACATACAAGTCCCAGGTCCAGCACATGACGAGTTGGGGTATGAGTGCGAGAGGTAGAGGTTGTCGTCGCATAGAATGAACGTTGTACTCACCATACGGGAGCAGAATTATGCGACTTCATCGGGGATGGCATCATCAAGCTTCACGACGGGCCAATCTGGCAGTACATCCCTGACTTGAACTGGCGTGGAGTGCGGGAGCATATGGGACCTTCGCGACTGTACGACCACCTCTCGCCCGTGGAATCGCAAGTCCCACGAATGACTTTCCGGAATGAGGCACCATCCGTCTTGCACACTGTATGTCATATTCTCGACCTCGACCCCGAAGAGGTCTCTCTCGACGTCCCTCTTACCGCATATGGCCTGGACTCTCTCGGCGCGACGGGCCTCTCGTCCGCTCTCCGTCCCTTGCTCTCTATCTCCCAAATACAACTCCTGGCAGACATCACGATCAGAGACATCCAGTCAAGGGTCGACCGAGTCCCGCCGCTCCTACCATCCGCAGAGAAGCATGTTCCTCGTCATCTGCACCCTTCGTGGATGTCGGCTGATGGAAACGAGCGCATACACGCTATGCACGATCTTGTGGAACGACTCACCGCTGATATGTACCCATGCCCGTGGAATTCCTCTCCTTGCCACCCTCACGGTGAAGAGTTGCGGCCACAGCTGGTTCTTGTCACCGGGACGACTGGAAGCGTAGGCGCCCATTTCCTCGCGAGGCTCCTCAACAAACAAGAGAGGAGCAAGGTGGTAGCACTGATCCGCCGTGGGGCCGGTGACATATCCCCTGTTGAGCGCCAGAAGGCCACATTCCTCTCGCGGGGCCTGGACGTTTCACTGCTTGCCTCAAACAGGCTCCGGGTCGTTAGTGCCGACTTGGAACAAGCCAACCTGGGGTTGCCATCTGATCTGTATGAGGAAGTATGTAGTCTCCTGTCCGTCCCTGCCCCTTTGGTGCTAAGCCTTCACTTCCGGCACCGCATTGATAGATCAGGATGCACCTCACTCATGTCGTTCATCTTGGTGAGCGTATATTGCTGCCCTGCTTGATCGACGCTTTGACCGCCACACTGCTAGGTTGGCCCGTCAACTTCAATATGCCCCTTGACTCTTTCAAGGGCGCGATGCTCGGCCTTCACGGACTCATAGGCCTCGCAAACTCGGCTCGTAAGCGAGGGCTAGTCACTATCCTGTATGCAAGCAGTTCGGCAGTGTTTAAGAGTCAGTCACGTTCACGCAAGGAACGCTTGATAAGCATTGGCTGACGATTCTGCCAGACTACGCGGCAGCCACTTTGCCTGCTGAGGCTCCTGTCCCCGCCTGGATGGCTGCCGGACAAGGCTATAGTGAATCAAAATGGGCAGCCGAACGCGTCTTGGAGATTGCCTCGGAAAGGGCGATTGTAAAGGCAGTCATTGTGCGCATTGGTCAACTAACAGGGGGTATCAATGGCTCGTGGAACACGAAGGAATGGCTGCCGGCCCTGGTTTCTGCGAGTGCAGTCCTCGGTTGCCTCCCGCTCGGAGACGGGGTATGTAGTTTCCAAAGTGTTGCAGCAGGTCGACCTCACAAACTTCCACACGTAGGTCGTGTCCTGGATACCGGTGGATCGTGCAGCAGAGATCATCATCAACCTACTTCGTCCCTTGCCACCCTATGTCATCGTTCATCTCCGACACCCCCAACCGCTTCCTTGGAACACGATGATGGGTTACTTCTCGAAGGCTCTTCAGCTACCCCTTCTCTCTTATCCCGTTTGGCTCCAGAAGCTCGTCGCAGAAGGTCCATCCACTACCGACGCCCGTGGGACGAAGTCGAAGCTACTACACCCCGCTCTTGCGCTTCTCGATCATTTCCGCGCCATCGCCCACGCGGAACTTCGCACTAACGGCTACAATCTCGCCAGAGAGAACAACGGCCTGTCCGTCTTGATGGGCATAGAGGAATCCCGTCGACTGAGTGTAGAGCTGGGTTCCATGTCCCAGCTCTCTCCATCGGATGTCGAGAAGTGGGTAGGGTATTGGAGGTCGGTAGGTGCCATCGTGATCTGAGCGACTGCGCATTCAGGAGGGCTTGGCTTTATGGATAGTTTTTCAGTATGGTGAGCGACCTGTATGAAGTCTGGAGAATCATGTATCTCCATGCTGCTCCTCAATCATCGAACGCCTGCCATTGCGAGCTAGGTCTCGAATCCCCGCTCCTGAAGCCAAATTACGTCCGCACTAGGTGCAAGCATGTTGCTAGTGCTTTGGGGCGCATGGGATCAATATCAGACGTAAACTTATTGTAGCAGCGGCACATAGCTATAGATAGATACGAATGAACGGCAACTGGCTATTCCATAGCTAAAGCTCAAGGCAATGGTGTCGGGAGCGAGGAGCGCCTGGGACAACGCTGGGATGACTCTGTTCGAGTCATTGCGATTGATGATTATACAAGAAGGAAACCAGAGGAGCAGGAGATAGCAATAGATCAATAGATAGACGCAACTGAACGAATCCACTGACTGTCCCAGATCACTACTATACAGCTTCGCTCATCTCGACGGGCAGCTGACTATAGCCCGACATACTTCTCCGTCCACCGACCAGACTCCTCAGAGAGTCCCAACCATCGCGTAACGCATTCCGCGCACTGTCGAGCATCGTCTCGCGACGTATGGTTTCTCCGGGCATCAGGCTAGAGTCCGGGCGCACCCACCACTTGAGGGCGAGTGAGCTTGTAACTACGCTGACAGACGAGAATGCCATTGCTGCCGCGGCGCCCATTGGAGGAAGGCTCAATCCGAAGGGCAGGAAGAAGCCCATCGCCAATGGAATGCCAAGCACGTTGTACAGGCACGCCCAGACAAGATTGCGCCGGATGGTAGCGAAGATGGCGCGCGAGAGATGCAGGGCGGCGACGACGTCTAGCAGGTCGGAGCGCATAAGGACGATGTCGGCGGCCTCGATCGCCACCGAGGTCCCGGAGGAAAGCGCGATGCCGACAGATGCTGCGACGAGTGATGGTGAGTCGTTGATGCCGTCTCCGACCTTCATCATTCGATCAGCGTCTGCGTAGAGAGCATGTCCGGTATGGCACGTACCATAGCCACACCGCCGCCGTACTTCTCCATGAGTTCGGTCACAACGGAAGCCTTGCCCTTAGGGCTCATGTTTGCCCATACGTTCTCCGGCTGGATGCCGACCTGCTTGGCGACAGCCAACGCGGTACCCTTCGAGTCGCCTGTCATCATGTTCACCTCGATGCCCATGTCTTGCAATGCCCTGATAGCATATGCGGACGACGATCTTGGGGCATCCGAGAGTGCAATCGCGAGGACGGGGACAGGCGTCTTTCCGGAGGTCGTGATAGAGACAAAGATGGACGTGCGCCCTTGGTTGGACTCCTCGGAGTCGAAAGCAGCAAGAGCGGAAGGCAGCCCAGCATCGCCGTTCTGGAGGATGAAGCGCGCGTTCCCAACATAGAGGGTGCACTGTCCCTTCCCTCCCGGCAGCGCGATCTGCGCCTTGACGCCGGCGCCGGTGACGCTCTCGAAGGTCTTGATGCTGACCTCCGGGATGGGTACCATCGACTTGTTGAGGAGCTCTTTGCCGTAGACCGCGACCGCCTTCGCGAGAGGGTGCTCCGAGCGCGCCTCAGTCGCAGCAACCATAGCGATAACATCCGCGCGCGTCACGTTCCCTAGGCACTTTGTTGTCAGTGGAGCCTCGTCCAAGGACTGCGGCGTATCGTCTGCGTAGCTGTGCAAGTCACTGTGGTCGCTCGATGGCGCCCACACCGTAGCAGCGACGGTGAGCTTGCCCTGGGTGACTGTGCCCGTCTTGTCGAGAACGATGCGCTTGATGAACCGGCTCGCCTCCAGGGCCCTGCCGCCTTTGATGAGGATACCGTTCTTCGCACCCATGCCCGTACCGACCATGATCGCAGTGGGGGTGCTCAGGCCGAGCGCGCATGGGCACGCGACGACAACGACGGAGATGCACAGCTGGAGACACACCGCGAGCTTCGACGCGCCGTGCGTGCGGAACACCGCCGGTAGCGCATTCTCGTCGACGATGTGTGAAATGACCATCCAAGCGGTGAATGTGATGAGGGAAAGGGAGATGACCGTCGGTACGAAGTAGCCTGCGACCTTGTCCGCGAACGCCTGGATGGGCGCCTTCGACGTCTGCGCTTCCTCGACGAGCTTCACGATCTGTGCGAGCGCGGTGTCCTTGCCCGCGCGAGTGACTACCATGTCGAACGTACCCAGCCCGTTGACCGTGCCGCCAATGACGCTGTCCCCAGGCTGCTTGAGAACGGGCACCGGCTCGCCAGTGACCGCGCTCTCGTCCACAGTCGAGGTACCCCGTAACACAGTCCCGTCCGCCGGGACCTTGTCGCCTGGTACGAGCTTCACTGTATCACCAACCTGTACGAGCTCCGTCGGGATCTTCTTCTCCTGCGTGCAGGCTGGCGCGTCGGTATAGATCGTGGCCATGGAGGGGGCAAGAGCCATCAGGTCAGTCAAGGCAGCGCTCGTCTTGCCCTTTGCGCGGTTCTCCAAATACCGACCCAAGGACACGAACATGATGAGCATCGTGCTGGTGTCGAAGAAAACCATGGGATGATAGTCCAGCTCCCTACTGACCGCAGCGTAGCACATCGCGCCCAGGGAGTAGATGTATGCGGCGGACGTTCCCAGGGCGATGAGCACGTCCATAGTGGCACTTCCGTGCTTCAACGACTTGTATGCGTTCCGGTAGAACTTCTGACCGAGCCAGAAGAGAGCCGGCGTGGTAAGAAGGAGGGCTAGGAAGTCGCCGACGTAAATGCCGCGGCAGAGCTGGTATTCGACGATCGGCGCGAGGAATGGGATCTTCTTTGCGATCATGGTGACGAAGAAGACCGGGATGGCAAACGCGAGACTCCACTGGAAGCGTGAACGCCACTCTTGGATCTCCTTCGTTCGCGTAAGAGAGCGTAACTGCGTCGCGTCTTCCTGATCGGAGACCATGGCGTCGAAGCCCATCTCCTCTATTCGTTCTACCAGCTCGCGGGGTCCGACCATTGTCCTGTCGAACTCTACCTTGCAAGTTTCTGTGGCCAACGAAACCGCTACGCTGGTGACCCCCGGCATGGCTCCTAGCTCCTTCTCCACCGTCGATGTACATGACGAGCATGTCATGCCATATATCCGAAGTGTGATGGTATCCGAACGTGTCGGGGGAATAAGGGTAGCATCGAAACCTATATCGGAAATTTCCTGTGTATTCATTAGTCTTGCGTCTCACCAGCGTGAACCTCAGTCCAATGTCATAGACGCGTCCGACAGCGGAGCGCTGCTGTTCCATTCACGAAGGCGGTGCATATAACAATGCACCGCACATGCTGTACAGCAGACGAGAACGCGGTCGGCGTCACCGACGCCGCTATGCAGCATGTAGAGAACACCAGACACGAAACGTGTCGCCAACTTGGTATCGACAGGGCGAATCGTTGCGCCTGTGTTCTCGAAGTGACGGAGTGGAAGTGTTCGCTCATACTCACGCTAATGATCTTGTCTGCGTCCCATACAGCAGGGTCGTACTCAACGACGCCTCGCTCCGCAAGCAGGGCGACCTTGACGGAATGGATACCAGGTTGTGTCCGGAGCATGCCTTCTATGGACTATCTGCTATTCAATCAATGGCCGACGACCGAGCAACTATCTGCACGCACCTCTACGCATGCACCACAGGTCATACCCTCAATCCTCAGCTCGCACTTCTCTGACGCGCCTGCGCCTCCAGGTACCAAAGGTTCATCTTCGTCCACAGGGAGCTCGAGCTTGCCAGGTGGGGGTGTCCTCGGCGTGCCCAGAATGCTGGTAAACGCGGCGGAGAGGCCGGCCATGACTGGGGTAATGGGAGACCTAGGCTGCATGGTCGGGCCACGTCGGAGGAGAAGATAAATAGGAAAGCAAAGATGACAGAGCGCCTGCGCTGGATGTCGGTATCTGTCGGAGGTACCTGGAGGGGAGAGAGCGAAGTGAGGCCGAGCTTACGGAGCGGATGAGAGATTACTGCAGCCAACTCGCGCGGTCTCCGGCTCGCGGTGGCTGAGGCACTTTCGCCTGCCATATATGGGCGCTTTTTCTCACGCTCCAATCATTCCTCTCCTGCTCAGCTCGCCGCAGCAGACGGTCACCGGTCAGGTCTCGCCATCCGCTGTAGCCTCTGCTTTCGGGTTCCTGTGCGCCCTGTATATCCGTCTCAGATTCCCGGATGAAACACAGCATGAAGACTAGTAAGCCATGCTACGGAAGCCTCCGGGGCCTAACCGAAACTGACAGTAAATAACGCGCCACTGTCTCTTGTTTGCCCAAGACGTGAGGCCTAAAGCTTGAAGAGCTACATGCCTATGGTATATCCCAGACACATCTTTCTCGAAGTGGTGCAGGCAGCAGGGGTTACGCTGCTCTCCCGGTACCTCACCACGTGGACCGCTCAACCACGACACTTACTAAAGTGGGACGAATTCCCTTTAGACGCCCATATTAACTTCTCGGAGAAGGACATGGTTGCCGACTACTATGATGCCGCGTCCACCGTGTGTGTACAAAGTACTGGTTCATTATACACGTCTGCGTAGAGGTTAGGGGAGACAAGTGTCCACCGACTTACGCGGAGCAGCTGGCTGAAGGGGCTTTGCTGCACTTTTCATAGAGTTCTACAAGACGATCAGACTTGTATCTACGCTTGTGGTGACTAGCTTGCTCTTACTTGGTTCCTCACTTTTGCCCCGCTTGCAGGTGCATATAGTCAAGCTGTCGGTGGAGGAGCGAGGAAGAAGTGGTGTAGCACTGGCGTAGCTTCTACGTGAGGTCCTGACAAGACTGTTCTGGGTACATTTCTAATAGTGAGATACAGGGTCTGAAGAGCACAAATGCCCCGCCTAGTCGCAGCCGCATGCATATGCGAATGTCAGCTCTTGGATAGGCACAATGTCGGTATTGGTCCCGCAGAACCACCAGGTGGAAGGCGCCTCGGAGGGCGCACAAGGTGCCATTGTCGTGGACGCTGGTAACCGCCATACCATACCCCCTTGTCATCGATGCGCTACTTTCAATTGTACGTATCGGCCGCATATGTGGTGTCCGGAACGCTTAGCCATTTTATCTAGGAGGCCCCAGCCTACGTAAACTGTTCTTGCGCGAAGCCGCAGGGACATGAGTGCGTCGACTCTTCCGCAAGAGTGGTCCCGCGCTCAGGCAGCTGGGCTGAAACGCGTCCTCGAGGTATTGGAGAAGCCCGACACTCGAACCTGTGTTCCCTAGAGCTTGCACCAAGTCATAATAGTTCACAGCGGCGATCAGGAGTCAGCACAGCTGCCCCCGATGGTAGTACTATGAGTGGTATTGACCTTGTCCCCAGTACCCCAAGGCATCCCGGTGTTTTCATGGTTGTCATGGCTTGCATTAACGCGTCGCCATGCATTATACGGGAAGTGGCAGTGACGTTGCTCGCACTCCGCAACCTGCCAGATTTTGCGGGATTACCCCGCGACGAGCTAGGAAGGCATCTCCGCCGAGACATCGCGACATGACATACGGGCCTGGACGTCGCCGCCTGCTGGTGGGACATTGAGCGCGCACCGGAGATGCGTTGCGGGAAAACAGCTGAAGGGCCTGAGAGAGCGCGTAAGGACCGTGAACTTACGCTTTACATGATAGCAGTTGCGCCTTCAGAACTTCGTTAGGGCTTGTTCCGACGCGGGAGTCGCCCCTCAGCCTCCTTCGAGCATTCATATACGCTCCTGCGCGAGCGTAGCGCGCCATAGGAGCCCAACCATGGTGGATTCTGAGCATTCATGATGCACTGAGCGGCCAAGTACGTAGGCTTACCGGTAATCCCATCCGATGAGCGCTAGCCGAACCAGCTCGCATCCCCAGGGTGCGCTATCCCGTCGCAATAGTCGAGTAATGAATGGCTGTCATCCCTGCCCGCGGAGACGCTGATCGTCCACGGGCAGCAAGCCGGGACCTCCGACGAAGCATTCGCATACGCGCGGCTGACGTCTCGAGGCCCATCATACCATGCAGCCGTGGTCGACGCTGAGAAGCTGCGCTCTCAGGAACGTACAGCAGCAGGGAACAGGGATGTCGACATACCATAACGATCGAGCGGGACCGGCGAGCGTGCTGCATTACCATCTTGGCAAGCCGAGAGGACCGAGGGCTATGCCTGCTGCAGAGAGACGGACGGCGGACAGACGACTGATGACATCTATCCGGAACCTGCCATTCCAAACCGCTCATCTGCTCACCGTATATGAACGTCAGCTTTGTAAACGCGCGCGGGTAAATTCACATGCGAGACCGGCTCGCAGTTGGAAGACGGACGGTACGCAGGTGCGCCCTCTGACCATTAGGTAGTGGTAGTACCGGCAATGGGCTTACATGCCGGGTGCGACGTGCTTGAGTCGTCCTCCGGCAAGCTATGACGCGAGTCATCTCTCCCCTAGAAGAGTCTTCTCAGATGCAAGAGGCGAGAGCGAAGACCATAGGCCCTCGCCGATTCGGGGATTCAATCTCGCAGAGGACGAGATGGTGAGATGAGGTCGAGCTGTGTCCACAGCTCCCACAACGCGATATATCTGCGCGGGTTCTCTGTCAAACCCTACTTCTGTAGTCATATGAGCGGCAGTGGTAGGCGGTAGGCGGAGATGACATACCAGCTGAGCCAAAGTTCTGAGTTTGACCGGCCGTCCATGGTTCGACGGCTCGTCGTCAGCAGTAAGGGCGCCAGTAAATTTGGGACGTCTGTGGGACGGGTGGGATGTGAACGAGGGCTGCTCGGGATGAAACCTCGGCTGGCGAGGGACTGCTCCCGCCTATAGGCTCCCGACGCACTTCGTACGTCGACTTCTGAGAGACCAGCGGGGGCTACCTATTGAAACCGGGCAACATGACTCTCGAGAAGGACGTGGCACCAATGCCGCAAGAGAAGCCTCCGTTCGAGCAGGTGGAGGTACACCCTAGAACGATGGCACGATGGCTGGCCGCAGTCCCTCCTGGTTGATATGATATATCATCACTGCTGCATAATATCTATCAGTTGACCAGATGGCTGCACGTACGGTGGGATAATCAGCAGAGCAACGTGGGAATGGGAAGGAGGGCTGATTATACTGCCGACTGAGACCGCTGAACTCGAAGCTATTGCAAACAATCTGCGCAGCTCATCCATTGGCCGTCTCGTCCCGAAATACCTGCAGGTGAGTACTTGCTGCATGCAAAGACGGACGGTTGTCGTGGGCATATGTAGCCGCCTCGCGAGGTAAGCCTGAGTGGGAATCTGATTTCGCTGGATGGGTACGTTACCTGACATCACAGAAGGTGGAAGATGCGGCCCTGATGGGCTCTGGTAGGCTCTGGCACGCATGCCACAGAACTGCTCGCTGGTCTTGGCGCGACATCATCGCGCGAAGGCCTGCGAACACCCTGCCATTGGGAAATGATGCCTCTGCCAACCACTAGAAGCCGGCGGGAGATTATCAGAAGTGAGAGGTACCTCTGGGACGGTCCTGCCCGGCGAGCGCATTGGAACACCGTCGGGGTCTTTGATGTTACGCGCATATCGCCCGAACCTCGAGCGATTGTGGCTCAACTGGGGTCTGGTCTTCAGGATCCACGGTACTCCGTGTATGGCCTGGGCGTACACGGGAAAGAGCAGGTGGATGATCTGGCCATGGGTGCTGGAGGCGTCGTGATCGACGTGCCACATTAGACGCAATTGACTGTTCAATCGCCGCTGTACTCGCGCAGAGTCTAGCAGAGGCTGTGCGCATATCTTGAGCAGATGCAGGATATATGACAGAAGTACGAGAGGACGAGCTACAAGTTTGATAGAACGTGGATTGGTGATGGGCAGATGCAGGCAGGAACATTCCTCGGCGTCTGACAAGCAAGGTCCGGGGCAGCGAGCGGAAACTGCCATAAGGGGCACCATCAGGCCCGGGGTCTGGGCCGCCAGGGGCCGGCCGGCCGGAGGAAAGGTAGTTCCCCGCCACTGTTTTGCCGTATTTGTACACGGTGAGAGCTGTCTCGAGAGCGTCGATGGTTGAGCCGTACGGCTTGCAGGGCCTAATGGACGTCGCTCGGAGGCGCATGCATGTTCATGACGGACAATGGATGGTCTGAGCGTGTTCATGGGCATAGAGGGCAGTGAGGGCTTGCGGAAATGGTGTGAAAACAAGGGAGATCTGGATCGGTCGGGTGGTAGTAATTAACAACGCAGCGGTGGGCGGGGCAACGACCTCCTGCTCTTCCTCGTCGTTCACCGCGCTCGCAGCTCTCGACCGTCGACGACCGTCTGGTCCTCCCGCTCTTTTCTTTCCTTAACCTTTATCCCGACGCCTCTGTGCGTGCGACTCGCATGAAGTCGGAATTCTCGACAAGTTGGATTCCGGTTCAGAAGAATTCGACGCCAGTCCGACATCAGACTGAACTTCATCAGTCCAACTCCCATCAGCTCCCTCCTTCCTCCCCCCTCCTCACTCCCCGAACTGCTGCCCCCGGGAACAGGGCAAACTCCTTCGCCGCCTCCTTTCGCTCAGTCTTCCAACGCGCACCTCATCGCGCCGCCTCAGCGTCCTCTCTGCGCTCAGCGTACTCGGGCACATCCTCAACCAAGCCTCCCTCCTACTCCACCTCCGACAACGCCAGCCTACACCCCTACGCCGCCATGGTCGCCGCACCCCTCCCCGTAGTCTCCAGCCACGACGCCTCGGACGAGGAGGAGGAGTGCCCCGTCTGTCTCGAACCGCTCAGCTCCAGCTTCAGGCTCCCCGGAGAGAAGCCCCATATCGTGCCCGAGTGCGGTCACGCCCTCCATGAGGTGAGTTTTCTTCGCCTCCACGTCTGCTCTCCCTTCCCCTTCCTGCATGGGATCGTCCCGCTCGACGCCGTCGGGCTGTGGGGGCTGTCGAGCGCGCGCGCGCTGGGCGCGACGCCTTGTATTCGGGGAGCACCGCACTGTTTCCCACGTAGTGGGCTTCGCCCCTCGACGTCCCTGGCATCGTCCATGCTGTGCCCCCATCTACGGCCCCGGAACGGTGCCTGCGATCTCCATTTCGCCCCTCTGAATTGTCGCGATGTTGCGCTCCCGCTCGTACGAGGGCGGCCGCATCTGCATTCGAAAGTTCAACGCGAACACCCACGCTAGAAGCCTGCATACCATATTTGGGCATGATCGGTCGGTGCATGGCGGCACTGCCATGCGCGCACCAGTCCTTCCTTCCCGCACGGCGGGCATCCTTGTATATTGCACCGGGCAACAGCCATGTCATATCCGAACGGTTCCTGTGACTATGCTCCAAAACAAGGCCTTTTGCACGACTATGTGTCGGATTGGAGGCACGTGCCGATGAGGATTCGTTTTGACCGACTTTTGCCTGGTGCAATGCTCTTCGATGCCTGCCGTGGCGGCTCCTAGACCAACAAGATCAACCCCGCCAGCCATGTGGATGCTTCTCCGACGGCCTTGGATTGTCTTGACACTCATGATGGGTCGAGCTTCCTCTCATGCCATCACATCTTGGTGCAATTAGCTGGTTCGCCCAGTGTGGGCATCACCAGTAGCTATCGAACAACGTATGCAATAGCGAGACTTGTGATGGCCTCTCCTTGGCAATCACTCAATTCTCTCTGCTGCACTCGCTGCCGCTACAAGAGAATCCAACCAGCTTCTACTCAGTGCCACAGATTGTGCGGACAATGCTGACGTGGTTCACCATACCAGGCATGCTTCACCGCTGTATATGGTCCGCCGCCAGGCCCCTCTCGAGCCGGTGGCGTCATCCGCAAATCGAATCTCGGCGTCTGCGGTGTATGCAGACGACCGATGAAAGTCGGCGACGGGGACGGCGGGAAGTCCAATAGTGAGTGCTTCCCTGGTCATTCATGCAGCCGCTCCGATACTGACGATCTCCAGAACTCGCGGCTCTGACGGGCATGGGCGACCCGAACGGGCCCTCGCTCTTCCCGGGACGCGACACGCCTTCGTCCATGCGGTCGTTCAACGGTCGCGCACCCCACCACGCCCCGCCTGCGAAACCGTTCGACCCGACCGAGGACGATCCCGTGGACCACAAGGCGGCCGCGTCCTCGGACCAGTCGCACTACGTCGTCGCACCTTCAATCCACGTCCAATCCGAGTTCGCGACGATCACGCGCACGTCGGAGCCGAGCCAGCCGCTAACGTGCCTCGTCGTCGTCGAGCTGCCGGGCAAGCGGACGAACACACACGTCCCGGGCGCGGTAATGCCGCGCGAGGACAACTACGCGCAGAACACGTCGAACGGATACCGGGACAGCAGCAGCCGCTCGGTGCACTCGGCGTCGCGCGCGGACTACACGATGTCGCCGCAGTCGCACTCGCAGCACATCCCGTCGGACCAGCAGTCGCAGTCTGGCCGCTCGCACAACCTGTCGCCGTCGACATCGCGCGACCCACTGATGGCCTCGCCGCGCGAGCGCGAGATCATCCACGAAGAGGACGAGGACTCGCCGTTCGCCGCGATCACCGAGGATTTGCGCAACCGCATCATCGACTGGAAGGGGCACCCGCTCTCTGGACTAGGGCCTCTGCAGATGTACGATTTGCTCTCTGTGAGGCGAGACACGCTGGTGCGCGAGTTCTACGTCTATTTGTTCAAGGAGGCGATCATCTGCGTCGTGGAAGAGAAAAAGCGCACCCTTGGCCGCCTTCTTTCTTCCGCGGGGGCCTCCGCTGCGTTTGGCGACGTCTCGGGATCCGGGTCTGTCAACGGCAACTCGCAGCGAGGCGTGCTACGTCTGAAGGGCAGGATCTACATCCGTCACATCCGCCAGGTGACGGACACCTCGGTCGCCGGAGAACTGAGCCTGACGATCGACATGGAGGACGAGCGGCTCGACTCTTTCATTCTGATCTTTAAGGACCGGTCCTCGCTCGAGACGTGGAAGGCGCACATCCAGGCGCTCGTGGTGGACAACCAGGCGCGGAACGGGCAGGTGCAGCAGCAGCAGCCCGAGTACGCGCGCTCGCCCGACCTGGAGGAGTTCGGGGGGAGCCAGAAGGCGATGCGCATGCTCAGCGGGAGCACGACTGGCACCACGGTCAGTACCGCCGATAGCTTGTTGAATGAGTCGTCGCGCTCGACCGTGTCTTCTAACACGTCGTACGGCTCCGCCTCGCTCGGACCGCGTGCGGGCCTCCACCAGAAACTGTCCACGCTTGACGAGGACGAGGAGCTCAGCCGGTACGGCTCGCCTGCGCCGCTCGTCGCGCCGCACATGTCGGCGGGCCCGTCCAATTCGCTCACGCCGCTGCCGCACCCGCCGCTGGACCTCATCCTTGTCGTGTCCGTGCCTGGGTCGAACGCGACGCCGAGCACGGCTGCGCTGAAGGTGCGCGTCATCAAAACGTCGCTCGACTTCATCCTGGCCTCTCTGGCGGCCAAGGACCGTCTCAGTCTGGTCACGTTCGAGGTCGGCGTGGGCGGCAAGGTGCGGCGGACGCCGTTCCTGAATGTCGGGAAAGCGCAGAGCCGGGCGCGGCTGAGCAAGTTCATCGAGGACATCGGCCGTCGGGACGACTTCGACGATGAGTTCCTCGTGCGCGGATCGCAGGAGGACAAGACGGACGTGGTCACGGCTGTCAACAACGGTACGTACTCGGACGTCGTGTGTGGGAGAGCGACTGAGACTGACAAGTGTCCATCCAGGACTCGACGTGGTGCTGCAGCGCAAGTCGCGAAACCCTGTGACTGGGTTCGTGCTTGTGAGCGACGCGTCCGACACGACGCGGCGCGCGCAGATGGACCTCGTCCTCGCGCGTGCCGAGGCGGCGAACGTCCCGATCCACTCGTTCGGCTACGGACGCTCCCACGACCCCGCTTCGCTGTGGCTCATGTCGAACCACACGAGCGGGACGTACACGTTCGTGAAGGACTGGTATGATCTGCGCGACTGCTTGGCCGGGTGCATCGGCGGCATGATGTCGATTGCGCTCATGAACATGAAGCTCCATCTGAAGATCGTGGACGGCAACCGCTTCCGCATCCGCAAGATCTCCGGCGGCCCGCTCGCTATCCTCTCGTCAGACGGACGGGACGTGGATGTGGAGGTTGGCGAGCTGCGATATGGGGAGCGCAAAGAGATGCTCGTCGAGCTCGAGCTCGATAACACGGACGTGATGCAGAGCCCGCTCGCTTCGCCACAGCATTCGCATTCGCCACGCGCTCTGAGTGCGACGGACGCGTTCAACCAGCGGATGGGCTTGGACGCACTGTCCATCGGCGACTACGCGGATCTCGCGGAGGGCATGATGGACCGCATGATCGACGAGGTGCCGGTGTTCGAGGTCGACGGTTCGTTCTTCGACCCGAGCGCCGTGAAGCACGTCTCGCGCCTCGCACACCCAGTCCTCCTCACCGTCACCCTCTTGCCGAACACTGGCAGCCGGCCGCGCACGCCGGCATCGAACAGCTCGGACCCGGTCATCGTACGGCGGCGGATGGAGCTGCTCGCGTCGGACATGATCACACGCATGCTCGTGCTCGTGTCGCGGCGCAACGTGCCGCAGGCGCAAAAGCTGATGAGCGAGACGCGGAGGATCCTGCATACGGTTCTGCAGAATATCACGCAGACGCTCCCGCCGCCGAATAGAGACGGGACCACGACGACGCGGAACCGCAAGGAGATCCTCACGCTGTCCGCGGTCCGTGCGATCCAGGCGATCATGCAGGACATGCAGATCCTGTCTGAGGCGCTGGATGAACAAGCGGATACCTTCGCTCTAGATCAGCGCAACTTTGGGGCACAACAAGTACGTTGTTCTCTCTTCTTTCTTGAACATGGACTGACGTCCCGTCGACAGGCCAAAGTGCTCCGTGACCAGAAAAGCTGGAGCGGCAGAAGCGCAATCGAAAGACTGTTCTGGACGATCGACAGCTCCATCGAGCTCGTCTCTCGGAGCACTGATTGGGTCGCCCGCGACTGATCACCCCATGCTCTTTCTACCCCTGTATCTGCTATTTCGGCTGTGCCTCGCCTTTCTCCCGCGTCACCCACAAGTTTCCAGCATACCAGGCGATACGCACATACCGCCCTACATATCCCACCCATCTTCTCTCGATATCGCCCGCGCGTCCATTCCCTCGAGACGAACCCATCTATTCTCGTGCTCCCACCGTGGCTGTGTCTTCGCTTCGCTTTCTGCTATTTGACCAGTGTCCCGCGCCTCTCCTTTGTCGTCTCAGTTTTCTCTTCTCGGTACTATTATACCCCCGCTCGGGTCCTGGGGCTATCCAACTGGGCCGGGCTAATTCTTGATAGCGGCGACGCAGGGTGGAGGGTGTTGTCATCAGGTCGTCGCCCTCGTCAGTCGGTGTATTCCCGTGTAACGTTATTGGTAGACAGCTACACCATATGCACATATGCACATGTTTTCTCCGCACTGCCACGACTCGGAGGCGCGCGTTGCTGTGAAAGTACCGCGAGAAATCGTTGTGTCGTGCACCATGAACGATGAATTGTAACACGATGGTCGAGCACCACACACGATGATCATCAATGATCGAGCACCTTGCACAACGACGACACATCCACGCGATAGAACCCAGGCCTCTCCAATCGTCGTCGCCCTCGAGCTCACACAATTGGCAATAGAAGGGATACAAGGAAAACGAGTACTGATGACGCGTACGTATGTGGGCGAGCGCACAGGCCACACAGATTCGAGGCATGTCATGGCGAGCTTGAACAGCTGAGTCCTGAATGAGACCATAGCTTGTGAGCACAGTGGGGAGTTCGGTCGACGATCGTCCATCTTCTAGAGTGTACTAGCCAACCTAGCGTTCACTCTACGTGCATAGGTCGCTTGGGCACTGATGTTGTGGCTGAGAGCGACGTCGAAGTCTGCTCAGCCGGTTCCCACGGGTATAGTGCTTCACATAGTCGCGGTCTGGCGGCGGTGGTGGGACTGTCGTAACGGTGCAGACTGTATGGCGGCTCTACAACTGCATCGCAGCCTGGATAAGGAGAACCCTGCATGAGAAGTTCAAGAGGATCAGCCAGTGTTGCGAAGGGTGGGCCGTATTGCAGTGTCGGCGCCGACGGCCATTCGACGTTCTGAAGCTGCTCGCCTCCGTAGCAAGAGGCCTCCCCAAGGTGCAACTCGGCAACTTCAGGGCGGGGTTCGTCTGTGAAGAACGATCCATACGGGACGGGATCTGTGCAAATGGCGTACGACGCATGGTTGTGTGCCCGGCCATCGAGTAGTTCCCCGCCCCCGTGGAGAGTATGCGAGCTCTCCATTTCTGTCAGCGTGTTCATGCTCTCCGGACGGGGTTGAAGCGAGCAGAAGGCATGGCCCGGTGTCGTCTCGGCGCTCACGGTATGCGGTACGCGCAGTGGGTGGGTATTTGGAGAGTATTGGGGACTTGATGACGAACTGCTTGAGGCATATGGCGCTTCGTACGCCCGGAAGTCTGCGCTGCCTCCAAAGTAGTCGAATCGGACCAGATCGCGAGGAAAGTCGAGGAAGGGCTGTTGATCCAACGGGGTCCCGGTACAGCCCTCGAAGAGCCCTTGCGCATGCACCGCGCAGCCGCTGCGCCAGTATTGGGAGTTCGTGCTATCTTGCTCAAGCGCCTGGGCAAGTTCGTGGCACAGCTGTTCGTCGCGATGAGCTGCGTGTGTTGGTACAGACGCTGCCGCCCGATCCTGGTCCCTGCATGAACCTTCGAAAAGTCCTGCCTCGAACAGCGGTGCAGTGCTGCTCAGTTTGGGAGCGAGGCGTCCCTGGCGCGCAATACGGTTGAGTGGCCCCTCCTGGTTGCGATGACGAGTTCTCTCGCGTCTGTCGGGAGCGGAGGGAGCTCGCGCACGCTTTCTAGCGGTCGACGGCTGTAGAGATGACAGTGAAAGACGGACATGCTCGTCTGAGGATGCGGCGAGAGGGCTGGATGTGACTGGGCTGCTCGAAGTCGGCGGCTGAACGATGAGGTCAGGAGTGGGCCGCGCGGCGGGTGTCCACGACTGAGTCAAGCCATACTGTTCGAAGAAGGTGTGCTGCTCGCTCGTGGGAGGGTGCGCCATACCATAGAACTCCTGAAGGACCGGCGTCAACACGTCTTTCACTTGTCGGACTATCGGTTCTTGGCGCATCGGCTAGCGTTCGGAAAGAGTACAATGCCCAGTAGGTAAGCACTCCAACGCCTACAACGCTTGGTAGAGACGACTCACCGGGCGAGGTGTATTGTCAGCGATGGGCACCGAACTGGAATTGGAGGTCGACTCAAGATCGTTGGGCCAGTTGCCCATCGACGTCTGTGGAGATGATGATCTGGGCGCCGGAATTTGGGCCACATCGACTTGCTGGACGAGCCCGTTAGGTGCAGTGGACGGTAGTAGGGCGGTGGGCTGTGAGTCAGTCGAAGGAGTGGCAGTGTGACGTTCTCGATGTTGTTGTTGTCTTTGCTGCCGCGCCTGAGCTCTTACTTTCGACCGAGAGGGCAGTGGACATGGGCGAGCGGGAGGTGGAGAAGGAGGGGGAGGTGGTGGTGGTGCGCCTCGGTGCTGGTGAGCGGGGGACGATGCACCACGCATAGCAGGCGGGATGTTGAACCTCTCGCTGAAAAAACCTTGGAGTTTCTGATGTTCGTCCCACACAAAAATCAGCTATGGTGCCATTTCAACTGCAACGAAGGTGAACGAACTGACCGCCCGAGGTATCTCTCTGATGAGCCGAACGTGTAAGACTCGCGCTCCATGGGAGTGCCTCTCTTTGTACAGGCTTGTCAATGACATGGCTCAGAGAACGACGTCTATGACACTAGATACGGTGCAGAGGACGACAATCGGATACAGTGGCGAAGGACGGAAGTCCTCGTCCTTGTATTTTTCAACCTCCTGTCGGAGTTGCACCCAGAACGCCGCGAGCAAGCACTGCATCGCCGATATGCTTCATACATTCGCACACGTCCCTGCACGTGCGCTGTCAGACGACGAGGGCAGAGGACGGGGGACTGGATGGGTTTTCGCTCGTTTCCGCGCTGTGCGGCTAGACGCACCCTGTACCACACGAGTGGATCAGATCATAGCGACGGGCAACTCCGCAAGTGCTGTAATCAGTGCGATGAAGGCAGAACTCGATTTCTTTGGCAAGTGAAGAGTGCACCGTGTTTTTTCGAGTGATGAGGAATATGCCTCGAGGACGGAGGTAGCCTTCGTCCTATCGAAGCGTGACGAATATGCAATTCCTGCGCAAGAACCCGTCGGCCTTGAGGCAAAGCATAGCCAGCTATCAGTAGGCGGCATGTGCGCGTAGTCAGGAAAAACCGCGCTCCTAGATCCGCTCACAGGAAATCCATTGTCGAACCGGCGTGAGACGAATGCTTCCGTGTCTACGCGGATCCACGGACGTCGAAAGTACGGCACATGCCATGTTAGTACGCTCCAGGGGCAGTGTAGGGAACTCCTACCCATTATCAGAACGTGCGATGACTTGACGACTGCCTTGCACATTCTGCCAGGCAGCTCGAGGGCGGTACTGTGCGGTGGGGCGGTGTGGCTAGTCAGTGTGGATGAGGTCGATTTTTCGAGTCAGTGCGGGGTATCGCCGGAAAGTGAGCGGTCACGACATAGAGTCTTTGCCAAGGAGTCACATTGAGGCATTTTGGGCGAGGAAGCAGAAAGCATAGACCTGGGACCGTTTCCAACAGTTCGGAGACATCATGGCCGCCGATTGCGGAACCACAGCCGCCCAAATACAACATCAACTAGGGTTACCAAATCCGGAACGAAGACGTCCTTCAAAGCACGTGCTTCAGGGTTATCGGATTGGCCATTGGCCAATCCGCCCCACTCCAGTTCTGCTCTGATTTGCAGCTTGCCATCAACGACGGGGACCGCGATTGACGGGGAAAGTGGACCAAAAGTTGATCGATGGGCGAAGGTGAAAAAAAACTTTCTCGAGGTACTACCAGGAATCGAACCTGGGTTTTGGGAACCTTCAGTCAGAATCCCAAGTGATAACCGCTACACTATAGTACCGATGTCCTTCACACTGAAGAGCATGATCAGGTTCCCCGTTGCGTCTCGCTAGTTCTTGAGAATATAAACTACAACACCCTATCGACTGCTATACAAGATGAAGGATAGGTATACCAGCACTGTACTACTTCATTTGCTATGTTTCCTTCGCGGCTACCCTCGCTGCCGCGGAACCAAGGACGATGAGAGGTACGTATTCACTCACTCATCGACGCCCTCTTCCCAGCCCTTGGAGCGCTCGATGGCGCGCTTCCAACCTTGCCAGCGCTTTTCCCTCTCGGGTTCGGGCATGGAGGGAGTGAAGTTAACGCTGCCCTTCGTGTTGACCTCCGCCAGAGTCTCAGGCTGGCTGATGTTCCAGCCGTGCAGGCGAACGGCGGAGCCAGCGAGGAGCGCCGAGCCCAGTGCGGTCGACCTGCAGAGCAGCAGCAGTCAGTACCGTGCGTCGAGCGCGTAGAGGGAAAGGACGCACTCTCGCATCTCGGGGCGGATGACGGTGAAGCCGCCGATGTCGGCGAGGACCTTCATGACCTTGTCGCCGTTCGTCATGCCACCGTCGACCTTGAGGTGCTTGAGGTCAGCCTTCGAGTCGAGCTTCATGCTCTCGAGGATGGCACGGGTTTGGAAAGCGTTCGCCTCCAGCGTGGCGAGCGCGATGTGTGCGGGCGTGGTGTAGGACGACAGGCCTATGGGAGGGATGGGTCAAGCGATGTCACAAGGACACGGGCAAAGGAGGACATACCAATGAGCAGACCAGCCGCGCCGGGATCCCAGTAGGGAGCCAGGAGACCGGAGAAGGCGGTCACGAAGTACACGCCTCCGGTGTCAGGGACGGAATCCGCAAGAGAGTTCACCTCGCTTGCAGAAGACACCATCTTCATGGAATCACGAAGCCTGGAGTGCGAAGATTAGCGGGAATCCAGTGAGCATGGGCGGATATATCGAAGCTTACCACTTGATGGCGCTTCCAGCAACGGAGACTGAGAACGCTCAATCAGGCGCTGTGCAGACGGAGCAGCGGGGCACGATACTTACTACTACCCTCCAGCGCGTAGATCGGCTTGCCGTTGCCGTCCTGGTACGCCACCTACAAAGCAGGGTCATCAAAGAGGCAATACTTCGAAAGGCACTGACGCGTACCGTGGACAGAAGGCCATGCTTGCTCTGGACGATGTCCTCGCCCGTGCAGAACAGAAGGAACGCACCGGTGCCGTAGGTGCACTTCGCCTCGCCCTGCTTGAGGCACTTGTTGCCGACCAGCGCAGCCTGCTGGTCGCCCGCAATACCGCCGATCTTCACGCCCTTGAGGGGCCCGTACGCGAGCTCGCCGTACACCTCGGACGAAGAGACGATCTTCGGGAGGACTGAGTCCTTGATCCCGAAGAACTTAAGCAGCACGGGGTCCCACTTGAGGGTCTTCAGGTTCATGAGCAGCGTGCGGGACGCGTTTGTGACATCGGTGATGTGGAGGTTGCTCTGAGCGCCGCCGGTCAAGCGCTGTGTGAACAGTCAGTCACTGTCTCCGCGATGACGAAGAAGACAACGCACGTAAACGATCCATGACTCGACAGTGCCAAACAAGAGGTCATCCTCCTCATGAGCCTTGCGGACGTTCTCGTGGTGGTCGATCATCCATCGCAGCTTGATTGCAGAGAAGTACGTCGAGATCGGGAGGCCGGACCTGTGCGTTGCGCGCAAGCGGGCGATCTCAGCACGGATCTTCGCGAAAGAATGACATCATCACGCGACCAAGTACTCACAGCTCGCGCAGTGCCTGAACGCCCTCCTCGCCCTTCTTGAACTGGCCGGGCGCAACCTCGATGCCGACGCTCTGCAGCTTGTGCTCGAAGTGCGCGACGGTGTTCTTCGTGCGCGAGTCGTCCCAGACAATTAGGCGGCAGAGCGGCTTGCCGGTCTTGCGGCTCCAGGCGACGGCACTCTCACGCTGGTTCGTGATACCTGGAGGACGGAGCACGTACGTTAGACTGCTGTCGCGATATGCCGACGCATGGTCAGTTGACCGAGGGGAGGAACGCACCGATGACCTTGATGCTCTCCTTGGCCCACCCCGCTGCCTCGAGAGCCTTCGAGGCCTCAGTGATGCAAACATCGCAGCTCTCCATAAGCTCATCAGGGTCCTGCTCGTGCCAGCTACAGAGCATGCGGAAGTTGAGTTTCGGCGAAGACGAAGAGGAAGACCGGAAGACGAAGCATCGCTCGACGCACCTAGGCTCAGGATAGTACTGCGGGTACTCCAGCTGGTGCTGGGCGACGATGTTGGCATACTTGTCGAAGACCAGGAAGCGGGTCGAACTGAAGAGAGAAGACGAAGCGGTCAGACACACCCGCGAGACTTGAGGGGCTCCCGAGAGTCCACATACGTTGTCCCGCAGTCCAGAGAGCCGACGAACTCGCCCTGCTTGAGGTTGGTCATGGCGGTGGTGGTGATGATGGAGGGCGGGGGAGGAAGAATGAATACGGGATGGCATACTGGGCAGGGGCGCGTATTTGAATCTCGCAGCGATGTCGCGGCTTGGACTGAGCAGCATCGCAGAATCAGGGGGAGTGATAGGACGCCGACCGCCCGATCGCTCTCTCCGCCACCCCGGACACCGGCCCGCCCCGTCAGCTGACTGGGGTAAACCTGGGGTAGCCCCGCCTCCATCCACTCTCCATCCTAAACTCCTTCCCGCTCATCAACTCCGTCTCGACGATGTTCAAGCTCCTGCTCGGCCTCTGCAACGGGCGTGGGAGGTACTTTCATTAGATCCAAGTGGTATACTGTAGTCCGAAGCATGCCGTGTAAATGGTACAAGATGAACGCACTCCGTCATGTCCCGGGCGAGTATACTTTACGCGTCGGCCGGACGCTCTTTCCGTAGCGGAGCCCGCACATATGCCTTTCTATCGGGAAACCCGACGTCAGCTCCGAGCCTCCGGCCAGGTCCCATCACCGTGTATCATATGCCATTATGCATCCTCTATTACTCCTGATCGGGGCCGAGTAATCGATCCCTTCAGATCCAGGCTTCAGCACGCGTCTCGGCCGATACCACAGCACCGCGAACAGAACTCACCAACTCAAAGTCCCCGCACTCCCCCGCAAAAGCACTGCAAAGAAGGGTATAGTGGAGGCTCTAACTTGTGATGCCGAACTTGTGCTTCTCCCAGTCATTCCACGTGAAAATGGGCAGCGGGTGCGCCTCCGTGTTGAACACCCACTTGTCCAGGGGCACCAGGTCCTCGTTCCTGAACAGCAAGTACAGGTACTTCAGCCTGCGGGGCCGCACAGTAGAAACCAGGTCAGCGGACACCCCGGCGGGAGGAAGAACGATCGAGTACTCACGTCTCAGCGAGGAAGTAGCTGAAACGTAACGAAGCGCAGTCAGCGACGCCGCGGGACAGGGTGCAGAGCCCCTATGTGTGCGCTGCCGACGTACCTGGGCTGCTCGTCGCTCTGCGGCGCAGGCGACTGCGTGACCTTCTTTAGGCTGGCGTATCCCGACGCCGTCTTCGCCTCGCGCTCGATGGCCTGGAAGATGTCCCATCCGCGCTCCCGCCACACGGGGTTGCCCGTCGTCCGCCACATGATATAGATCGACTCGATCGTCTGGTATTCGCTGTGAGCGCTCAGGCCCCGGAGACGTGCAGAACGCCCGCGATCACCGTGATCGCCCTGCACGGCCGTGTAAAAACTCACCTCGGGCCGGAGGAAATAGTCCGCGCGCCTCACGACATAGTCCCAAGGTCCATCGGTGGCCTTGGTCTTCTCGGGAACGGCATACAAGATGGGCTTCTTGTCGCCTGTCCCAGGCATCGGGCCTCGCTGACCGTTCGCGTACCACTCCTCGACTGCGTCTATCCACAGCTTGCCTTTCCTGTCTACTTCGTCGCCCTTGCGGACCTCATGCACCATGTCCACGACCTCGGGGCCCAGCCCACTCGGTTGATCCGCGTACATGAGCCAGCAGCTCGTCGTGAGACCCTCCGCGGCAGCCATGTGCAGAGCGTTCAAGTCGTACTTGCGGAGGAGGTTATACTGCCGGCGCGCCTCGGGATTCAGCTTGCTCGGGTCGATGTCGGCGAGGGTTAGGTTGAGCGAGTGTGCGCCGAGCGCGAGGAGCCCAGGGAAGAAGCACGCGAGGTGTTCAAAGTGATGTGTGGCCGTGAATGACGCGCCGAACGTGTCCGTGACATAGAGCAGGCCGCGGTTGGGCGTGATGTATAGGAGGCGTGTCAACACTTCGTTCATGCTGAGCAAGTCTGTATGCTCCGGTCAGCTTGGAGATGCCACAGTATTGGACTGCTCACGAGGTGCGTACACATCTCTAGGTTCTCTACGTCCGTCTTTCCAGTAAGCAGATACTGTTTCAGCAGGTATTCGTGACCGCTGTCCGCCGCGGCGCCTACGGAGCGGGATTCTGTAGCAGGGCGGATGGAGTCAGGAAGCTGCCGATGGCTCATGTGAGCAGCCTTCTTACCACTCGTAGGCCTTCCGCCGCTCAGATGCCACTGAGTAGGGAACATGCCACCCTTGCGCTCTTCCATGGCGTCAGCAAGTGTGTTAATGAGAGTGCTGACCTGTCCCCGGCTGAGTATCACTCGACGGAGTGAAGACTGTCAACGAGATTGCTCACTCGGTCATAGTGTGTCTTGTTGCCGGTCGCGTGTGCAACATATGTCCACTCAAGCTGGCACGACGCGATCTCGGCCAACACGCCGCTGATCCCTGGTGTGACTGCAGAGCTAGAAGCAGGATAAGTCCATTGCCTGGATATATGCACATGGCAGCGCACGTACGTATTCGTGTTCACGCCAAACTTCGGCAGGCCCTTAGCGGTATTGAACACGGGCTCCAGGAGGGTCGCGAGGTTGCTCGCACGCTCAAGGAGCACCTGTTCGCCGGAAAGCGCGTACGCGGCAAGGAGGCCGCCGAGATAACGAATGACGGTCTCGAAGAAAGGAGCGATTTGCGACCGCGCCCACGCGTTTGATTTGTCCGTATGTTGTATCTATGTGCGAAGGCATCTAGTCAGTATCTATCTCCTGGTGAGTCGATAGCTAAGGCTGATGATGAAGCCGTGAGATGTTCTCGACGAAGGTACTAGGATAGTGAGTTCGGAAGGGAACTCTCTTGATCATAAGTGGAGCGCGCAGTGAGGGCTGCAACGTATCCCCGCCATACACGGGGAAAGAACGAGGAAGACAGAGCACGGGGTATCACATGAACGAAGCACGGTGACACTTCGTGAGCTCGCATCCCGACATGTGCACGACAAGTCCAAATATACGCATATATGCGGGCAGCAAGGGATGCGCGGACGGTTCGCGCCAAGGCATTCGCACACATGTGGGAAACCCGCCAGCTTTCTCCGAAGCGGAGAAGCACCATATGTACAACCGAGGAAACAGAGTGCCAACATGCGTATCTGGCAACGGGATATGCCTGGCGGGAGTGCTGACATACCTGACGGAAGTCCGCTTGCTCGACCATGGGCAAGGCTGCTTCGAACTCATCGTAAAGACCCATGAGGAGCATGGTGTCCAGCGAATCGTATACCGAGACGTTCCAGCCGTTGAAGCTGAACGGACGCGTCAACGACCACCCTCGCCAGGCACTGGTGGTGGTGCTTACTTGTTGACACCCTTGTTGGTCAATGGCCTGAGCTCATCGTAGCCGTTCGCAAATCGTAGGTAACCGTCGTACGCATGGCGGAACGCTTGCTTGACCTGAGCAGCGCGAGAATCCCAGACGTGAGACGAGGTTTCGGACGATGGGTACTGCGTCGGAATGCCAGGCGACCAGTGCGGTAAGTCCACTCCAACCCCAGCGCCAGCGATGTGCGGAAGCTCGAGATAGTAGAGAGTCGAGACGACGAAGAGCGCTATGACCGCAGCAGCGACATATCGTACTGGCCTCGATCGCCTGAATTGCAGGCAGGCTTGGGTCTGAGCGAACATGAGTGCTGGTGGCTCGAAAGGAAGACTCACGGGAGCATCGTCTGGGTGAGGGCCATGTACGCTGGCGTCGCCGGGCTGCGGGCGGAGGGTGGGACGTGTTGCCGACGGCCGCTGCGAGGACCGCCACGAACAAGCGGGTGGTGGTTTGCGGGGAAGTGTGGGTCGGCGGGGACGGACGCTGTGGTACTTATGTGAGATTGAGTATATAGCAGCCAGGAAATGGATGTGGTGTCTTGTGAACGGGTCCGTGGACGCCGCTTGGCATGATGAACTCGCCGACGGGAAAGCAGAGCAGTCCCACCGCAGGCCACTCGATGCCGCTCGACGGCACACCCACTCGGCCACTCCGAAACATTCGGACACCGGGCCGTCTCGGCATCTCCTCACTGGTGAGCTCCCGGCGCACTCCGGCCGTCCGGCCGAGGCACCGGCCACTGCTGTCGGCCCATTTCTGGCAACAGCAGCGCTGCTCGTGCTCAACGCTCCGGCGCTGGTCCTCGTCCTGCTCCCCTTCGTGTACACTATTCCCCGCGTCGTCCTCGCCACCGTCCGTGCTGTCTCCCATGACGAGCTTTGAGAAGACAGTGAAGCTAGCCTGTAAGCCGAAGGCCGCACCGCCCAAGGCCAAGGTGCGCGCACTCCATCTCGCCCAACCTCGCCATCACTCCTCCCTCCCGCCCAAGACTTATCCCTGTGTCTACGCAGTACCTGGACCCTATCATCGCCGCGACCTGGTCTGAGGATGGCGCCGTACACGACGTCTGCAAGGCTTTGTCGCCGCGCTTCCGCGAACCCAACGTCATCGTGAGTGCAGCGTTTATGTCGACTCTTCCGTAGTAATCTCCCTGCAGGTCGTCTTCAAGGCGTTGCTTGTCCTCCATACAATGATCCGGAACGGCGCGACAGATAATGTTCTCCAGTACCTCTCCTCCTCAGACGTCCTCAAGCTACGCAACGTTTCTTCCGGAAGTTGGGAAGGTAATTGCCTCGCGACCTCGATCACTGCACCGCGTTATCTCATCCGTCCCGCGCAGGGTACAACGCCCCTCAGAACTTGCAGAACTATGCAAAGTATCTGGACACTCGGATACGCGCCTACCGCGAACTCAAGCACGATGCCATCCGTGTCCAGTCCGAGACGAATCGCGATTTGCGCAATTCGCAGGCGATCGAAGAGGAGATGGAGAGTCATAGCATGCGGAAGCGCGGCAAGAATGCGCCGCCTCCCTCGAACAACCTGCAGAGGAGCAAGACGATGGCTGGACGAAAGCTGCGTGTCATGACGGTGGAGAAGGGTCTGCTGCGCGAGACAAAGATCGTGCAGAAGATGGTGGATGCATTGGTCGAGTGCCGGGTATGTTCCTGAGCTTCTGCTGCGATAGTTCAACACTTACCTCCCTGGTATCCAGTTCTATCTCGACGACCTCGAGGACGAGCTGAATGTCACGGCGCTCCGGATGCTCGTCAAGGATCTCCTCATTCTCTTTCAAGCCTGCAACGAGGGCGTCATCAACGTGCTTGAACACTACTTCGAGATGTCGCATATCGATGCGGAGGAGGCGCTCGGCATCTATAAGCACTTCTGCAAGCAGACCGAGCGCGTCGTGGAGTACCTTGGGGTGGCGAAGAAGCTCCAGAACCTGCTCAATGTGCCGATACCGAACCTACGTCATGTATGTCTGACAGTCTGCGCACTCTGCCGCCTGCTAACCCATCTGCCAGGCGCCGGTCTCCCTGGCGAGCTCCTTGGAAGAGTACCTGAACGACCCGAACTTCGAGCAGAACAGGATAGAGTACAAAACCCAAAAGGAGGCAGCGGAACGGAATGCGAAGCTCGGTATCAAGCCCACTCCGAAGCCTGCCGAGAGCGGTATGTCTCACGGATGACTGGCTCTCTTCAAAACTGATACACCTTGCTTCACGGTACAGCTGCCGCGTCAAAACCTGCCGAGGCGAGCTCCTCGTCGCAGCCATCGTCGTCGGAAGCGAAAACTCCAGGCCAAAAAGCCTTGATCGATTTCTTTAGCGCCATCGAGGAGGAACAGCAGACGATGTTCAACCCGCAGACGAACAGGTCAGTTCTCAGAACTATGCTATTTGACTTGTCTCTCACCGTCCGTAGCCCGACGAGCTCGTACTTCCAGCAACAGGCCATGCACAACCCCTTCCAGCAGCAGATGATGACCGGCGCCGCCTTCGCAGGCGCGCAAGCCTTCGGCCAGCAACCGCAGCTGCAGGCACAACCCACCGGTTACCTCTTCCCTCAGCATACAGCCGTCCCCATGGGTACGACGAACCCCTTTGGCATGCAGGCTTCCCAGCAGCAGCAGCCCCAGTCGCAGTTCCAGCCGTTCTTGGCGCCACAGCAGACTGGCTTCTTGCAGCCGCAGATGACGGGCGCGAACCCGTTCAGGCAGAGCGCGCTATTCCCCCAAACGACCGGCATGCCTTCATTCGGTCAGAGCATGGGTGCACCGCAGAGCACCAACCCGTTCCCCGTGCAGAATCAGCAGCAGCCTCAGCAACAGCCTCAGCAGCCTCAGCCGCCCCAGCAAGCTCAGCAGAACCCAATGCAGAGTTTCAACCAGTTCCAGCCAACGGGTATGGGCCAGCAGCCGCAGGCCGGCCAGCCGACCGGCCTTCCGTCATTCCCTTTCTCCAATCAGTTCACGGGCATGCCCAATGCGCCTTCCATCCAGCAGAACGGGCCCACCATCGCGCAGCCGTTCGCTCAGCCCGCGTCTGCCGCTACATCGTCTGCTGGGGCTGTGCCGCCACGCTCTGCGACCGCACCCCTGACAGGGCCCGCGCCGTCTTCGTCGTCGAGTTCATCGGGCCCGCCTCCCGCGCAGCCTCTCAAGACGCACCAAACTGGCTCGCGAAATCCGTTCGGTCAGCCCGTCGAGCCTCCTCCACCTATGCCGAAGCCGCCTACTCTCATGGAGCTAGCGATGGGCTTCGGCGGGCAGAACAACCAGCAGGGCCAGCAGCAGCAAACCCAGCAGCAGCAGCCTATGCAGACAGGAGCCTTCTCGTCGCCCGGGTTCGGCAACTTCGGATCCAGCAGTAGCGGTTCGCAGTCGCAGCCTAACGGCTCTGCGGCGAATGGCTCGATCATGGCCAGCGTCGCCTCCTCCTTCTCGTTCTCTAACTCCGACTCCTCGAAGTCGAGCTCGTCCCAGCCGGGCTCATCGTTCACTTCGCCGCTCACTTCCCAGCCTACGTCGAGTACCACCTCAGGCTCGACGTTCTCCGACTCTCTTTTCTCTTCTCTTTCTTCGCAACCTACGGGCGCGACCTCCTCGGCCGGCGCGCCCTCCATCTCGGTCTCCTCCGCCGGGACGAACCCCCTGCGGCCGCAGACAACCGGCTTCAGCGGCCTCAAGCCGTTCAAGCCGTCGTCGTCGTTTGGCGCCGCCCTCCTGGAATCGCTGCCTCCTATCCCTTCCGCACCCTCCACGCCCGCTTCACCACCCTCGTCTAACCCCGGCTCATCACTGAGCTCGCAGCCCACCGGCTTCCCCGGTCTTTCTTCGCAACCCACAGGACTCGGCGCTTCGTCGCTAGGAGTGGGGCTTCGCCCCCAGATGACCGGTGCTGGCGGTCAGGCCAACCCATTCCGCGCGTCGATGTTCTCAACGACGGGTAATCCGACCGGTGGCGCTTTCGGTGGCCTCTCCGGCGCCACGGGAACTGGTTCGCTGCTGGGCTCGACAGCGACGTCTTCGCTCGGGACAAGTGCGACTGGGCTGGGAACGGGCTCATCGTCATCACCGTTTGGCCTCTCCTCGAACCTTACTGGCGCGCCGTCCGCTTTCGGCAGTGGGCCCTTCGGCTTCGGCACCAATTTCGGCCAGGGCCAGCAACAACCGCAACAGCAACAACAACAGCAGCAACAGCAGCAGCAACAACAGGCTTCCCTCATCTAGGCTGCGCACCCACCACCCCCTTTCCTCCGCTACGGACTTCCACGGTTCTTGCTTGCCGTTCTTTCAGTGTTCATGATCTCTGCGCACTCTCGTTCACGTATAGTCTGACGTTACCAGTACCCCTCTCTTTCTTGACATGACACGCATTGCTCTCGATATTTGATACGGACAGCCTAGTGCGACGTGGTGGGTGGGAGGAGGGACAGCCCGGCGAAGGCAGGCAGGACACGCTTGGGATGGTTCAGGAACGGTTTAGTTTGGGGTGGTGCTGGAGGGGGAGCCGGTGCGTGCGGTGCTGTCTGGCTCCCAACCGGTACGATACATGACATAGTTTGGCATCTCTGACGAAGAGAGGATACCCGGCCTAATTGTACACTTTGACTGATGCAGACCACTGTCGTGAGGGATCATCCCAACTGAGATTGTCCAGTCACAACTCAACTACCTTCACTCGCGAGCTTTGTTCTACAGGCTTGCTGTTGGAGACCAGACGTGGGATTGGCGCCGTGATCAAGTGCAGAACCTCGCCTGTCCAGAAGAATCGTTCCATAGGGGGGGCATCTCTTCCGGCAACCACGACCACCGGGAGTTTTCCCACGGTCAAAACTCACGCACAAAGAAGTGACGTGGACCCTATACTGTACTTTTCAAAACAATCCGGGCGGCATGTGACATGTGACACCGGTGAAAAAATCCGGGCATGCGGAGGCGCCCGTAGACTTACTATATCTGGCACTTTAGCGCCCGTGAGCGCCCGTCGGAACGGGCGCTTAATGCCCTGAAGCCGTCTGTGACCCGTGACATGGTGCAAAAATCCGGGCGGATGACCCCGGTGTGACATGTGACAACCCGGATTGTTTTGAAAAGTACAGTACCCCGGGGGAAAGCAATAGAAACGCATCGTAAGAACCAGAAACAGTACAACCAAGCAGAAATACAAGCGAAAGCGGTGGGGAGGACTCATTAGCTGCATGAGGAAAGGAGAAATGCGAAACCCAGACCGCAGAACGGTGTACTGGATGGCAGCCCTCTTCCGAGATGAAATGCCCGACCCGGTTGAGGACCCGGGGGCAGGAGGAGACACCGCTGGCCCAGCGAGAGCACTGGCTGCGGACCAAACAAACTGCCCGCTGCGAAGAACTAGAACGAACCACCGGGACTGAGGAGGAGACGAGAGCAGGCGCCGAACGTAGACGCCCACCGTGGGAACCCAGAGAGGACAGGCGCCGAGACGAGTAGGGCGAGAGAAGATGAGCAAGCTACGCTGGACACCAAGCTGCCCAACTCAGCGGTCCCAGCACTTCCTGACAGAAGGGGGAAAGCACCCCCCAAGAAAGCGGCAAGTGGGAAGCGATTTATGTCAGGAAGAACTGCTGAGTAATTACAGGCTAGGATATAAAGCACAAGGGCTGAACTCCATCCTGAGCAACAACAACCATGTCCCCCCTGAACACCATCTACGCGAAGGGAAGAGGCTCAGCCCCGTCAGTGGGTGAGGCTGGGCAGATAACAACAATACTCTACCTTGACGTCCCAATCGCCCCGCACGGAGGGACTTCAGTTTGGAGGTTCGAACCAGACACGCCTATTTGGCGTAATCCAGTTCGAACCGCACCGGCGGTGGCCGAAGAACAAAAGCAAACGGGCGCTTAATTAAAGAGTTGCCAGCAGGAGGCTTGAACCCCGGGCCTGACGCAACGCGAGGCTGTTAGCCCGGCACTTAGACCACTGCACCACAACGGCTTTGAGTGGCCTTGAACTGTGTCGTATAGCATACATTATCTTAGTCTCCTGTGGACTTGATAGTATTCTGGAGATCTGCGCGAAGAGGACCCGCCATTCGTGCTCCCTCCCCTCCCTCGCTGCGCTCGGGGGGTCCCCCGAGCCGGGAGCACTCAGGCGGGCACTCTAAAGCCTCGTTCGCGCTTTTAAGCATACTGGCAGCCCCTGGGAACATGTACAGAGCATGTCGAGCCCCATTGTAAGTTCCTTACCCTAACCCCTAACCCTAAGCCCGAACCCTAATCCGAACCCTAACAGCACGCGGGCTGCATCCCAACTAGGGGAAGAGCACCGGAAGAGGTAAGAATAACCTTAATAAGAAGCGCAGCTTTCACAGCCATGGTGGTGCAGTTGGTTCAGCCTCTGTCTCTCAGCTCGAGAGGGTGCTGGTTCGATTCTGTGCTTGCGCAGTTATTTATTTGCACAGATTCATTCTGACAAGCGCCCGGTATGGTTTGTACTGGATTACGCCAAATAGGCGAGGGAAGTTCGAACCTCCAAACTGAAACTCTTGCCGCACGCCCCCCTCCAAGTCGGCCAGAAAGCCAAAGTCCTCACACTGATCCCGTGCGACGAGCTCTTCCCAACCGAGGAGGAGTCAACAGCGCGCCACTACACCACGAAGGACATAGGCGTCTGGGGGACGGTGGTGAGGGTGAGGATGGAGGAGACAGAGGTGGTGGAGTTCGTACTCAAGAACGACAACATCCAGTCCAGCGTGACGTACGCATATCTTGCAGTTCCTAGGAAGGAGGGGCTGACGACCAACGCCCCCTGCTGGAGGAGGATGATGGGCATGATAGTGGGAGGACTGGCGAGCGCAACGAGAACGATCCCGGTCGAAGACGACGTGACCGTCTTCGATGACGGAACGACGCTGAAGTTCGCAGGTGTATCCCGAGTATAAAAGACAAAGGAGAGGCAGGGAAGAAGAAGAACGGATGAGCAAGTGAAGGAGAGGAGAAGTAGGAGGCAAGGAGAGGACGCCGCGATGAGAGGCGAGGCAAACTGGCAGACGAGATACTGCATCTGTAACGTCTGGCAACCGTGTGAAAGCGTCCGATACAGCCCCCGGATGGAGTAGGACGGAACAGCGAGCGCCGGAAAGAACCGCCAGAAGGACCGGTCCGGAAAAGAACCGGGAGCCGGTCACAGGGGGGCTGGCAAGACGGCCCGAGAAAAGACTCCGTGAGCCGGCCCGAGGAGCACCGAGGAGGCATGTGGCGTGAGAGAGCACTGCATCAGCGGCAAAGTCCGAAGCGGGAAGAGAGAAGCACGAAAACGGGACCGAACGCCCACCTGTGCCGATACAAGACTAAAAAGGAAAGCACAACGTTAGAACGAGAGCCTCCCGACCCGATGGCGGGAGGGGCTGAGCTAATGGGCAGGGGAGAAGGGGGATGCCGAGCAGGGCCTATTCGCAGCGCGAGAGACCCCCCTCTGCCTCTCCCCACCACCACTGCTACCTAGACACCCCCCACCCAGCTAGACACCGAGCGGGCTGAACGACCCCGGGATCAGAAGAATGGACGCACCGCCGAGGACGAGCAAAGGGCAGACACGCCCGCAGCCCCTCCAGCCGAGGACGCCGCCGCTCATTGGAAGGCCAAGACAACGGGGGGGAGCAAGCACCGTCCCGATCGCGTTCAGGAGCGTGTCCTACAGAGAAGAAAAAGCAGCCATGAGGATGGAGAAGTACGGCCTGAGCGCCGAAAGGCTGGAGCAAGTAAGAAACTGAGGCTCACCCGAGGCGACTGAAGCTGACCCAGAACGTGTACAGCCGAGAGGCAAGGGGATGGAAGGCGTGCCCTCGGTGTGTGGGGATGAGGACGAAATGGACTACAGCGACACATACGAGAGCCCGACACCCGCCCAGAGCAAGCCCCAAGAGAGGGAGGACGAGCTGCCCGAGGACGGAGACGAAGGGAAGGGCAGGAGGCATGAGAACGCGGACGAGGAGGACGAAGAGCCGACGGAGAGCGAAGGACACAGCAGAGGACGGAAAAGGCCTCGCGTCAAGTCGCCGGAGGCCGAGCAGGCGGAGGACAGCAGGACACCGACGAGGAGCTGGAAGACAACGGAGCGCGCTGAAGTTGTGAACGAGGAGCAAGCGACCCACCAGACCGCCCTCACCGCCCAGCACCCCCTGCCACAGCAACAGGCGTCGCTGCAACTGCAGGCGCCGACGGGACCGATGCCGAACGCGGCGGACGCGCCACCGCCATACCCGGTCCTCCCACCCGCGGAGCTATGCGAGCAGCTAATCGAGAGAGTTGTCCAGGACGCCGCGGACAGCCTCAGAACGAAGCTACGCGAGCTAGTTGGACAGGCCCGAGGCCAGACAGTGCAAGACGCGCTTGAACAGCCACCGATGAGCCAGGAGACCTTCGACTACTGGCAGCACTATGCTGACCCCACGGCAGCGCTCCTCGAGTTTGAGGCGGCAGCAGAGGCGGCCTTGAGCGTGGGACCGACGCAAGCAACGTCCGCGAAGCAGGAAGACCCCTCCGCCCCCCGAGCATCGGCCTGGGCGTTCCCTGACATCCAATACGACGACATGGAGGTCTTGCTCGCAAAGTGCGCACCGAAAATCAACCCGCAGTCGAGGGAGCAGCCCCACCTGAAAGACGCGGGAAGGGCACCGAACTGGTACCAAGCTGAGACCGCCACAGCGAGCTCGCGAACGAGACTGGAGAAGGGGAAAGAGTGTCAGAGGGAGGACGCGCATATGCCGATGGAAGTCGACAAGCTGATGACGCACCGAGGGGTGACCAGTACGGCAACTCTCGACCAAGGCTGGGCTCTGTGGGACGGCGAGGCGGAAGAAGTGGATCTACGTCAGGAGATGAGCCAGCAGGAGGCCGAAGAACGCCGGAGGGAGAACCTACGGAGGAGATGGGAAGAGGCGAACCTAGCGCAGCCGATCGCGGAAAGAGTGGCGTCGGGGCAGCCGGAGCACAGGAGGAAGGTGGACCAGAGGGAGAGGGAGGCGGCGCTGGCCCTCCAAGCAACCCGCGCCGGCGAGATAGCGAAGCTAGGCCTTGCACCCCCCCTCGAGGATGGACACCCGGCAGTGCACGCGAACGACCCGAAGGACAGGGTGAGAAACGTGCCGGACGCAAAACTAAGGAGTGGCGCGCCGAGCAGGCGGGAACGTACGTCCTCCTTGATGTCTACGGCGAAGGGGACATCGAGGATACGGATGCACAGAGGATATACGACAACCTGCAGGCAGCACTCAAAAGGATCACCGGACTAGGAAAGGTCAAACTCGAGCAACCGCCGCGAACACCGAGAGCGGTGTCGAAAGAGCATGCGGCGACGACTTGGTTTGCGTCTGGACTCTATCCAGCAGCAGTCACGCTGCTCGTGACGGTGCACGCCTGGCCAACGGCCGACATTACCTTCTTCGCCTACAAGGAGACGGAGTTCATCCCCAGGTACCTGTTCGCGGTCAAGGGATTCACGCAAGACGACCATGACGAGGTCAGGCTGGCGGTCTGGGATATCTTCCGCAAAACGCCGATCTACCCCTCCATCTTCAACCTGGTAAAAAAGAATCCAGACTACGTCGGGATGAACCACACCCAGGTCGCGGAGGAACTCCTGAGCACGATCGAGGTCGCTATCAGGCCGGTCAACGAGGAGAAACATGCGAGGTTGATCACCCACGTATACATGACGTCGCCAACGAGGTCGGCGGCGATGTGGGAGTCCTGGAGGAACGGGATTTGCTACCCGCCCAAGGGAAGGCCGTTCTTGGAGGAACACCTGCACCTGGAAGTGTCGCAAAGAATCACGCGGTGCAGAGCGTGCCACGGAGCCGACCACCTGACGACTCAGTGCCAGTACGGGCACCTGGAGGGCTGGGCTAAGGTGGACGAAGGAGCGAGCTTCAGGAAGCAGGACCAGTGGAGGGCGAGGACCCCTAGGACTGGCCAGGCCCAGTACGCGAACGAGCACGACAGCGCGCCCCTCGAAGAAGAGCACGCCGCGGCGGGATGGTCCCAGGCTGAAACGCGAGGCAGGGGAGCCCGTGGACGAGGAGCCAGAGGAGGAGGAACAATGCGCGGAGTGCAGGCTAGGGGCCGGAGGAACTGAGCCTCCGACGACCGTTGAGCAGCGAGCGGGCAGGCAAGGCACGAGTGAACGCACGTAGAGTATCTAGCAACGCGAGAGAATGTCAGCGAGCGGAGAATATGACATGTTCTTGACACCGACCTGTGGGCTGACCACCATGGGTGAAGAGAGATGCAAAGTACTGTATACTGGCTCAACGGTAGGGCCATCAGTCTGAAGCATGGTCCACGCACCTGCCCAAATATACTGGCCTCTGGGCTCAGGAAAGCGGTGTGTGTCGAAACTACGCGAAAAACGGCGGCCTATTGAGGCCACGACGTGCCGTGCCGAGAGGCTGAAGCCAACAGGGAATGGGACCTTCGTCCGGAAAGGAACCAGACCCAGTGTAGTGCATAGTCGGCCGTGGGAGCTGGCTAAGCCCCCTTACCATGCGCTATGGTCGTAACGCATGGGAAAACACACCCCCTTACCATGCGCTATGGTCGTAAGCCCCCTTACCATGCGCTATGGTCGTAACGCATGGGAAAACCGAAACAATCTCTAATCATGATCAAACTCATATGGATAATAACGTACCGGCGAATGGAAATCTGCGCCTCGACGAGGCCGGACAGCGCAGGAGCCCGCATGCCGATCCTGAGCTGAGGGAAGGCCTTGAAGAGAACGGCGGCAGCGTCAGAGAACCCGGAGGGACGGCACAAGCCGGACCAAGGGAGGATGACGAAGGGCAAGGAGAGAGCGGAGCTGGGACGGGGCAGAGCGAAGGAGCGGGCAGGAGACGAAGGAAAAACAAGAAGACGAGGAAGGAAAGAATGGGCCAGAAGACAGCGGTGCGGGTAGCGACGTTGAATGTCAACGGCTTTGGCAACCTGACAAAGGACCACGAAGATAATAAGTGGGGAAGAATGTACAGGATGATGACGGACCGAAGGATAGGAGTCCTGCTAGTCCAGGAGACGCACCTCACTGAGCAGAGAGTAGCGGACCTCCACAGGATGTTCGCGAACAGGATAAAAATATTCCACTCCGAGAACGGAGAAGCACCAACCCAAAGAGAAGGGGTAGCGATCATCCTAAACAAGAAAATCAATAGCACGGAGAACGCGCGAGCGCAAGAGATTGTCAAGGGTAGAGCCATCCAGCTCACCATCCCGTGGAGGGGCGGGGATACTAGACATATCCTCTATGTGTATGCACCGACGTCGGACGGTGTCACGGAGAGGAGGAGGTTCCTCAAAGAAGTAAGAGAGTACTATGAGACCAACCCAACAACACCGAAGCCGCATCTCATGGCTGGGGACTTCAATAACATAGAGGACGCGATAGACAGATTCCCGGTGGCGGAGGGGAACGATGACGGACCTCGACATGCTCAAAGAGACTCTGGGACTCGGACTAGTGGACGGGTGGAGGAAAACGTACCCAACGAGCCGGGAGTACACGTTCCAGAGGGGACGGGGAGACGCACTAACCATGTCACGGCTGGATAGAATATATGCCAAAGAAGACATGCTGAAATGGGCCTGTGAGTGGAAAATAGAGCCAGTCGGAGTAAAAACGGACCACAATATGGTGTCGGTCCTCCTGACAACCCCTAGGGCACCGGTCATGGGCAAGGGCAGGCCCGTTTTCCCTATGCACCTACTCAAGGATAAGAACCTTGCAGAGAAAATGAAATCGAGGGGCCTGAGAGCCCTAGAACAGCTCGGAGAGGTCGAACGGGCGGGAAGAACAAACGAAAGTAACCCCCAGCGAGTCCTGGAGTCGATGAAGAGCGACTGGCTGAGGATGGCTAAAGAAAGGGAGAAGAACATTGTTCCGAGGCTTATAAGAGAGATCGAAGAGCTTGAGACGCATCTGAAGGACATACAGAGGAGTGGTGCACCGCTTGATCGCGACAGAGCCTTGGAGGTGGCTGCGGTGACGGAGCAACTGAGAACAAGGAAGGCGCAAAGTTTCAAGCAGCTGCAGCAACGCTCGAGAGCAAAGCATAGGGTTGACGGCGAAGCACCCACGAGGTACTGGACGAGGCTCAACAGGCCGCGTGCCCCGAGGGAGATGATCCCGGCCTTCGAGAAGGAAGGCGAGCTGACACCGGCGGGGGAGAAGGTGTACGAAACGGACTCCAGAAAGATGGCGAGCATGGCCAAGACCCACTACGACAACGTCCAGAAGGACGAAGAAGGTAGCACGGACCTGGGCCAGAGAGATGTGGACATGGAAGAAGTCTTGAACAGCATAAGCACAGAACTCACTGAAGAGCAAGCTGAGCTGGTAGGAGGGACCATCGGAAGAGAAGAATGTGAACTCGCGCTCCGTTTCGCGAAAGCGGGCACGGCACCGGGGCTGGACGGGATCCAGTACGAGGTTTGGAAGACAGTGCACGCGAGGTTTGAGGAGGACAAGAGGAGAGAAGGGCGGGTGTCCTTTGACGTGATGAGAGTACTGGAGAGCGCGTTCAAAGACGTCCAGGAGCACGGCATGTGCGAGGGCACAAACTTTGCGCAGGGGTGGGTCTCGCCGATCTGGAAAGAGAAGCACCAGCTACAGGAGTTCTGATGTATCAGGTTCCGGTAGGTGCCCGTAACTGTATTACACTAGGTTCCGTCCGGGTTCCTGATGCATCAGCACTCCCGGGGTTCCCCCGGGTTTGCCACCGGGAACTGCCTAATAAGGCAGGAGGCCCCGGGAGCGCTGTTATCTGCCTCCCAGATAAGGATCCCGGGCTTATCTCTTGTAGATAAGCCCTGTATCTTATCTCTCTGGGCGCTTTTTTGATTCCGGCAGCCACAGTTGCCGGGCACTGCTGTGCCCGAGCTCATACATCCCAAAAAGGCAGGTGCCTCTCAGGTCAGGAGGTGGGGGTACCCTGGCAGCCCATAGCTCGACCACTACTGACCCACATTACTTGCATATAGGCTCATTCTATTCGCATTACAACGGGCTACAAGGCGACACCAATGCGAGCAAATACGGTGAGGTATTAACAATGCTATATGCGGCACTGATAGGGGGTCTATGCAGGACGAAATCGGCGATATCTCGGCCGTTTCGCAGCGCGACTTCGTCGCGTTTGGTGTTCCTCAAAGGGGATCTCAAGAGCTCTAAAATGCACCCAAGGCGACAGGAATCCGACCAGCGGTCACGGAGATAGACGCCACCCACCTCCTCGCGGGGTCCACCCATCCCAGGTTGGTAATTCCTGGCCCGAATTCTTCGCGAAAGGGCTCATCGTGTAGCTACAAAATAGGGCTATATGGGAGCACCAACTGCATACCTCGAAAGGGACATAGGAACATGATGGAGGGCGTTCAATCCTCAGCCACAGGCACTCTCCCTGCCTGATTGCTCTGCGGGCAGGCCGCAGATTGAGGCGCATTGTCCACCGTTAGAAAGCTACAGACTGTAGCTTTTCAGCAAGGTATAATACGTCCTGTACGGGTTGCTGTGTATCCCGGAACGCTCATCCTCTCTTCCTCCCCATCCTCCAGTCTTCTCCTGGTCATCCCGGCAGCAAAAGCGCGTCAAAACGCGTCATACTTTGTACATACATTTGGGACCGGTATAGCTAGCTATTTCCAAAGTTTTATCGCGATCGGACGTGTCTAGACGTCGTAATGCATATATCAGTGTTACAGGACCCACCAATGCAGTGGTATGGTGGCTGCATACTGGACTATTTCTGTGTGAGATCCCTGTATCATAATCCTGTGGTATGCTAATGATCTATCTGAAGTGTATACAGGTTCCTTGATACATTTGGCATAGCATAGATTACCCCCAGTACAAGAGATGAACTTGCAGCAGTGCTTGTACACCCTGTACATAGTTGCTGCATTCCGGCACAGCTGCAATTAAGACGCGTCTTAATCAGGCTGTGGCTGAAGATTTCGAGGACTGTTACATGAATTGCTCGCTCGTTTTCGGCTCAATGACTCTCAAATTTTGTGGCGAGCACTCTATGTACAGCTGCTACAGGTATGCTAAGTATGAGACACCTCCCTGCCATATTGATGGCTGAACAATGGTAGAATAGGGAGGAGGAGAGGATGGGTGCCCCAAGCGACCCAGGGCGTCCCCCGGGACGTATTATACCTCTGCAGAAAGCTACAGAATGTAGCTTTCTAACGGTGTATAGCGCGCCCAGGTGCGCGATCTGCCCATCGCGCAATAAGGCGGGGAAGGTGCCAGTGGCTGAGCACTGGACGCCTTCCCCTGATTTCCTAGGTTGAATCCGTGGTATGCGGTTAGCGCTCCCATGTAGGTGTACTCTGTAGCTACAGAATCAGCCCTTACGCGAAGCATTTCGGCCAGAATTGACTGACCTGGGTGGGGTGGACCACATGAGGGGGTGGACGGATCGTATCTTCGCATCGGCTGGACGGATTTCTGTCGTCTTGGGTTCGTTTTAGAGCTCTTTTAATCCTCTTTTAGGAACACCAAACGCGACGAACTCGCGTTACGAAACGGCCGAGATATGGCCGATTTTGTCCTGAAAAGAGCCCCTATCAGTACAGCATATAGGACTGTCCATACCTCACCAAATCGCGCGCACTAGCGCCGTCTTGTAGCCCTAGAAAATACGAATAGAATGAGCCTATAAACAAGTCATTTGAGTCAGTATTGGCCGAGCTATGGCCTGCCGGGGTACCCCCACCTCCTGAGCCCAGAGGCACTTGCCTAATCGGGATGTGCGAGCTCGGGCACAGCAGTGCCCGGCAACTGTGGCTGCCGGAATCAAAAAAGCGCCCAGAGAGATAAGATACAGGGCTTATCTACAAGAGATAAGCCCAGGATCTTATCTGGGAGGCAGATAACAGCGCTCCCGGGGCCTCCTGCCTTATTAGGCAGTTCCCGGTGGCAAACCCGGGGGAACCCCGGGAGTGCTGATGCATCAGGAACCCGGACGGAACCTAGTGTAATACAGTTACGGGCACCTACCGGAACCTGATACATCAGACCTACAGCAGCTGCTGAGAGAAGGGAGAACTCACCAAAGTAGTGAACTATAGGCCCATTACCCTCCTGAACACGGACTACAAGCTGCTGACGAAAGTCCTGGCGGTGAGGCTGGTGGGAGTGGCGCAAGAAATGATCCACCCGGCCCAGGCAGGCTTCGTGCCGGGGAGGAAGCTGCAAGACCACACGCAACTCGCGAGGATGATGATCAACTGGGCCGAAGCTATGGAAGTGAGTGGAGCAATCGTCGCCCTGGACCAAGAGAAAGCGTATGATAAGATTGCCCACGACTACCTATGGAGAGTAATGGACAAGTTCGGAATACCCGCAAGCTTCTCGGGCATAGTTAAGACACTGTACGCGAATGCGGTAACGTCAGTCGTCGTCAATGGAGTGACGAGTGAAACCTACAAGATCTACAGGGGCGTGAGGCAGGGCGACCCTCTGTCATGCCTACTGTTCGACCTGGCGATAGAGCCGCTCTCAGCAATGATCAGGACCTCCGAACTCAAAGGTTTCGAGGTGCCAGGCAGCCTTGAGGTCCTGAAAGCGACCCTGTTTGCGGATGACACGACAGTATACCTGAGAGAGTACGATGATTTCGGGGTCCTGCAGAGGCTCCTGGACAAATGGTGCGCAGCGGCGAAAGCAAAGTTCAACATGGCTAAGACAGAGGTTATACCGATCAGCACGGCAGAGTACAGGAAGAAAATGGCGGAGACGTACGGCACAGATGCGGGGTGGAAGAACTACCCTGCTGGCATCCACGTCGCGAGGGACGGAGAAGCGGTCCGAATATTGGGTGCGTTCTTCGGGAACAAGATGAGCGAATGCGCCGTGTGGACGCCCAAGCTGGCTAAGGTGGCCAGAGTCCTGTCGAACTGGAAGCAAGGCCACTCAGGTGGCCAGAGTCCTGTCGAACTGGAAGCAAGGCCACTCGACGAACGAGGGGAAAAGACATGTGGTCCAGATGGTCGTGGGAGGAATGTCCCAGTTCCTAACGAACGTACAAAGAATGCCGGAAAACATCCTGAAACGCTTCGAGAGGATGGTCAGAGAGTATGTGTGGGGAGAAAGAGTGCACACCCCTGTGGCGATGAAATACCTGTACGGAGACTTCGGAGAGGGTGGCCTGAAGATCATGGACCTGGAGGCGAGGAATGAGGCAGTTGATGTCATGTGGCTGAGAGCCTACCTGGAGCTAGGACCGGAGCGGCCGCACTGGGCGCGATTCGCGGATGACCTCTTCGCGGCAACGGTCCCGAAGGATGTGAGCCCGAGGGAAAGAGCCTTCAGGATGAACCCATTCCTGCAGCACTGGGAGCCGAAGACCCAGGGGCTCGCCCCGGAGCTCAGAGCCATGACGAGGGTCGCCAGGAAGTATGGTCTGAAGCAGGAGGGCTTGGCCTTCTCAAGGGAGATAATCCGAAGCATGCCGATGTGGGACCACGCACAAGTAGAGGCGGCGAGGATAAGGAAACTGACGATCAGGTCAGCGGTGGTCACCTGCCTGAGGAGCAACCATCGAGCACTCCTAGTGGGCCAGATGGAAGCCCTGGCTGAGGGCCTGAGCGATCCGAACCACAGGACAAGCCAGAGATGCGCGTGCAAAGCTTGCGAGAGGGCAGTCGTCGAAGATAGATGCGCGAACCCGCACAGATGCTTCACCAGGGCCAAGAAACTCATGGACCTCCTCCCCCCGAAGTGGGATCCGAGAGGAGACCACCCGGAGGACTATGAGGAGAGCGAAAAAGACGGGAACATACCGAGCGAGCCAGGGCTGGTCCCATTCGACAGGAGAGTCATGACGAAAGGACGCCCGGGAGAAGTGTTCAGGCTGTTCACAGAACCGGGCCCGACCTGGAACGGAAGGCTGAACATGAGACTGGACACGAATGGCGATCTGGTACGAGTGGCGACGGACGGAGCGTGCACGAACAACGGGGACGCAGACGCTGCTGCAGGCGCAGGAGTGTACGTCGCTGAGGGGCACCAAGCGAACATAGCATTCAGGCTCCCCGAGGCACTGGCGCAAACGAACCAGACAGGCGAGATGATAGCGACGGTCCTGGCAGCCAAGAGAGTGGAGTCGTCGGCAACGATGGTCCAGGAGACCGACTCAAGGCTAGTAGTCGATTCACTCACAAAGAACGTGAAGCGGCACGAAGACACGGGATACATACTCCAAAAGAACGTGGGGATCAGAAGGATCATGCTGGCGGCAATGAGAGAACGAAAGGCGGCAGTCGCGGTGAGGTGGGTCAAGGGCCACAGCGGGCACCAAGGAAATGAGAAGGCGGACGAACTCGCAGCCGAAGGAGCAGCAAAGTGTGTGGGGGACGAGCTGGTGGCGGCGATCCCGGAGGAGCTGAGAATAACCGGAGCGAAGCTATCCGCGATGTCGCAAAAGCTGGCCTACAGAGCAATCAGAGCGAGGAAGAGCAGCCTGCTCCCCCAGAGACCAAGCACGCAGAGGGTGGTGGCGGCAGTAAGCGATGGCATTCGAATGGCCTACGGGAGGACGGTCACGGAACAAGAGATATGGACGTCCGCGAGGTCCCAACATGTGTCTAGAGAGTGCAGGCAATTCGTTTGGAAGGTCCTGCACGATGCGTTCATGGTGGGAAAGCACTGGACGAAGCCGACCATGTCAGATGACCTGAAAGCAAGAGCAGTGTGCAGAAAATGCGGTACCGAGGAGTCCGTCGACCACATACTCCTCCGATGTGAAGCGGTTGGGAGGAGGAAAGTTTGGGGAATGCCGAGGGCGCAGTGGAATAAAACAGGCGAAGAATGGAGTGAGCCAAACCTGGGGATGGCAGTCGCGCCGGCGTGCAGGAGGATCACGAACGAGCAAGGAGAAAGGAGGATAAACCTGGAGAACCTATGGACGGTACTAGTAACGGAAGCGGCGTACCTCATATGGAAGCTTAGGTGCAAGAGGGTCATCCAGAACAAGGGGGCAGAGTTCTCGGAGCAGGAAGTTGAGAACAGGTGGTGCTCGCTACTGAACCAAAGACTGGACCTAGATAGGAGATCAACGGCAAAACACCTAGGAAAGAGAGCCCTCGACCCAGCTAAAGTGGAGGGAATGTGGCTGCCCCTGATCGAAGGCAAAGATGAGCTTGGCCCAGGATGGGCAACGAATGGCGGGGTTTTAGTGGGTATTGGGAGAGCTCCTTGAGTCCCACACGACGTGCGTAAATGCATTTCCCCGTGGTGGGGAGTGTCCTGTTGAAACTGACACTGTGTGCGCCGACGGAGGACAACTTCCTCTGACGGCGCAGGCGTTACTAGCGTGCTTGGCTACTGCATGACAAGCCCTACTGGGGACCATTGTGGGATACAAGCTAAACGCTCCACCAAAAAAAAAAAAAAGAATCGTTCCATAAATGGAAGGCGTTGTAATGCGGCCGCGTCACAGCAAAGCGTCTCTTGGCACTGGACGGTGATGCGACCCCACTCCGCGCACGAGGCCGCGGAGCACGGACCGTTTCCTTCGCTGATGATGCGACCCCACTCCGCGCACGAGGCCGCGGAGCACGGACCGTTTCCTTCGCTGAGCTTCGCAGATCTTCGCGCAGCTTCGCAGACGTTCGCGCAGCCTCGCAGACGTTCGCGCAGCCTCGCAGACGTTCGCCCAACTTCGCAAACCTTCGCACCTTCGCAGCCCCTACAAGCGGACAGCAGTCCCGCAGGCGGACTGAAGAGCAGTCACTGGCGACGGTCTGGCGCTCGACGCGGCAGCCGCGGAGCGAAGCCCCTTCGCGCTTGCCTGCCCTGAAGAAGCCTTCGGCGCTAGGCCCGTGCGTTCACAATCGGCTCGGCAGTGCGAAGGCCCAGCCCAGGGTCACATGCGTAGCACGCCATCTCGGCACCCATGTAAAATACTCGCGCTTCGCAGAGCGCAAGCAACTCAGATTCCGTTTCCCCCTCCCCAGAGCTGAGGCCTCACTGTGCCCTAACTGCGTTCGCGTTCGCGTCCTCTCTGCGATTATCACTTCGCTGCGTCGAGTTTCTTATTGAGCACTGCGCCTTCCTCTTCGCCGCCCGCGTTTATACCGAATTGCTGCTGAATACTGCGTAGTTGCGAAGA
>MU277989.1:600000-826330 GCA_022385765.1 Trametes cingulata
CCGCTTCGGCACCGAGTTCGGCTCGAGCGCGTCCCCCACGAGCCCCTCCACGCCCTTCACGTTCATGTCGCACCAAAACTGGCCCTCCTCCTCCGCGTCCGCGTCCTCGTCGTACGCGCACCAGCAACACCCGCACCCGCACGCGCAACAGCACCACCCGCACGCGCACCCCCACGCCGCGCATCCGCACGCGCAGCAGCACCACCCGCAGGCGTCGCAGCACCAGCAGTACGCGGCTGCGGTCGACCGCTACCCGCTCCCGTCGCCCGTGAACGGGCAGAACGACCACCACGCGCTCACGCTCGCGGACGAGTACGACGACGAGGGCGGGGACGAGCTCGGGGACCTCCCCGGCTCGTCGCTCGGCGGGATGGGCCTCGCCGCGTACGGCGCGGGCGGGTCGGGGCTCACCGCGAAGCAGGCGGCGGAGAAGCAGATCCGGCGACGCAGCAGCAAGGCGTGCGACCAATGCCGGAAAAGCAAGTGCAAGTGCGAGCGGAGCAGCCCGCAGGAGCCTTGTAGGAACTGTGTCATGCTAGGTACAGGTGAGTCTTTCGCTCGCGTTTGTCGCCTTTCTTTCCCTCCTTTGCACCATGCCCCCCACCTGCCTTCCATACACCTCTTTGTCGCCGTTACACGAGCCGGGGGTGCTCGAACCATCCATTCGCACTCGTGAACGTACGTGTCTCCCCGAGACGCGTTGCGAGAACGTACGAGTCTGCTCCCCGCTCCACGCGTTCCAGGCCGCGAACCCTCTTCATGCTCTGCTGCGCTTCCCGCGACGTCGCGCAATGCTCGCTTCTTCGGCACCCCCGCCGAGAAGGGCCGCGGGTACCTGAACGCTACCCGCTTCCCTTCCCTTCCCTGCCCCTCTCCCTCGTCTTGTTGTTTTCGCGCTTTACATTTCGCTCTCGCTCCATTCTTGTCACCGCGCGCAGGCACGAACACGGATACTGACGTGCGCATCCGCGCGCTCCCTCCCAGAGTGTACATTCTTGGGCCCCTCGCGCAAGCGCGGCCCGCCGAAGGGGTACATCGACGCGATTGAGGCGCGGCTCCACCAGACCGAGGCCCTGATCGGCATCCTGCTCAGCAGCAAGGACAGCCGCGCGAAGACGGTGCTCGAGGATCTTGCGGAGGTATGTCCGAGCTTGTTTTCCTGTCTCCGCGTTTGTTTCCCCCCGTGGGGTTCTCCCAGGTGCGTATGTGCGGACTCGTGCTGGGCGAAGGTAAGCTCCGACCCGATAGCGATTTTGGAACGCATTCGCTGTGTGGTCGAAACCGCATTCGACGTCGAGCAGGTAATTTTGAGCCGCCGCCAAATATATGCGTGCAGGTTTGCCGCTACAGAGTCCGCGCATACGTGCCAGGGTGCACCCCTCGAAGGCGAACTTCTGCTCTTCGGGCGCACATGCTCACCTCGGCTATTAATAGGACCCTTTAGCAAAAGAAATCATCACCCGCGTCGACAATTCGCCCTACGGCTTCAAGGGGCGGAGCCGCGGCGCGGAAGCGCCCACGTCCCGCACAAGGCCGCCGCCCGACCAGCGCGACGGCGACGGAAACGCGGTGCACGCGACGCAGTACGTGTTCTTTCCTTCATTAAGCTGCGGCCCCTGTTCTGTTGATGCGATGCTGACATGTCGCGTATCGCTTCGCAGCCCGTCGAACGAATGGCAGGACCAAGTGATCAGCCGCCTCAACGCGCTGGCGGCAACCCGAAACACGCTCCTCCCCGACGACCAGTTCGCGGCCGGCACGCGGCCAGGGAGCTCCGGCGAGCTCGGATACCCGGACGACGAGCACGGCTCGCGGCCGTCGACGACGCAGACCGCGCCCCCGGCCACCGCGTCCGCGCCCGCACCAGCATCAGCAACGGCGCAGGCGGAGCTCCCCGCGCCGTCGCAGACCCCCTCGGGGGAGACGCGGCGGCAGCGCCGGCGGCTGGACGAGCTCGGGGAGCACGACGGGGCGCAGCGGTCGCCGTCGACGGCGTCGTCGCGCTCGCCGCTGCGGCGGAACGCGGCGGCGGAGGAGAGCACGGAGGAGACGGAGGAGAGCGGCGAGGACGAGATGGCGGTCGCGGTCGGCCAGCTGAGCCTGAACGAGGACGAGCAGGTGCGCTTCCACGGGAAGGCGAGCGGGCTGCATATGCTCGGCGTGAAGGAGCGGCAGGACGGGCGGAACGAGGGCGGGATATGGCGCTTCCCGAAGGCGCGCGTGTGGCCCCCGCTCCCGCCTGCGGTGCGGAATAACCAGCGGCGCATGCAGGACGAGTTCGTGCCGCGGCTGCCGGACGTCGCGACGCAGGAGCTGCTGCTCGACCTTTACTTCACGTATGTGCACCCCGCACTTCCGATTGTTCACAAGCGGTCCTTCCTGGACGACTTCCGCAACGGGTGAGTGGTCTTAGAGTGCTTGAGTGTTGACAAGAGGCTGATGTATCTCTGTAGCAACATGTGCGCGGACTCTCCCTACTCTGGCGAGTCTGGCTACTCCGATGCGGCGTCGCCCATCTCCTCATCCTCTCCCCTCGGTCCGCGGAAACGACGTGTTCCGACTCTCCTACTGCTGGCCATGTTCTCGCTGGCAGCGCGTTACTCCTCGCGGACCGCCGACATGCCCCCTCCCGAAGATGGAACAATGTGGACGGCCGGCGACGAGTACATGGAAGACGCCAAGGTCATCCTCGACCGCACCTACGCCGCGAGCCGGCCGAGCACCTGCCAGGCGCTCCTCCTGCTCGGGTACCGCGAGGTCGGCATCGGCGCGATGGCGCAGGCGTGGCTCTACATCGGGATGGCCGTGCGCATGGCGCAGGACCTCGGGCTGCACAAGAGCGCGGAGAAGTGGACGTCCGTCGGGCGGAACCTGTTCTCGAAGGCGGAGCTGCAGGAGCGGCGGCGCATCTGGTACGGCTGCATCGTGATGGACAAGTACGTGTCGACGTACATCGGCCGGCCCGTCGCGATCTTCGAGCGCGACTTCGACACGGAGCTCCCGCTCGAGGAGGAGGCGGAGGAGATGGAGGTCTGGCGCCCGCACCACGCGCCGCCCGTCATGGACGACCCGGCCGCGAGCCGCCGTGACGAGGTCGCGCCCGCGTCAGGGCGTGTCATCTCGTGCTTCAACGAGAGCGCCAAGCTTTGTACGTCTTCGCGTCGCCTTGCTGTCTGATAGTGTGCTGACCTCCGGACAGCTGTCATCCTCAGCCAAATTTGCCAGAGCATCTACGCGATCAAGCCCCCGACGAGCCGCCCTGCCGAGCTCGCGCGGCTCGACAGCATGCTGACGAAGTGGTCGCTCGAGCTCCCAGAGCACCTGCGCTTTGACCCGGCTGCTCCCAAGATGCCGCCTCCGCCACCGCATATCTTGACGCTGCACATGCAGTATTGGTGCGCTATGCTTCTACTGCACCGACCCTTGTACGTAGCGCTCGTTCTCGCGTCGCGTGTGGTTCAATCTAACCTTGTGCGAATCCCTTCAGCATCCGACACATCCAGGACTCCACAAAACCGTGAGTGGCTATTCGGCTCGAATGTGAAACGGGCATACTGACAGCTTCTGGTGTAGAATGTCACCCAGCGCGTCTTCTGCAAAGGAGGCCGAAATACGCGCCAACTCGCGACAGCATTACGACCTGTGCGTGCAAGCAGCGAATCACATCACGTCCATCGGTGAGTACATGCTGGCCGATGTTTCATGATTTGACTTGTACTGAAGGAGTGATATAGTGTCCGTGTATGGCGAGTTCTACACCCCTAGCCGCGCGTCGGTATTCCTCTGCTATTACGTCTTCACGGCGGCGATCATGCACGTCGCGACGCGTACGTCCCTGCGCCCATTTGTCGTGGCTCCCTGAAACTGATGCAGCGCACTCCACAGTGAGGACGTACCCCGACGACCCCCAGGCGCGTCTGGGTCTCCAGAAGTGTATGGACATCCTCCAGCGGATGCGGATCATCTGGCCGAGCGCGTGGCGCGCGCTACAGCTCCTGCAGGGCGCGCGGGGCCAGCTCGAGAGGCCGGTGGACGTCCCTCCACCCTCGCGCGGCTCGGTGTCCGAGCCTCGACAGAAGCGCGCGGCGGAGGAGCCGATCGACGAGGATGCGGACCTGCCGGAGCGCTCGCGCAGCACCGTCTCCCAGGATTCCGTGTACCGTCCGCCGACGGGCTACACGGTCGCGACCACGCCGAGCCACCACCAGCCGCCGCCGAGCCAGGCGTCCAGCCACACGTCCAGCCACTCCCAGCCGCAGCCGCAACAAGGGTACGCGCTGCAGATGGAGATGCAGCCGAGCGGGCCGTCATCGTACATGCCGTCGTCATATGACCGGTGGCCGACGGATCCCTCGACGATGTCGAACTTTGGAGGAAGCCTCTCTACCAGCGTCCTACCACAACAATATAGCACGGGACTGGTGGACGAACGGATGGGGACGAGCATGAGCCGGAGCTCAGAGCGGCAGAGCACGCGGTACCCGCAGTATTGGAACGACTATTCGGCGCTGGGGCAGATGGAGACGACGTATGGAGTGCCTGTGATGGGCGAGATGGTGTCGCAGCACGGAGGCGCACAGCAGGGCGACCAGCAGTCAATGTATGTCCAGGATCAGTACTCCATGTTTGGTAAGTCGCTCTCCTGCCACCCTGCTCGTCGTGCCGTGTGCTGATCGTTGTCCAGGAAATATGCCACCGTCCGGTCAGCAATAACGAAGGGCGAGCTACGGCGGGCGACTGGGCGTCCGGACGGTGATGTCTTTGGACCTTGGACGACGGGTCGTGAATCTTGAAGCCTGAAGTCGACAGATTGCTCTCGCACCACCTAATACCTTGTATTCCTCAATTACCAGCTCCCTCGATTCCTCGTCTGTTCGCGCGAAGCCTCTTCTCCTCTCCTCTGTAATAGCTGTCGTTGCTGCAACATGTTGTATCCCGTAGCTTTCTTCCGAGACGAACTCGTAACATCCCTACGTAGACGACGCCTGCCCACATTGTAATCCTAATTTCAAGCACTGAAATCTCAGCTTTCTCCCCGCGCCTCGCTCGTGCGCGGCGCCAGTCGGTTGGAGTTCTTTCCATCGTTTCACATCAAGACCCCGTCAAGATGACGACCGAGGTGCGTACCTCACTCCCAAAAATTCTTGCGGTGAACCTTTACTGTCACATCGTCGACCGTAAGCGACAACTCCTCTACTGGTTTGAGATACTGACACAATCTCACGGGAAGGATTGCACATGGGCGCGACGAAGTGGCTGACAGGGAGAACGCCGCGGAAGCAAACTTCATCAGTAAACCAGGCGGGAAAAACCACTCACCCGACGTTCCTTCTCATGTGCACGCAATCCTTCCATTATGTGAGCCACATCACTGACAGTGACAACCTGCCACGATCGCCATACAGGCCGCACGGCGATACAAGCTGCATCGCACCGGCACTCGCTCTCGCCGGGGGACGGATCTTGCGCACACAAAATCACACAACGGCCACTGCACAGCCTCCGCAGAACTGATCTTTTCCATTCAGCGCGTTCGCAGGATGCGGAGACAGATGCCCGGCTCTAAGGCACTGGACAGGGCGAGGACGTACCGTCAGCGGGGTCCGCGACAATCTAGCGCAGGCCCAGGGTCTGCGGAATTGGCAGGAAGAATGCTCGGCGTCCGCTGTGGGCGCTCGGGCTCAGTGTGCGGGAGCCGTACATCTGCGTAAGGGCCGCGGCGCGGGGCTGGTCAGCGCAGGACGGTCAGCTTCCTGCACTGTGCGGTAGCTGGCGCGGCTGCCGTTGCCTCTGGGAGAATGATTACCGACGCGCTGGAGAAGAGGAGGAGGAAAAGGGCGGCACGTACAGATTCCCAGCATGCGGGGGCCGCGAGCGGTGGTTGCACCTGGTGCATAACTTCGATGTGTCTTAGTGCCAGCTCAGAGGCTTTGCGCCCGGTACACAGTTCTCGTGAGCGCACCGATATGAAGCTCGTCAAGAAGCATGCTTACCCTCAGAATCGGTGAGCACCTAATGAGGGGAGGGTACGGTCGTGCTGTGTAAACGAGGGAGAATCAGCTCGGACTTACTCGCATATCTCAGGCCCAGTGTCAACTGTCTGCCGTTATCATACTTCAAACAGGCCGATCTAGTGTCGCAATGATGGCAAACGCGAGGTTACTCACTAGATGCATCTACAGCTTCAGATGGACGACCTGCCAGTGATGACTATGTGATGCGCTCACTGAGAGCACTTGTCTCGTAGGAATTACCTGTCGCGCGCAAGTTGAGGCGTCTCCCATGGACTCCTGAGCCAATACTCCTAACCTGAAGTTAAGATGCGCCCTGAGCCATGTTTTCATCTCATGAGGCCGCTGAAAGGAGGATGTGGAGGGCCGAGGCAAGTTGGCCTTGCAGCTCGTTAGGCGTCTGATCCGTCTTTCTCGGGATTCGCACGGTGTCTAGCCCAGTGCGTTGATGTGCTCACCGACTGCAGCTTGTACAGAGCCCTCACCAACGTCCCCTTTTACCTGTGTCGACTATCGTCTCAGCTTCATACAGGTGGCTAGCAAGCTACTCAGCTGTTGAACTATGTCGTCTGGCGTGAACAAGATCGCTGCAGAGCGCAATCAGCGCGCCCTTCTGGAGCTCGCGAGCCAGCCAGGAAACGGCAAGCAAGCTCAGTGACCCTTGGCACTCGCTCTGGGTGCTCACCTTGCTCTCGGTTTCTAGACGTATGTGCGGATTGCAAGACCCGAAACCCGCGCTGGGCATCGTACAATCTTGGTATCTTCATCTGGTGAGTGCACCATGGCTCGGGCGCAAGCGCAGGATGGCGAGGTCTGATCCGCATCACGGTTGGAAGTATGAGCTGCGCCAGTATTCACCGCAAGATGGGCACACATATATCGAAGGTGTAGGTACGGCCGTGCGTTCGCGTTTGACCTAGTGAATCAATTCTGGCTCCAGGAAGAGCTTGACCCTAGATTCATGGACGAAAGAGCAGGTCGAGGTGCGTCCGAATCTGTTTATGGGTCAAACCGCCATGCAAAGATAAATTGGCACCTCTGCAGTTCATGAAGTCGATGGGTAACGTCAAGTCCAATGCGCACTACAACCCGGACGAGATCAAGCACCCGCCGCCCACGAACATGATCGATTCAGAACGGGACAGCGATCTGGAGAAGTACATCAGAGGTATGCCCGTGCGTTCGTAAGCCGTCCAGATAGTCTGATCTTCTGCAGCGAAATACGAGTACAAGTCCTTCGTGTCGCGGTCAGCCCAAGTTGCTGCCCTCCTTGGTCCTTCACGATCCAGTTCGAGCAAGCTCTCGCCCGCGGCACCTCCGCGCTCCCAGACGGTCCCAGTTCCGGGCTCCTCAACCACACCATCTGTGTCAACTGCAGCTGCTCCGTCCGCAGCGCTTCCGCCGACGACCATTGAAAGTATCGCTCCCCGAACGCAGTCCCAATTTCGCTCCGTCTCACAACCTGTTGCCCCCTCTCTTCCCTCAACTTCCCAGCAGCAACAGGTCCCAGCCCCATCGCAACCGCAGCTAATGCAGCAGCAACAAGCGCAGCAGCAGCCACAACAGTCGTCTAACCCTGTCTGGAACGATCTCGCGCAACTACAAGCCCCTGCAGTGAACTCCTCCCTCCCGCTCCAATACGCCGCGCCCACGGGCACCCAGCCGATCAGCATACCCAGCGCCCCCACCGGACTCGCCCCGCCGAGCGCATACAGCGGGCTCTCCGTGAGCCCGAACTCGCCCTTCCCCTCCTCGTTCACACAAAACTCTCCGGGCGGGATGTTCCCTGGAGGCCAGCCGCGGAGCATGAGCCTGAACACGGGCTTAAGCATGGGATACGGCTCAGGGACGAGTCCGGGCACGGGCCTGGGCATGATGGGGACCTCTCCCTCGATGCTGCATCCCCAGTCGACTTTTGGCGGGCTTTCGGCGCCGGGGTCGATGCCCATGCACAACTCGACCCCCAGTCCAAGCCCGTTCGTCCCGCAGGCACTCCCTCCGACCGGCTCGGGCTTCCAGCAACAGCAACCGGGGACATTCGCACCGTCGTCATTTGGCCAGTCGAACTCGGGCTTCCTCCAGCCCCAGCCGCAGGGCTCGCCGATGTTCCCTACGCAGCAGCTACAGTACGGACAAGGCTCGCCGATGTTCCAGTCGCAGCCGCTCGGGCAGCAGCCGCAGATGTCGATGCAGATGCAGGGAATGGGTGCGCCGAACGCGTACATGCAGCCGCCGCAACAGCAGCAGCAGATGTTCGGGTCGCCGCAGCCTCAGTTCATGGGAGGGGGCGCGCCCTTCGGCCAGCCGGGCGGGATGCCGCAGCAGACGGTGTATGGGCAGGGGAGCGCGTTTGGTGGGAGCGGTTGGCAGCAGCCGCAACAACAATGGGGTGGTATGTGAGTGTGCGTGCGAGGTGTGGGACTGCGCGGGGCTGTCGGACTGTTCTTGGAGTGGCTCCTGTATGGATTGGACGGAGCGGATGTTGTAGGACGCCGAGTCGATGAAGATGTTCGAGAGGAGCAAGAATAATCCGGCTACGCGCAAGCCAAACCGTTGCGTACTCGCAACGTTCCTTCAAGCCTCCTAGTCCAGCATGCCCTGCGCGTCCCCGTTATCCCCTCCCATGATGCGTTCTGTCTTCTTCTCGCAGCTCACCACGCGACGCACACGCTCGACCAGCTCCTGCTGCTGCTCCTCCGAGAGGCTCCTGAGCGCGCCCACCGCGTCCTCGATGTCGCGCCGGCGGATGCGCGGGCCCCAGATACTGTGCCGGTACGTATCGACGAGCCGGACGCGCGTGAGGTTGTCCTGGCCCGGGAGCGCGAGCATCGCGGCGACCGCGCTCGGTGGGAGGAGCGTTGCTTGTCCGATGTAGAGCGTGCGCAGGGAGGGGAGGGGCGGGAGAAGCGGTGCGTCGCGCGAGAAGGGCGTGTTTAGCCCGAGCTCGTCGGACGGGAAGGAGAGGTTCGTGAGCGTGATGTGCTCGATGGCTGTCCAGGTGCTCAGCGCGCGGATGAGGTGGTATGTTGCCGAAGGCACGATCTGCGCGTAGTCAGAGTTGTGGGCGCGAGAAACGGGCGCTGAGTGTGACGCGCTAAGAAGTGGACGTACTGCTGTTGAGAAGTGATGCTCTGGGTCCGGTCCCATCCATATGAACGTTCTCGGGCTGTCGTACACGGTTGTTGCAGTGATGCACCACGAGCAAGCAAGGCGGCACTCACTTCGCGAGCGACAGAGCCTCGTAGATGTAGCCCAGGTGCGGATTGTTCGTATGCGAGTGCAGCCGCAACGACAGAAGCTCGAGTGGCACCTGGTTGACAACTTCCACATTCTCCCCGGAGCGCGCCCGCCTCTTATCAGCCGCGCGCAGCGAACGCCTGCATCGCTCGAGTGCGGCCGCGAGGTGCTTGAAGATCTCAAAGTCGGCCGAGCCCCCAGCGAGGGTGATACAGAGCGACTTGGGCGCGCACGCGAGGGGCTCCGTGCCGTTGGAGAAGAGGATGAGCTGGTTGATCGAGTGGAAGCGGAGGCGCGCGTGCAAGAGGGGCTGCCCGAGCTCCAAGAACGCCTTATTCACTGTGAGCACGTCAGACGGATGAGGGTGCGTCTCAAGCGCGAAGGCGAGTATCTCCTGGAGGAGCTCGACTGGGACGCGCGAGAGAGACATGGGTAGTCAGTGGGAGTGAGGGGAGAGCAGGCCCGCGAAGCTCGTCACCCGAGCACGTTCGGACACTACGCAGTCCGGAACGAGCGGGGGAACTGCCCGCATATAAGCGCCGATGCCTGGAGTTGGGACGAGCTGACACGGTCGGAGGCAAGACAAGCCCCGCAAGCGGGCATGGCGTGAAAGCAGCGCGAAAGCAAGAAAGCATGGTTCATACCGTGTCTAGAATACAAGCGACGACGAGCCAACAGAGATAGCCGACATATAGAACGATGCCAGTCCGGGTTAGTCGCTGTCCAATTCCATCTGTGTCGAGTTAGGATGTCAGAGGCAGGTGGTGCAATGCAAGGAATACACGTACCGTTTCTGCGACCTTTCGCTTCGCTCGACTCGCAGCAGCGCGTGTCGAGGACCGGCCACTTGGCGCGAAGCTGAGCGTGGACTGCGTCTGTTTGCTTGCCGAAGCCGAGGACTTCGCCGCAGCTGTCTTCTTCGCAGGAGTCTTCGCGGGTGCCTTCTTGCTTGCTTGACTGCAACAAAAGCATGTTCAGCACTCCTCCCTACTCACAGGTGTAGCCATGGGTTACCTCAGAACGGCCGCTCGGTTCGTCCGCTTGGTTGGCGGAGGAGCTTCGTCCTCGATCTCGTCCTCATCTTCGTCGTCGGATATAGGCGTCGCTGCGGCCTTGCCCTTCCCTCGTGCGGGGGCCTTCTTCGCAGGCGCAGCCTTCTTCGGCGCAGCTTTCGACTTACGCGCTGGTGGTGCGTCGGACATCTGGTCATCGAAGTCGGACCCTCCAGCATCGATGTCCATCAACATCGAGTCCACGGTTGCATCCGAGTCATCGCTTGTCGCCTTGCCCTTGCCCTGTGGGTTCAAGGGGTTAGCCGTGTGGTCGGAGTTTTGGTATCACGGTGCGACTCACCTTGCCCTTGGACGGCTTGTCCTGCTGCTTCTCCGCGCGCTGCTTCTGCTGCTGGTCGCGGACCTTGTCGACGATCTCCTCGAACTCATTTTCGTCGAATTCACCACCTGTCGCCTGTACGCCCTTCATGAGAGAGCGCAAGGACGTGTTGACATGGCTTCCGAACGCTCTCAGTGACCCGACCATGCGTGGGGAGTAGCGCACTCACTTTTGAATCGCGTGTATGTCGTCCTTGTCCACGAAGGTCTCGATCGCCTCCGACATCCCGCCCTCACCGAGCAGCTGTAGCTCCTGCGCCGCGAGGTACTCCCTCACGAGCGTCTGCACGCGCACCTTCGACAGCTTCTCGCCGATGCTGAGCTCCGGGTCGTCGATACTCAGCTCGGGCTCGTCGGCCTTGACCTTGCTCGAGCGTGTCGTGCCCTTCTTGGACCGATGGAAGGTCAGGACGTCGCGCGGGTTGGCGATGCGGCCCTGGAACTCCTGTCCGAAGCGCACGGGGTTGGACATCTCGCTGACGCCTGTGGTGTCGACCTTGAGACGGATGAGAGGCAAGGGGCGGGGCAGCTCGGGTTCTCCCTCCGCGACGGCTCGTGCGTTCCTCTCGTCCCACTGCTGATTTGCTTTGTCGATCAGCTCATTCACCTGGGTTTAGTTGGGTCACCTCTGGCGTTGACTGAGGGCTGATATGCCTTACCTTCGTCTTCAGGTACTTCGAGACCTCGATCTTGTCGTTCAGGTCAAAGCCTTCCTCTTCGGCAGCCTCGCTGAGGACGACTTCGTCGATCACGAAGGGCCGCACGCTCCGCAGAGGAATGGGTGTCAGCTCGAACTCCTTGCCCTGTATCTTCAGTAGTGCAACGTGCCTGTCAAGGTGTGTCAGCCAAGCATCGGAGTATCCAACTCATAGTGTGCGCGTACTTCTCGAGTGCCTCGCCGTCAGCAAGAGACGTGGCGACCGAGGAACCAGGCTGGGTGATGTAGTATCGCTTTCCAGCTACTGGCTCCGGGACAATGCGACAGTCATGCTCGTGGCCCCAGACGACCAAGTCTATGCTATCATCAAACATCCCTTCCGGTACTGACTGTTGCGGACCATGGGCCACGCTGCATGCACACTCAGCAGCCGCAAGTGACCAATTGACACAGTCAGACCTACCGGTTTTGGTGCAAGAGAAGGATGTTGAACCAGTTGTCTTTGTCTCTGGGCATGTACATCCGCACGCGATTGCTGCGCAGCTCGAAGTGCATGCGCTGGTCTTTGACATTGCCGACGCCGTAGAGCCCCAGACGTGTGTTTCCTTTGCGTAGGAGGACGGGCTTGATGGCGATTCCAGTGTTTTGAGCCTCCGCGTCGTCGAGGGGTAGGTCGACTTTGCCCATGTAGTTGATCAGTCCTGTCACGGAGAGCATGTCCAGTGCGCATAGTGCACCTTCCTACCGCATATATAGTACTTTGTAAGGGATCAGCCTCCCCGCGGAGTGTATGGGCAGTACTCACGGGACCAGCACCCTGTGGGTCGTCGTGATTACCGTGTATGGAGAAGACAGGGATGGCCACGTTGAGGTTGGGGTCTTCGTAGTTAATTGCTGGGAAGCTATACCGGTCACTACTTCGTACAGTGCTCTCGCGGGGCGATACGGCCTTACTCACGAGTATCCAGGCGGCTTGCCGTCATTCGGGTCACTCAGAAGCTCGACCTGAATGGGACGGTCGCCGAGCGTGTATTCTCTCAGCAAAGCCATCACTTGGTACAGACAGTCCCTTGACGGTCTGTTCTCATGGAAGAGGTCTCCTGCGAGCAGGATAAAGTCGACCTGTGGGCTCGTTGAACGGTTGGGCAGAGTGCATAGTGTGGCTCTGCGCTCACGTCATGCTTCACTGCGAGTTGGAGGATCTCTTTGAACGCATTTATGGAGTCCTGACCACGGATTGGATCTCGTTCCATGTATCCTATATGATTGTCCGTGGCAAGAAGGATCTTTATGGTGTCGTCCGCATCTGCGGTGGGTGAGAAGTGTGCTGTGGCGCAGACGTAGAGAGCACATACATTCATTCCGGATGGTCGGGGGTGGTATGCCCTCATGTTCCTCGTCGGAGTGGTTGCTCATCGTGTCTGACGATGAGGAGGACGCTTGTATTCGGTCAAGCAGTGATGGTGGTCGACGTCAGGCACGAGTGGAAGGCACGTCCCCGACGCGTCGCGTCGCGTCTCGCGCGGGCGCCTCCGCGTGCGGCGCAGTCCTCGCCGCCATCAGCAGCGCCACGCAAAACCCATTTTGCTTTCCGCCAGCAGCGCAGTCTCCGCCCGTGTCCGCCCCCTCTCCTCGACGACGTTGTAGACTGCGGCGACATACTTCTCGACATTTTCACTCTTTTCTTGGGTCTTTCTGGCTTGTAGTTCGAGATGGCACCCCCTTCGTCTCACCAACAACCGCCGTCGAGGGCGCTGGTGGTGAGTTGCTACGCTACTTCTGACGATGGCATAGAACGGCATTCAACCCTGACTTCTTGTACAGATTGGGACGGTCTCCTTCTACTTGGTTGCTGCTTTGGCTGTACGTTCCTGCTCCATCGCTCGGGAGGAGTTTGTCTGACAACTTCGGCCGCACATGACAGATGGTGATGGCGTGAGTGTCTTGCTCTCTCGACCTCCGGGCTCCAGCCGCGACGTTACACAAGTTCTGGACGGCACTGGCATGCGCGGTGCTGCCCACGCGACTTGCCCGTGGTTCGTGAAACATGCCAGGCTAACACAGTTGTTCAGAAACAAATGGGTCCTCAGCACGACGGATACTCCGCTCTTCTTCCTCCTGGCACAGCTTCTCATTGCTGTCGTCCTGTTCCTCTTTGCACATATGGCTGGCCTGCTCCAGCTGCCTTTGCAGCTTGACTTGCAGGTTTGCAAAGGACTGATACCCATGGTTGGCCTGAATGTTATCGGGCTCAGGTGCGTCTCGCCTTCGCCCTTCCAAGAGAACTGAAACCCAATCAAGTGCGCATCAACAGCTTTAGCAACTATACCCTGAAGTATGTCGACGCATCGTTCTACCAAGTCGCGCGCGGTATGGTCCTGCCATTCACCGTCGCTACATCGTTCTTCCTCCTCCATGCGCGACCCTCCCTGCGCATCCTAGCTGCCTGCGCCGTGGTGACTGTCGGCTTCTTCGTTGGCGTCTTCCTCGATGGGACAGCGGTCTCCGTTGTCGGCGTGACTTTTGGCGTCTTGAGCTCGATGATCACTGCCATGCACTCGGTGGTCATCAAGAAGAGCTTGGACGTCGTACACGGCAGCGCGCTCCACTTGTCCTGGTACACCAACCTCCTGAGCGCGATCGTCCTTGCGCCCACGCTTGTTCTCGTTGGCGAGCTCCCCGGCGTTATGAAACTGCTCTTCGGCCCGAACGAGAACGCCGAGGGGCAAATGAGCACTCTTTCGACCTTCATTATGGGGTCCCTGATCACAGTAAGCATATTGCATTAGTCCTAGAAGGCGGCTGAACTCACGCCTGCTCAGGGTGCCTTTGGTTTCCTCATGAGCCTCGCGAGCTTGATGTCAATCAAGGTCACCTCGCCCATCACGCATATGGTCTCGTCTGCCGTCCGCGGCGTGGCCGCATCCTTGCTCGGGGTTTGGCTGTTCGACGAAGTGGTGACACGGTTGGTGCCTATTCGCCGTTAGGCATGTCTGTATACTGACCGTTGATGGACTCATACAGTGGCCGTGCATCGTCCATTGGCATCATTCTCCTTGGCTCGATCTGGTACACATGGATCAAGCACGTCGAATCGCAGTCGGCGCCTCAGAGCAAGCCGCACTACGAGCCTGTACCGCTCGACGAGCTCGAGGAGGGCAAGGGCGGCAATCTCGAAAACGGCCACGCCTCTCACAGGCATTCGCAATCGACGCGCGATGCTCGCGACTGAGCGGTTTCGGTATCGGGATTGCGGCAGCCATAGATAATTTCCAGGACGGGCTGGTGTGCTCGAAGCGCGAGCGACGAAAGAGTAGAGTAACGGACTGACGTGCCGCTAATATTAGTATAGAGGCGTTCCGACATGATCACGATAATCCACTTCCAGCTGCCGTTCCATCTCGATTACCAAACCCCGAAAGAACGAGAATATCTCGTGTTTGAGAAAGCCGTGAGGTATTCAAATGACCTTCGCCCCTCAGGCCTCAGACAGCATCCGCATAGGTTTCTGGCGGTGTTGTTGCTGCAATCATGAACAATTCCCCTTCCCATTTCGGCTGGTAAAGTCCCTCTGTCTACCCTCATTGCTGCTTGCTCATGCTCGCCTTGCAGCACCCATTCCACGCCACGCCTCGACTACTTACGGGGCCTTTGCACAGCTAGTGGGCTAGTCGAGGTCTGGACACCGTGCATCCTTCGGAAGCGCATGCAAGCCCGGTACGAGAATATCTCCGGTTGGCGCCTTCTTATCAAATAGCGCTGCACTACCGTCCTGGCAGTGATATAAAGATCGCCTCCATGATCGACTGCAGGTAATGAACGTACCCCCAATGGCCTCTGTCTTTCCTCAGGAGATCTTCGACCAGATCATCGATGACTCCTGGAGAGACGCGGAAACACTGCGACAATGCGCGCTCACTTGTCATGCCTGGCTACCGCGAAGTCGGCTCAACCTCTTCTCTACCGCCGTTCTACGCCGCTCTGACCAACTGCACAAGTTCTCTCGGGCACTGAGTTCTAGCACAGAAGCAGCGGCTCTCGTGCAAGAGCTCATTCTGGCACCCCCGTACAAGGTCAAACCCGCGTTCATCAACTCGGCTCTCATCGCCTTGGCCTCGAAGCTCCCTCGAGTGCGCAAACTCTGCCTCGTCCGACCACCATTCGCGTGGCCCGACAAACGCGGCTCACTCTCGATTCCGCTGCGCCTGGTGGAGTTCATCACGCGATTCTCCACGCTCACACATGTAGTGCTCGTCGACCTGTCGTTCGCCTCGTTCCTTGACCTTGTGCATATCGTCACCGCGCTGCCGAACTTGACAGCGTTAGATTGTAGGGCCCTCGACTGGGGAGACCAGGCGATGGTCCCACATGACTCTCCCATGAGGCAGGCAGGATCGCTCAGCCTTGGAAGTCTAGCGGTACGTTACCGCGTGCGGGGATTCTAGAATATCATGAACTGAACCCGGAACGTCCGCACGCAGGTGACGGGCTCCTGGAACGCGCTCCACGGGATTTCTATGCTCTTCCGAGCCGTGAATGTCGAAAGTTTGAAGTCATTGACAGTCGACTCCAACGCAGGGTCGTCAGACGATTGTGAGGGATACATGTGCACTTCTTTGAACGCTCCGGGACTGACCGTATACCTCTATGCGGCATATAGTCGAGACCTTCCTTGACGTGCTCCAAAGCTACACTGCGCTGGAGACCTTCACGATTGCCAACCTATACTTCCCCTGGTCAGACAACCTGTCTGCCATGCACGAGACCATCAAATGCGTGCTGGGGTCGCTGTCCTCCTCGTCCCTGCGGCGCATCTGTCTCGACTTTACCCAGGCGATGGGCCGTAGTCGCCACGAGATCGTGGAGACAGCGACGATCATGTCTGCGGTCGCGGAGGACTCGTTGTCAGCCTCAAAATTCGCCGGTGTTGAGATCTTGGTTCGTGTTGCGGACAAGGCAGAGTCGGAGAGCTGGTGGGTGGCGGAGATGGAGGCGGCGTTCTGGGGCTTGTATACGCGCGGTGTCCTTAGGGTTCAAGTGTGCGACACGTGGGGTCATCGTACGTGCGCCGACGTTCTCCTCGCCACTGAGTGCTGACAACATCCTCGTAGACCCGACCGAAGAAGTACGCTACGAAGACGGCGCGGTGTAGATGGCAAGTCGTTGCTGTGCTAGGCTTCCAAACATCCGCAGTTGTGTCTCAAATGCACCCCCACTGGGAACTACATAAACGCTGAAGGGCGGCGCACACGTCAACGCAGGCAAATTAAGATTGCCACGAGGTGTACACTTCCATGCTTCAAGAGTGACAGTATCTACATAAGTAGACGGCTACAGATAAGCACGTCGAGCTCCCCCTCGTACTCAGCGACCCCTTGCAGCGATCCTTCAAGCCGATCTAGCGAAAATCGACAGGGATATGTCTGCTATCCCTCAGGAAGTCATAGAGGCCATTATTGATGCACTGTGGGCGGACCAGAAGGCTTTGCGGCAATGCGCCCTCACATGTCGCACCTGGTTGCCTCGAGCTCGCTATCGCCTCTTTCGCCGCGCAACTCTTCGTAGAACCGACCAGCTCGCCCGCTTCTCCCGGGCATTGCAAGCCTCCCGCGAGTCACTCGGGCTGGTGAACGAGCTAATTCTAACCGCACACGGCCCAGCACTGCCCTCACTCGTCAGCTCCGCTTTTGCGATCCTTGCAGGTCGTCTCCCGCAGCTCGAAAAGCTCCGCATTTCCGTACAAGACGATCACTCCGTTCGCAGTGCGGAGGCCTGCAGGCTTAACATTTCGCGCCGAACAATCAGTCACATCACACACTTCCGCATGCTTACTCGTCTGGAATTGTGCTCACTGGAGCTGTCCTCATTCATGGACCTCGGGCGGATCATCGTCAGGTTGCCTCGTCTGACGGTGCTTTCCCTCATCCAAGTATCTTGGCATCACGTCGGTCGCATACCACCCGTTTCGCCCCTCACGAAAGTGGGTGGCTTGTCCCTTGAGAATATCACGGTTCGTGATCCCTGAACTACGACTAGTATGCTGCCGATACTCATTTCTTACGAAACCTAGGTCATCGGGCTCTGGACCAGTATGCCAGGAATCTCCAATCTCTTCCTGGCTGCAAGCCCGCGAGGTCTGAAGACACTCGGTCTCGATCTCTCTGCGGCAGCTAGTTCAGAATGCGAGTCACTTCTCCGCTATGGCATTGCTCTCGTTGTGACCCGTGAACGCGGTCACCCAGTTCCTAGATGCCCTGCGACGGTTTACATGCCTCGTCGAACTACTCTTCCACTATACCGACCTCGCGTGGGACATGAGCGCCGAGATATTCCGACACACCGCAGAGAACGTGCTGGCCACGGCTCCTACAGCTGCCTTGAGGATCGTCCACTTCAACCTCGGACGGCTGACACCCAAAGGTCATGGCCTCAAGGCTCGCAGAGGGGACAAACCCACCGTCCACTTTGAACTCATCTCACTCATCTCACTCTTCGAATACTTCCTGGTGGATCCATCCTTCGTTGGCCTGACGCACTTTGAGTTCCGGATCTCTCATGCGTTCAAATTCAAGAGCTCTTACGGCAAAGACTCGTTCCCACTGCCTGTTCCGTTCGGGCCTCTGGACCGCCGTCCCCGACTGGTCGTGTTGGACCCTGAGGAGTAGAATGGAGTAGAAGAATCGCCGATGTGAGCTGGTTCTTTGATAGCTTCCTCCCTCCTCTGATTCACCATGCGACCAGCTCAGATGGCGTGGAGTGACGCGGCGGCGACTATCCCTGGCCGGTCCGGTCATGCGAGTCTCATTCATTGGTCACTGAGAGCATATGTTGGCTCCGGGATTAAACTTGGCAGTGCTGGCGGAAGTGCGAAGTCGTGTCAGACGCGTCAGCCGTGAAGCCCGGGAGCCTCACGACTAGTGTATATATCCATACTAGAAGAATCGCACAGGAGAGATACAGGCAATCAGGCCTTGTTCAGGCGTGAGATAGGGATCCTGAGTTCCAGTTCAGGATACCACACCTGCCTTCCCTTGTGGTCGTATCCATAGTGAATGGCTACGATGTAGGTGGACTCTTTGTAAAAATGCGCGATCCTTCCGGAGTCGGGCACGATCGCCTGTACGTGGAACTGCCAAAGTAGAACGGATAGACAAAGGCGCAATAGGGAGTCAGTGCGTGACGAGGGAGTAGTAGATGGGGTGGCATGGGCTTACGACGCTGTAGGTCCAAGTTTGTTGACGAGTGACCACATTCGTCAGGAGGTGGGCGAAGGTGTAGCCCGTCGCCGGTACCCTAGCAGCTTTGCGGACGTCCGCTATCCTGGTGATGCTTTGCGGGAATAGGTACTGCAACACTGGCTCTTGAAGGTAGGTATTCATCGGTATCTGCGAGAGTCCAATCGGTACGTGCCCACAAACTGTCCTCGACGCATTGTAAAAAGCTTACCGCGGCGCTCCTGCAGAACAGCTCGCTGCCTGAAAACAGATCGTCGAGAATCCGGGTAGCACCCTGCACCTTCTCGGCCTCCGGGCGTGGCATATGATGGGTGATTCCGGACTTCGACTCGCCCAGGGAAGCTACCGATATACCGATACGCCCCTCGCCGCTAACAACGGGGAATTCGTGGACATCACGAAGACGTTCTGCGGGAGGGATCCGGATTCGGTACACGCCGCCCTTGTCACGGGAAGGGTCAAGGTGGAGCCTCCTCGCTAGGGTAAGCACCGTCGGCGTCGTGTCCACTGTGCGCCAATGAGCGGGACCTTCGGATTGCCAAGAGGTCAAAGACTGTCGGGCAGGATGGGTGGAGCGGGTCTGTTCCTCGGGAACAGTAGCAGACCTGCGAAGAGGAGCGGGGCCGGGCATAGTGCAGCAGTGACGACTTCAGGGAGAGCGGATCCACGAAGGCCATGTTCAGCAAAATCCCTCGCTGTATATATGCAGCCGCAAGCCCTCGGTAAGACCTGTGAGAACAGTACCCAAGGCCGTCAACGCTGTGGCGCGCCCTTTGACCTTGCGCCCGTCTAAGGGGCACACGTCAAAAGCCACAGTGGCGGCGGTAGTCTTGGTCGGGCGGGCGGACTTCTTTGTGCGGCGCGAATACTGGTCGAGGCTACGTGGCGTTCGAACATACATTGGCCGAAGCGCTGAGTATTGGGCTCGATGCGTGTAGGAGAAGAGACGGTCTGCGGCGCGAGAGATTTGTCCGGCGTGCGCCACCTTGATCTGGCTCTTGCTGCTGATGCCTGCTGGGGGACCGGGCGCTGAGGCCAGCATTGATTGCGCGGCGACATGAAGGGAGGCGAAGTGCTAGGTTAGACCACCAAGGTGTTTCACTCATCAAGGCTCATACCATGTCCCAGATACAGGTACAAGCGTCGGGAGGCGCCGCCTGCTCCCTGCGCAAGGAAAGGTGGGTTGTCTTCGCCGCCTGAGCGCCTGGACCAAGTCTCATCCGACAACAAGCAAGGATGAAAAAAGAAGAAGACAAGATCGGCTAGATATGCTTCGGATACACAAATGACGAGATACAGGCTGCTAGGAAAGACTCAGCAGATTGAAGTGTTGGTACAGGCTGAGCCACTCACCATTTACCCCCCCCCCCCCTCCGTTCTCACGCGCACGTTGCACAACCAATGGTTATACGACCCTGCACGTTCATAGCTTCGCGGAAATCGTCTCGGCGGCACCACCATCGTTCTCGCGCTCCTTCTCGAGACGCTCACGAGCGCGCCGCGCCTCGAGCGCCCGACCGACCCGGCTGGCGTTCGGCCGCTTGAGTACTTGCGATATCCACGTCCCGACCTCCGCAACGGCGTCCAGATCGCCAGGAGCCTCGTACTTGCTTCCCTTTAGAGCGTAGAGGACGTCTTCCGTGGCAACGTTTCCTGTGGCGCCTGGCGAGAAGGGGCAGCCCCCGAGCCCGCCGACGGCAGAGTCGAACGTCCGGATGCCGTACTTGAGCGAAGTGAGGATGTTCGCCACGCCCATTCCGTATGTATCGTGGAAGTGGCCCTGCAGGAGAGCATATATGCGTCAGCTTCGCAGATACGTGAAGAGTATGATGGAGGACGTACAGCCAGCTTCGATGCCGGAATGCCGTCGCTGCCCTCGATGACGGTCTCAAGCAGCCGCTCGATGGTGGTCGGGTTCCCGGTTCCGACGGTATCTCCGAGGCTGACTTCGTAGCACCCCATGTCGAGCAGCGCTTGTGATACGCTCTTGACCTTCTTGGGGTCCACCTTACCGGAGTACGGGCAGTCAATGACGACGCTCACGTACCTAGGCCAAACATCAGCGTATGCTCCCCGACAAGCAGATCGGCCAGACGTACCCTCGCACACGCAGACCTTCCGAGGTTGCGCGTTTCGCTACGGCTGCGAGGCGGTCGAGGGACTCGGCGACTGTGCAGTTGGTGTTGGCTTTTGAGAAGGCGTCGGTGGCGGCGGTGAAGACTGCGATTTCGTCTGTGTAGGGGACCTCCGACCTCGGTTGCTTCGCCAGGAGGTCAAGCAGCAATTCTAGTCCCTTGAGGTTCGGGACGAGGACGGGATAGTGGAGGCCCTTGTGGCGCTCCATGAGTTTCAGGACCTCCGCTGTACCTGCCATCTGCCATGCCGTTCATGTCATAAGCATACGCTCGAAGAGTCGGGGGAGTAAAAATGCAAGGCAGTCAATCGTCATGACGCCTCCAGTTACAGTCCTATGAGCGCATTCCTGCTATGCTATGGGCGTGAACGCGCACAATGCATTATGGCGGGGACTCCTGCCCATGCACGATGCCTATGACCACAGACGTCGTATCGCCGGCAGAGTTTTCGCACTTCAGAAACCAGGACTTGTATGCGAGCCTCACCTGGGGTACCCACTTCGGGCTCACGAAGCTCCCGGACTCTATGATGTCCATGCCAGCTTTTGTGAGGCGGTTCACGAGCTCAGCCTTAACTTCTGGCGGGATGACCGCAGACTCGTTCTGGAGACCGTCTCGAGGCCCGACTTCGACTATCCGAACACGTTCGCGAGCAGGAGTCGCATATGTGCGCGATCGGGCTGAGAGAGCGCATCCGCGCTTGGCCAGAGAACGAGCAGCGTATCGAGAGAACATGGTGGTCGAAGACAGGTTGGGCAGGGTTTACATGCTCCGAGCTGTTGATCTATAGGTGGACCCGGTCGGTACACGGGTGTCGAACGGCGGAGAAGGTCATGGGATCGATGATCCAGGGGGGCGGCGGAGAGCCGGCGACGGCGCCAGCCCCGCCGCGCGCCCTTTCCGGCAACGCGCGCGTCGACCTCCGCCTTGCTTCACTCTTGCCTCTTGCCGTCGTCCATGTCTTCCGCAACGAGTCCAGAGGCTCGTGTCGCACCCGGGCGCAATGTCGAGGTCGACGTCCAGCAGAATCCCGGGGATTGTCTCGCGTGTCGCGTCATTGGTACCGTCGCACTCGGCGGAGTGGGCATATACGCCCTCAACATGTCTCGCGCGCACGCGCCAGGGTCGGTCGTAGGGAAACGGATTATGGCTGGGGTAGGCGTATGTGAGTCGTGAAGCGAACGTGTCGGCTCGTTTTGGCTGCTAACTCGCAGAGCAGGTTTTCTGGCTGCTAGTGCACTCCGTTGGACTAAATGAGATGGTAGTGCTGGCGTTGACGTTGGAGCCTCGTGCTGATCTACAGTGCGCTCCCAACCACTCTGCATGATTCAGTGAACGTTCGGTACGCTGATCACTGCGGCAACGGTGCCCAGGCCTTTGTCTCCAGCCTTCTCTCCAGGTGAGTGCACGCAGGAGCGTCACAAGTTCCGGCTGCTTCCACGTTGGGCCCACCTCTTGTCCATTGAAGCTCCAGCAAACTCCAGGGACAGTCTCGGAACGCGGTGGACCGGCCAGCCATTTTGCCGGGCAAAACGATGCTGATATGCGCACATCTCGGGCACACCGGACCTGCCGAGTTCAACAGCGTGTTACTCGCTGCAGCGTATATCCAAGATGCAGGTCCTGTTCCTGTCAAGAGAAGTTGACGTATACGCAGTTGCTGGCTTCTATCCTCAGTGAACAGGTTAGTTGCCGTGGTGAATGTGTTGTCTGCTGCCCTTTCATCGCTCCTCCCGCTATGAGGGAGCTCACATGCCAGAGTCGCCACGATGTTACAGTCATCCTATTTTCACTTCGACGAGGAGACCCCGGATCCATGATGGTCTCAAGACTTTGTGTGAATAGACTGGCTCCCATAGCCGGCACTCCCGCTGTCGATCTTCGGTATCATACGACCACCAGCAGCGGTGCTACTGGTCGAGAGATTTAAACTGCCCAGCCTGCAAGTGACTCGGTGGTCTCGGTTTTTCCATCCCACAGTACAGTATGAACTCGACCGCGGACAGCTCCGACTCCCAATGGGGACTCGAAGAGGAGGAAATCATCAGTCTTTACGTGGTGAAGTAATCCTATACTTGACCAGAGATTACCGGCGCACTCGCGATGCTCATCATACGGTACCAGCTTGGCCACCAACTACGTCAACTTGATTGGTCTTGGTAAGAGAGAATTTGCGCTTCCGCCCCGTGCTCTCGTGATTTGAATAACTCTCTCCTTCAGTCATTATCGTCTACGACTACTTGATCACTCTAGACTGCGAGGTCCGCACCGGATGGTGTCGCAAGTTCACATGGGGCAAGCTTGTGCTCCTGCTCAATCGTTATCTCTCGATCCTGCTGTACCTCTTGTCTCTCGTGCCACTCCTCCCCGCGGAGGATTTACTTGTGCGTAGTCACTTCCTCCCCGGTCGTCTTCTCGTGTTGCTGACAGTGGATTTGAAGAGGCAAGCTCTCATGCTGTCCGTTCTCTTCCAAGCGCAGCTATTGAGTCAATGAGTCGCTGGCTCGGCCACTTCCCAGCTGTAGGGCGATCTACTACCTGCTGCAGACCGACGTGACCCTGCTATATATGGTTTGGGCCGGTATGTCGCGGGCATCCTGGTCGGCCTGAATGCTGGATACTAACTTCTCGTCGATTCCAGCTTTCTCGGGCCTGCGCGTCTACGCCATCAGCAACCACAGCCGCCTTGCTGTATGGCTGGTCGTATCGCTAGCCTTAGTTCCTGTCGCCATCGACATAGTACTGAAGATCTATCGTGAAGCGCTGATGCTCACTGATGCCTCTCTCACACAGTATCTCGAAACACAGATGCTAGTCATCTTCACAGCGGATAGTGGTTGCACTGCTACCATACGTATTTCACAAGAGACCTGGACCAGGTCGGTCTATTCTCTTATGCACAAGTGTACCCACTGTACTGACTCGTCCATGTCAGGCGTGAGTACTTGGAACGGCTTAGTGCTGCGCAGCTGAGTTATAGTCATAGTCTCTGTGCCCGCGCGAGCCGGCCTCGCCATCGCCGAGGCTCTTGTAGCCATCGTGATATGGCTGAAGACGTGGCACGCAATCAGAACGGCCTCTTCTACAGGCAATCGATTCACATTCACGCAACTCGTCTTCAAAGAAGGCATGGAGTGTTTCGTGTACGTCTGCTCTCCCATTGAGGTCGAAGCAGTCGCGAAGGGGCTGACGGAACCCGCGATCACGTCGCAGCTTTATTCTCATATCGAACTCGCTTGAAGTCATAGTCGCTGTGGTAGCAGCGGACGACTTCTCCCTCTCCCTAGCCGCTCAAATGGGAAATACGTGCGTTTCCTACGTTCCCTTCCTCGCTTCTTCAACTCATCGATATGTCTGGTTCGGACACGTGCACCAGCCTGGTACCCGTCCTGATATCTCGGTTCTACTTCAACCTAGACAACTACCAGAGGCAAGTGCGGACGCCTTCCACCCTCCTCGCCCCAGTCTCTGCCGTGTCGTCGAGCGCAGACTGTAGGTACGTACGTTTTGAGACTTACGGCCATACATTCAGCATACGGCGGCATCGTTCTCATGTTGATAAACATGCAGTTCAAGCCATATGCCGCAGTCGCTTCAACTCCAGGCATGATCCTGCGAGTTGCTACAAATGCGGAGGTTGGCTTTCCCTGCAAGCATCCCGGCTGTGTATCGCTATACCCTCTCTTGTATGATCTGGTAGTCACAACGCCGCTGAGTGTGCCCGGGAAACATTGACGCAGCCCCATCCGACTGAGCATGCCCAGACTGCTCCCCGGGAAGTCTCAACGCCCTCAGTGGAACCATCCGAATGAAGGTCAACTCTATGCACTCTCATTGTTGCGTAGAACGCCTGCTGTCATCTGGCCCAAGCGGTGAGTGGCATCACGGTACCGCCGCTCCGTAATAGTAGGAGTGACGCTTGCACACCCACATGGCGTTGCTGGGTCCATGCGCACAGTCCGTCGCGTCAACTATGCTACACTCTACGTCTGGTGGCAGCTGCTGTGGCGTTCGCTTTGCCATCGTGCCACTGGCAGGCGTGCACGGTGAAGGCTCACAACCCTGCTAGCATGGGGGCGGGGAGAACAAGTTGACAGGCTATAGGCAAGGTCATCCGCTCAAGCATCCTCACCGACCGGCTTTGCCTCTCTTCTCGAGTGAGTATAAATGGTTTGGGTCCCGGTGTTGGGCTTCTCATCATCCTTGCTTCACTGATTGCTCGTGTCGCCCACAATATGTTCTCAAACTACACATACGCGCATGGCAGCTCGTCTACTGGCCTGCACAGCACAGCAGCCCCCGAGTACCCCAATCTCACAGGTGTGTTCCAACGTCTTCACTCTCGGGTTTTCGCTGACATGCACTCTACCTTGGCTCCCTAGGTCCCGCCGTAGACTCGTACTCATATCACCGCGGTGGCACCCGCGTTGTCTCTCCGACGCCCACCCGGTCCGTGCCAGGGAAACGCCCGCCCGTCCTCGACTTCTCCATCAAGCGAGGTCTGGACATTGCGCGGGGTCTCGCGTTGCGGGACGATGGCACGCCCCGCTCCTTGAAATACTCCGGTAAATCGTATCCCGTGCCGCTGCCGCCCAATACGGACACCTGGGGATGGAAAGTAGTCACTCCTCAGAGGTCGTACGCGAGTAGCGGTATTCCCCTTTCGGTGTTCACGCACTGGGGGGCGCGTACGGAGGAGAAACTCGAGAGGATCGCGGCAGAATACGCGCGGCCATTCGCCGCGCCCCAAAACGCTCAGAGTGGGTGTGAGTTCCTTGATAGAGGCGTGGTGAGTGGGGTCTTCTGTCGAAAATCAATGAACGCTTGCTCATGGATAACGGTTCGCTCTTCACGCTGCGCAGTTTCCGAACGAATTTCGACCGGCAACAAGACCGATGGAACAGATCCCCCAACGCACCGTCACGTGGGCAAGGCTCCTCGCGCGGCTCTTGGAGATGCAATGTGATTGGTACATTGACTTGGTATGTGCCTTGTTCTTGCATTGTGTCGAAGATCCGGAGCTGACTGGTAGTTCGCAGATCAAAAGGGAGCATACGGAGTGGTACACCCACAAGCATGAAGTCTGGCATGTGTGGGCTGCCAACCCGTTGCCTGTATGCTTGTGGATCGTTGCCATCAGGCGCACACTCCCGGATCCTCAAGGCAGGGTATTCTACTTCCCTCAGCTGGAGTTGCGTCCTCTGGCATGATAGGGATAGTCGCGCGGGCGTGCGTCCCAAGCGCAACGCCTGCGTACTCTGTTATCGCTGTGTACAAGCGCCTCTGTATTGTCGGACGTAGCTTACCTTGAGAATCAATCGGCTAGGTTCATTTTCGGAGTGGACGGCGGCGTTGTGCAGCTTGAGTACGACGTTCACTGGCATCATGAGACACCGCAGGTTGAGCCACCCGGTCCGCGCTGTTTCCACGAGGCTGAAGTCAAAGCATACTAGGAGCGCTTCATGCCATGGTTTGTGCGGCGAAGTTAACGCGCGTATGCTTTGACCGAACTTGAAGCCATGTGCAAAGCGTACTGGGCAGCTCTGCCGTCCTTACCCTGCCACATCCGCTTAAACTTCGCAGCGGATGTCCAAGCAGGCGCAGTTCGACATGGAAAAGCCGCACAGAACAACAGTGGGGATGCGGTGTCACTGTCGCCTGTCCTGCCCCTAGATCAAGGAGCTTCCCGCACCGATGGCTCCTACGAGTTCAATTACCTTGGACGGCGTCTACAATATCAAACGAGTAACTATATTACATGACGACACAATGTTGCGATCAGAGTATAGGAACTCAGAACCTAAAGAGCCGCCGTGTGAGCCGGAGAGACCGCATAGATAGATCGAATATGTAAACGAAGGCCCGTATCACGGTGAGCACTTGACGTGCTCTCCGCGCAGACGGTCGGCATCGACATACTCCCGAACACCCACGTTCGTTCCCAGTAAGCCACTGGACATAACAACGCGCGACCCAATTCGTCTCGTCTGCTGCCTTCAGCTGTACAATCAATACGGTGCCATCAGCATGAGGGGACCGTCGTTCTCGAGCCTCACGTCACGCACCTCGATGAGAAACTCTAGGATGTCTGCGATGCAGTACACGTCCCAAGAATAGGGATCGAAATGCTTCAACCCGTTCGGGGGACGGACTTGAGTGGGCGGTAAGGCGACTGCCCGTTGTTCGCCAGGTCCTAGCGACAAAGTCATCGACGAGCCGAAGTCGATGATATAGGCTTTCCCAAATTTGACGCATCTATGATCTTCAGCATCGCGTTTGCTGGCTCCAATAACATTGTCGATGCTCAGGTCCTAGAGCCCCCAGTGAGTCCGTTGCAACATCTTCACGGCCACGAGATCGCGTACCATATGTACTATGTGAAGTCGGTGCAGAAACTCGACGCCCTATGATTGACCAGTCAGCCACCAGTCATAGTGTCTTCCCGTGCAAACGAAACGCGAGGATGTACCTCCACAATCTGGAGAAAGACACTCAGGAGCTGATAAAGCGACCAACTATGACCCCCAAACATGCTATACACGCTCCCTAGATGGGGCATTATCAACAAAGGGTGGCCGAGTTGGGTGATCTCGCATGTGAGGGTGTGGTTCGGAGATGCTGGGCTGAGCTGGAGCAGTCTTTCGTACACTGCAAGCTCTTGCGTGGCGAGATCAAGGATTTTGATAGCGTATCGGGGTCGTCGGCGATGCGATGTTGCATACACGAAACCCTGTAGTGCGCAATTGCGTCATTAGTCCTTTTTCTCGTCTGGATGTAAGGCGACCTACTGGCTTGAGTGTGTCCACCGCAACAAGGCCGCGTCGTTGTAGATCAGGATGACTCTGGAGACGCTCCGGGACTCCCGAAATTTGGACCTCGCCAATGTGATCCCGAACATACCAGGGCGGACCTTCAGAGGACATGAGTTATAAGAGACCAAGTTGTATGGGGCTCTAAGTAGAAGATGCGGAAGGCTGCGAAAGATTCAAAAGAGTTTCACTTTGAGTGAGGTTGAGGTTGCCAGCACGGAAGCTGTTGGAGGGAGAGAGATCATTGAACGAACAGCGAACGGTCCATATTCGGACGTTCTATTCACTACATACCAAATCCGGAACGACACTCACTGCAAATGCTATCAACGGGAACAAGTGCCACAACGATGCGGCGGACATGGATGTTCCTGTCAGCGTTCAACACTCGTCAAACTACCTCCAACGATGAGCAGCACCTCTCTGCTCCATAACGGTGACAGCTAGATGTCCATAGCTTGAGCGGCAAGGCACAAATCGGTAAGTCCTGAAGGCCCTTCGGAAGCGCCCGCATTGTTGACCAGAGCATCGCTAGGGCCGCGCGCATAGCTGTTTTCCTCCTCGTCATACCTCACTCCTGAAACTTTTTCTGTCTGGTAATGGTATATTGGTATGCACAGCTACTAGAAGAGTAGAACCAAACGTTTCAAAATGCAGCTAGACCTGGCCAAGTACTCTAACTTGGTCCTATGTGTCATGTACGGTGATGTACCACAGGTTGACGTTGAGCCACCCGGTCAGTGCTGTTCACCACGAGGCGACGGCCAAAGCGATGCATTGGATCCCGCGATGTGCAGACCGCTGACGTGGACTGTCAAAGCAGGCTTCCACTGACCTTGGGCAATGCGTCGATGCCACAAAGTGTTCGAACTTCGCCGCAGCGTGCACCTACCTCCGCCACTCCCGCTTGGACCTCCAAGAACACGCCCAAGCAGACACTGTTTGCAATGGACCAGCCACACTATAAGATGGCCGAATTGGTGCCAGGATGCATCGACACAGCGCCGTTCCTCCTGACCCCCGACTCAAAGATCCGACCGCCCAATGGCACCTACAAGTTCAACGTTTTGGGACGGCGTCTATGTTGTCAAACCAGAGGACGAGGAGCCGACCATTCCCCGAAACAACCACTTTGTCCTGTATGTCATAGCGCCAGACCCAACGGGAGATCCTCGCCATCCGCCCGTCCATCGGCCTACCACCTCCAAGTCCGGGCCCCCAAATCCTGGACCGTCAGCGGGCCCAGCCTTCCCGCCTCCCATATTCCCAACAAGACGATTCCGGCTGCCATTACCGCCAGACACCGACATGAGCTTCAGGCACGAGGTGCGAGTGAATGGCCAGCTCGGGTTGCAGCTGTCTACATGTTGCAGCGTAGACGAGGACGTCCAGCACCTCCCGCTTTTGAGGTCGATCATGCACCAGGTCGAGGGAGCAGGGACGTCCATGAGCCATTACTGCTCTGGCCAGTATGTCTGGATCGAGAGGGCATATGTACGTCGTTCGCCATCCTCTCCCGCATTTTGCTGCTGAACTCTGCTTTTCAGTTTCCTGCGGAGAAGGGGATTCGCGACGAGAACCGCGTTACCCCAAAATACCGCGATGTGAACTTCACGCGAGCCGATATGCTGGCGTTCATGATTAAGAAGCAGCACGAGCACTGGTCCCATGTTGCGGTGAGTGTTCCCTGTACTGACCCCTTCGCCTTCTCCAAGCACGTCTCATTCTCCCACAGCAGGTGTGGGACGAGGTCGACCTCGAACCCCTTATAGGCTGCTCTGCCATATGGGCGAAGGGCTCAAAGGCGAGCTGGGACTCTATCTACATTACTGCAATCCGGCGACGTCAGTCGAGAGCCATGGATGGAGGTATCCGCTGGTTCCCGGAGCTTGAGGTATGCGTACGATGAACTCCCTCGCTGAGATCTCATGGACATTCGAGGCCAGTGGCCTGTCTTCGTGACTTCAACATGCTATCCTTATGCTGATATGAACAATGTATAACATGCTCTCCCCACCTATGTATCATCTAGCTACGTTCAAACCAAGTCCTATTTCCCAGTCACTCATGAGTCCCTCGCCGACTCGGTCAGTCCTTTCACAAGCTAAAGCACTTCCAGGGGTCTAGCGACTCTAGCCGTCTCCGGAAGAGTGGTTCCCCCGACACCCTGACTATATGCAAGCGCCCATAATGAAGATCTGAGATCCATTTTTGGGGAACGAGTCAAGCCCCGCGTCTTCAATCGAGCTCATCGTCGTGCTCGGCGACGACGACCCCAAAACGTTCCCCAGACTCTCGCTGCTCCTGCAGTGATCTCCCCTGATCGTACGCCGTCTGGGACGACTATCTCGACGATCAGCCAGGCCAAGCTGCGCCTCTCATGATCAGCCCTGCGTCTCGCCGAGTACATAACCAGCTCATCCGCCTGACCCGGACCTCCCCATCCTCTGTCCGCTACTCTCACAACATGCGCCCCCTCACCCCGGCCGACCTCAACCCCGCCATCCTCAAGGTCCAGTACGCCGTCCGCGGTGAGCTTGCGATCAAGGCGGAGGAGCTGCGCGAGAAGCTGCAGGGCGAGAAGCATGACCTGCCCTTCAAGAAGGTCATCTCGTCCAACATCGGCAACCCCCAGCAAAAGGGGCTTGACCAGCCGTTCTTGACGTTCACTCGTCAGGTAAGTCCTTCTTTGTCATCGCTGTTGAGAGAATGAGACGAAGACGTCGCAGGTCGCAGCGCTTATGGAGTACCCCCCTCTCGCCGAGATCGTGAAGGACAAGTGGCCGCAGGACGTGCTCGACCGCGCTAAGGAGCTCCAGGAAGAGATTGGGTCGATTGGTGCCTACTCCCACAGCAAGGGTGTACCCCTCATCCGGAAACACGTTGCCAAGTTCATCGAAGGTAACTAAGCTTCTGTCTCTCATGAAGACCTGGGTCTGACCTGACTCCGCTCCAGAGCGCGATGGTTACCCAAGCGACCCGGAAGACATATTTCTGACTGCGGGTGCCTCTGCGGGGGTGTCGCTGCTCCTCAACGTTCTGATCACGCCCAACGTGACTGGGATTCTCATTCCTATCCCCCAGTACCCCCTCTACACCGCGACCCTTGCGCAGTTCTCCGGCGTCGCGCTGCCATATCACCTGTCCGAGCCTAATGGCTGGTCGACATCCTTGGACGAGATCAGGGCCGCTCTCGCGAAGGCGGAGAAAGAGGGCGTCAAGCCCCGCGCGCTAGTAGTCATCAACCCGGGCAACCCGACTGGCGCGATCTTGGACAAGAGCACGATGCAGGACCTCGTGCGACTCTGCGAGGAGCACTCTCTCGTCCTCCTCGCGGATGAGGTCTACCAGGCGAACCTGCACCGGCCAGACACGCACCCCTTCCACTCGTTCAAGCAGGTCGTGCGCGAGCTCAACTCGCCCATCCCACTCTTCTCCTTCCACTCCATCTCCAAGGGCGTCAAGGGCGAGTGCGGCCGGCGCGGCGGCTACTTCGAGTGCACGAACATCTCCGAGGAGGTCCGCGCGCTCCTGTACAAGATGGCGAGCGTCTCGCTGTGCCCGCCGCTCTCGGGCCAGATCGGCGTCGACTGCCTCGTGCGCCCGCCCCGCCCGAACGACCCCTCGTACCCGCTCTGGAAGAGGGAGACGGACACGATCCACGAGGCGCTCCGCCACCGCACGCAGCTGATGGCGCAGCGTCTGAACTCGCTGCCGGGCGTGTCGTGCGTCGACTCGCCTGGCGCGCTGTACTTGTACCCGAAGCTCGAGCTGCCGGACAAGGCGGTCGAGGAGGCGCAGCGGCTCGGGAGGAGTCCGGACACGCTGTACGCGCTGCAGCTGCTCGAGGAGACGGGCATCTGCGTCGTGCCCGGGTCTGGGTTCGGTCAGAAGGACGGCGAGCACCACTACCGGCTGACGTGCCTCTGTCCGGGCGTGGAGGAGTACGTCAGCGCGCTCGAGAACTTCCACCTCAAGTTCTTGAAGAAGTACGGCGGGCTCTAAGGGGGGTTTTCGGGTTCTGAGCGACGATTGGGTTATATGGTTTGGGTCGATCGGCTTGCTATCCGCTTGTGTTTGTCGGTACTCTACTCTCGCATTCTACTCGCATCCTGGATGCTCGTCCACGCACCGCGAAACGATCGCAGCTCGTGTCATCCGAGATCAATGAGAAATTGCATCCGGAGCTACATGGAGCGTGCACACAGCCAGTCTAGATACGCCGAACTCGCGGGAAAGAGAAGAACTTCGATCGTTCATACAGAAGCCAACGCACTGCAGGAAGCGCAGAACTAGCGCAGATCACTCGTCTACTACACGTACACCGCAAATTCACACACTGGGGGCAGGAGATCTAGCAAACAAGAAGCATACATCATGGCATTGATTTCATCGTCGCTCAATACCTAGCTATATCGGCGAGTCCGCGTCGGGGGAGCGTGATGGTCGGGGTTACTGCTGCGCTGCGAGCCGCCTTGGTTGGGTCCCGAAGGTTGAGTCGTGAGGTTGCCCATCGACGAGCAGCAGGACTGGACAGTCGGCATATCCCTGACACCGGAATTCTGCAAAGCCTCACCGCTGCCTGCATACGGTCCCGGGGAAGAGGAAGAGGTTGAGGGGTGGGGAGACGACTTTGACGAGTGCGACGAGGCCCGACTCAGGGTCTCCCTCGGGACTGTCAAGAGCTGTGAGGGCCACGGTCCCTCGACGAAGCGTGAACTGTTGATACTCGGATTTGATAGGCCAGTATTGCTGTGCGTCACCGGAGGGGGCGAGGATGGACCACTCGCGGAGGGACGATCCCCGCTATGGCTACGACCGCCGCAGCACGGGGCTCTCTCGCCAGAGGTTGCGAAGGTCAAAGTGCGTTCGGAGCCAGCCTCGTGATCGCAGCCCACACAAGTGCAGCCTTGACAACATCCACAGCAGTCCGGAGGGCATGCGCACATTCCCGCCGGGCATTTGCAGCGTCCTCCACAGCACTGGGACTCCATGGCGGGAGAAAAGGGCGGCATAGTGGGAGCTACTCGGGGATCGTTCCACATTCTGTACTGCGCTGCGGATGGATCAAAGCGCACATCCGGCTGGGTTTGGCTGGTCGGGGAGATGGCGGATCCAGTGGTCATGGACGAACTCGCAAAATCTGGCATGGAAACCTGACGCAGCCACTCGTCGACGTTTTGCGTCTGCGTGGCTTCGTACATGGGCTGAGTCATCTCCCCAGGCAGAGAGGTGAAGGCGAGGATGTTGCATTCGAGACAGGCTGAACAGGAGGTTGGGTTGGCGCACGACGCTGAGGGATCGACATTCGGCCCATTGTGTTCGACACATCCAGGGCAGGCGCACGAGGATCCACAGTTGCACAAGGAAGGGGAGTTGGCAGGAGCTCCGAACATCGATACGACGTTGTCGCCTTGCCAGCCGCCATAGGCATCGCCCGGCTCCCGAGACGGGTCGATGTCGGGTTGGAAGCCAATGGGAGGTGATAGATACCCCGGACTGACCGCATGATAGGGCGATGACGACTGAGTCTGCGTGTAGGTCGCCTCTACGGCGTGGGCTTGCTCGTACGCGCGGCCATAGGGACTATAGAACGACTGCCCATGGCTGGGAGAGCGGCCACGGACGGGAGCGGAGGTGTTCGGGATATGACTAGCTCTGGAGGGAGAGACTGGTCGCTCAGTGGGAGGTTTCGGGAGAACTGGGCGGTTGTTTCCGCTGTGAGCATGGACGACGAGGGCGGCTGGCTGTGATAAGAGCTCCCCAGAACTGGACGGACTGGGCCTTGACTGGGACCCACGGCGTTCGGTGGGCCTCACAGCACGTTTCGCTTGACTCCGAGGAGTCCAACATGTACAGGATGCGTCATCTTTGCAACAGCAGTTGCGGCCTAACGGGATTGGGATTGATGTCAGGATGGTCAGGACAGCATGCCATGCTCCGGACGCTCACCGGCCTTATCAGAATCAGAGCCTTCAGAGAGTGGCCGTGACGCAACCGACGCTTCCAGCAGCTGTTCAGGTAGACCACTGGGAAACGCGGCGCGGGCCGGAACCTTGGCACCACCTAAGGAGAAATCGACCAAACGGGCCTTAAAAGTCAGACGACGCCGAAATGAAGCTCCATAGAAGTGGTTTGACACACCTTGCCCCGAGGAACCTATGCTGGTTCCCGCAGTCCCGGAACCATCGTCCTTGTTCTCGCAGACGCATTTGACGTGAATCTGGCGTGTTTTGCGAAGCTCGCGGCAATGTTCGCATTGTGTGACTGGTCGCCCCTTCTTCTTGATCTCAAATAGAGGGCGGTCTGTGTGCTTGCAAGAGGACGAGCGGTGCCCCTTGATGCACGTCTCGCTGGGCGACCTTCAATGACGGCAGCGCGGAACAAGTGACGCATGCGCATACCAGGCATATTTCTTTTCGCCGACGAAAACCTGCGGGCATCGTTGAACAAGTGCGGAGGCATATACAGAGAACTCTTGCTCACCATTGTGGGTTAGTAGGTAGGTGATCGAGTGTAGGTGAGGATACGCCTCGGACGCGTCTGCTACGCCCGCGACGCTAAAGCGTGCGTTATTGTGAGACCGAGAACGCTGGGAATAAAAGCTGCTGGCCGATGAGCACTAACATGAGCAGAGAATAGGACGGGTAGGGAGGGAACTGGAAACGGAGCAGCCTCGACTACAAGGCAATATATAGCGCATTCCGCGCCACTGCTCCCAAATAGATGCAAACAGGGCCGCTCGGACCGCGTTACGACGTTACACAGCTCATGCTTCATTAGGCGCCTACGCTGTGCAAGTAGGTTCGCAAGTCGCGAAATTCACGCTCGGGACACCGTGGCGTGTATCTGCAAGAGAAGCGGGCGGAACAGGCCAAGGCTGACTTCAGCATATCATGACATCGGGAAGTAAGATCCGCTATCGTCTCCCGGGAGGCACAAGCAGCGCAGCTTCTCTACGCTGGTAAGGACGGAGTCGGAGAAAAGGTATGGAGCTCGTACTGCCATAGGTCCACGGGTGGACTACTGCGGATTCCGGACTGGTGGCGAGGGTCACAATTGCGTCCGGGCCTATCGGGGAGGCTGGGATTGCTTTTGCCATTCTTGAAAGTGACCCCTTCCGATATGGGGAGAAGCCAGGCTCTTGCCCCGAGCCGCCGCCGCTCTCCAACCGGAGTAACCCACAGAAAAGAGCAAAAAAAAGTGAAACGTGTATCCGGGCGGTGTCGAAGCTGGCAAGCGCACAGCAGTCTAACCTACCGTCCTCCAAGAGTGCGTGGCAGGGAGCACGGACCAAACGGATGTCTTCGGGCGAGCGGTAAAGTACGCCTGTGCGATCAGCGACAGACCAACAGAGGTAGTTCCCTGGCGGCTCCCGACTCCGGGCTCAAAGCCCCTAGTGGCTCTATGGCTTGTGCAGGACTTGGGATGGGACGGAGTGTCGGGTCTGACGCACTGCTCATATTGACAAGGCTCCGGAGCCCCGTGCACACCAAGTTCAGTCTTCAGCGCGGAGCATGTACTGTCGCGAGAGCAGGGGGCCATAGGACTCGTTGGTCAAAAGCTACCTGCGTCTGGATGACGTTGGGCGGGTAACTTGACAGTAATGGAAATTTCAAAGTTGGAGCGTGTCGGGTTTCGCGCGATCCCGGCCTACCATCCGGCGCATTTGAGCGTTGCACAAGATTATTGAGGGAACTTAAAGCGATCTACCTGAGGAGCGCTGCGAGACAGTCGAGAGCGCGCTACTCACTTGTGCACAATGGCTAGGACTCGGAGGGACTTGTGCAGTCCTAAGCTGGTCCCAGAGCTGAGATCTAATGACACCCGTTCAGTTAATGTCTCGTAGTTTCCGGGGTGAGTGACGGAGGAAGGGTGGTGTGCCATCGTTTTCAATTCCAAGTTGCAGCTGACACTGGCAGTACTGTACATACTTACTGGAGTCGGCGCGCTCTTAGTACTCGGGCGCCTGAGGAGGTTCGCGCCCGGTCACGTGCGCCGCCAGAAAACTTGGTGAGGAACGCGCGCAAGGACTGACCGCGACCACTCCTGCTCTCCTTCTGTCATTCACGGCTGCCTCACTCGCCCTGCTTGGTTACTCGTTTTTGCAGCGGAGATGCCGGACGCCTTCTTTGCATCATCGAAAAACAGGAAAAGGAAACGGTCCACTACCAGGGACGATGGACCGTCGACCTCAAAGAAGCCCGCGCGAGGGGCGAAGGGCAAGGGAGGCAAGTCGAAGCAGCAGCAGGATGCGGTAACCAAGAAGAGAAAGGCGGCAGATGAAGAACTTTCGGACGCGACTCAAGATGATGACGAGCGGGAGGGCATCGACGAGTTAGACCTGCGAGCACCGGATGTCGACCCCAATGCGTACGAAAGTGGCGAAGAGGACGAGGACGAGACACCAGCTGAGAAGCGGTTGAGGCTCGCAAAGCTCTATCTCGAGAGTGTAAAGCAGGGTATCTCTCTAGGTGTGTCCGCATACATCCTCCAGAAGTGCACTACCGCTAACGTTGTATGCAGCGGAGGGCGAGTTCGACGCTGCGGAGATCGACCGCGAGCTCATATCTGCGCGGCTCAAGCAAGATGTCATGGAGCACTCAGGGAAGGTGCATTTGTTTGTTGCGGATAGTGTAAGCTACACGATTGGTATAGCTGTGTGATGTTGCGCTCATATTTATGCAGTACGACCTCACACAACCCCCATCCCTTCGTACAAAACGTGGGCATCGATTCTCGGTAACCGCTGCTGTCGCTTCCAGCGACGGACGTTGGTTGTACTCTTCCGGTAAGGAAGGCTCCATCATCAAGTGGGACATGCATACCGGCCGTCAAGTGAATGTCTTCCACAAGTGCCGTGTAGACAAAGGCAAGGGAAAACATAGGGACACCGGCGACCTGAAGGGGCATACGGACGAGATTTGGGCTCTTGCCATCAGCCCCGACGGCAAATACCTTGCTAGCGGAGGCAAGGACCGGAGGATTGGCGTTTGGGACGTGGAGAAAAATGAGTGGGTCAAGGGCTTCGGTGGGCACCGCGACTGCATATCTGTGCGTCATCCTATTTTCTCTGGTCAACACGCGAGAGTCAGCTAACCCGATGATAGGCCCTTGCATTCCGCAAAGCTCCTCCCTCGTTACAGACCCCCACGCAGCTTTATTCTGGCTCGTACGACCGCACGCTCAAGCTATTCGATCTCTCCACCATGGGTTATGTCGAGACGCTATTTGGTCATCAGGCTCCAGTGCTCTCTATCGATGCTCTTCGTGCCGAGACCGCGGTGAGTGCGGGCGGTCGTGACAAGACGGTGCGATTTTGGAAGGTGCCTGAGGAGACCCAACTGGTGTTCAGGGGAGGAGGCGGCAGCAAGTGGTACGACGACCTTGACGGAATGGACGAGGACGACGAAGGACAGAGATCAAAATCTGGAAAGGAGAACTCGAAGTCGGAGAGCTTCGTCGAAGGAAGCATCGACTGCGTTGCGATGATCGACGAGACCACTTTCGTCAGTGGCGGCGACAGCGGGTACGTCTGTCCTATCGGGTACCCGATGCGAGTGCCGCATGGCTAACTTTGTGAGCGGCGCAGATCAATCAGTTTATGGTCGACGCAAAAGAAGAAGCCGGTGTTCACGCAGGCCGTCGCGCACGGTATGGACCTGTCACAAGTAGAGACGGAGGACGTGGCGATGGTCCGGAAACCGCGGTGGGTGACCGCGCTCGCGAGCCTGCGGTACTCCGATCTCTTCGCCTCTGGTACGTCTTCTCCGTAGTCATTTGCATGCCAGAGCTTACGCGCGCGAACGCTCAGGCTCGTGGGACGGCGAGGTGCGGCTATGGAAGCTCGACGCGAAACTCAGGTCCTTCTCGCTCATCGGGACGATCTCCGTCCTGGGCGTTGTCAACTCGCTACAGTTCCTGACGCCCCCGAAGGACTTCGTGAGCGCAGCCTCGTGGGCTTCTCCGCTCGCTTCTTCGGCGGAGGATTCCGAGACACATGCGCAGGTCAACGGGAACGGGAAGCAGACGAAGTCCCGCGGCTCGCCGGTCCTGCTCGTCGCTGGAGTGGGGCAGGAAACGCGCTTCGGGCGGTGGATTCAGCAGAAGGGCGAGGGCCATGTGAACGGTGCGGTCGTCTTCGCGCTGCATCCTCGGACATAGTGGCTGTGCTTCGTGACGTTCGAGCTATAATGGCTAACATGCATCGGAGCTCCCCTCCGTACGTACGAAGTGTGTTTTGCAATGCTTCAGCGACCCGTGTCGGTCAGCGCTCTTCTATCCTGTGCGAGCAATTCGTGACAAGTGGTCCTGTCAAACTATCTCCGGATAGCCTAACACAGCCCGGCGGGTGTGCAAGCCCTCTCTGTTGTCAAATCATGGTGATATATCGTACTTACTCACAGGCCGTCGAACCGTATCTCAAGCTGCGGAAACCAGCGCACCCTTCCGTCTCTCCCGGTGCTCCGGCGAATCGCGACGATGTATAGGTGCTTGTACTCCACCCCTACGTCCGGCAGAGCACCTGCACCGCTACCCACTATCGCCTCAAGTGGTACCAGAGCCGTCTGTGTGCATGGGTAGTTTCAGTGTGAAGGCACTCTCGAGGATTGTACGTCAGTGACCAAACCTACCATGCGCTTGTAAGACTTGATCCAGCCGTCCAGCTGTTTGCGAATGATAAGCGTGAGGAGATGGCCCACGGTGAAGCCCGATTCTGGCGGATGCTGCGTCGATACATCGGCGCCTCTCTGGCCCACGAACTGGTTGCGGTGAGTTCTGGCGTGCATGCTACTCGTATACTCCGTGCTATGACTCACATACGCCCGTTGCACGTAGAGCTTTCTGGCCTTTACCTCTACGAGGTCGTCGATGCACCTGCCGGCGTCGTCGACGTCGCGCATTATGTCTTGGTTCGGCATGTGCTTGTTGATCCAGGCGCAGCTGACAATCCGGAGCCCGGGTGCACCCTTCACCGTGATCGGGAGCTTCACGGTGGGATCCAGGTCGCGAGGAAGGGGCACGGGGAAACGAAGTCCCGACAAGGCCGCTGGCATCGTCGTCTTTACGTTGTGGCTAGCCGCTTGTGGCACATTGCGCGCGTTCCTTTGGGGGCTTGGTACCGTTATGTTGTAGGTCCCCGGTCCCACAGGTCGTGCACCCGTTTCCTGAGGACTGCGAGATGTGTCGGAGTATAGAGCTACCGGCTGTCCGCCGTGGGAAGCTGTCGTCCGTACGGCGGGCATGTTGACTATAGAGATGGTAAATTCCATATCATATATGCAAGCCCATATTTCATTCTGGCGGAACCTCACCGATGATCGTTGAATTGAACTGAACGCGATGTGTCCGTCAGTGCAGATTGTGACCAGGGCGTTCTGGGAGAGAAGGGGCTTGGATGTCGCTTGGACTGGAAACATTTAATGTGCCAGTAGCCGCCCGTTTGGAATTCTCTGTCAATGCTTGACCCGAACGAGCAATGCATAGCGACAATTGTGCATGTACTTGAATGGACGTACTAGGCGACAAAACCCCGCGACGCCACCGCATTCTCGGCAAAAAAGGGACAAAGCGTCCAAACCGATAGCCAGCCTTTGCGACCTGCCATAGTTGGTGGACAACAGAATTGCTGGAACACTTCGGTCCCGCGGCGGGCGTTGCGGTGAGTACCACGATCTTCAGACGGCTGCCAGTGCGAAGCGCCATATTTCTTATTCGATGCATAGACCATAGACACGGGATTGCCTACACAGACGCAGGGAAACGATCTCACACGCGCACCTCTAGCTCCGGGAAATAGCACCATACCTCTCCCTCCGTGTAACGTCGCCGAATAGCAACGATGTACAGTGCATCCGAGGGGACCTTGAAGCCCCTTCTCGCGATTAGCTGGGGCCCGACGGCATCCTGCAGGTCCATTTGGCCCATATAGCACTTGAAGTAGGAGTTTCTTCAGCACCCGCCTTACCAGAGAACGGAGATAGGCACTGACATGAAGCCAATTTGTGTATTGCTTCTGTGCGAGAAGCGTCAAAAGATGGCCTGCGGTATATTTGGTGACGGGCTGCTTTGCTGACGGATTGAGCATGCCATCCCGAGGCGGCTTCTCACAGGCAAACTGGAGCGTCGAGGTCGGAGGTGCGCACGTATGGGGTGTTGGTGAGAAGAAGGACTCACGAATGCCCTCTGTGCCCATACGACCGGACCTGGGAGGGCGCTGTCCAAGCACATGTCCAGTATATCGCTGTCGACCGTCTTCGCGTAGACGCTGTTCAGGGGTACTTCGGTGAGGATGCCCTTACAATGTACGTTCACCCCAATTTGACCACCAGCTCTGATCTCGATCTTGAAGTTCGGGTCTGTGCCGTCGGGCAGCGGGACACTATAGCGCCGTCTATTATCGGGTTTCCTGGAGAGGGGTGCAGGGGTGCGCAAACGTGCGCTTCTACGGACGGTAGGCTGTGATGAAGAAAGCGAAGAAGACTTTTCCGGCGTCTGTACAGGAGGGGCTGCGGAAGGAGGTCGGCATAGATCTTGCGGACGGACATGTGGTAGCGGAGGCGTGGCGAGATTATGTGGCGTCCGTGACTGAGGAACCGCAGCGCTGGTAGTAGGTAGTACGAGATCCTGCGGGCGCACATGCGTCACCGGTGGTTGATGCGCCAGGACGCGAGTGACGGCGAGAACAAATCGTTCATCAGTTGAGAGCGTCGTATCATTGGCACCGTCAGGCAGCGATATGGAACCCATTCGGCGCAATATGTCTGCAGGTGAAGCTAACAAATTGCATGAGCGTTTAGAAGGCTGTAAAGGTATATGCACTTACGAGAACTTGGCGAAACCAGTTGTGCTGGGCGGATTATTCGATCACGATGCGACTCTGAATGCGACTGGCGGCGAGTACGAGTCATTTCGTTTCCGTGGGTAAGTGGCAAGCACAGTAGGGAGTGTGAAGCGATCGTATCCTAGAGGGGACGTTCCCTCTCGTCTTTTAATCCTCGGTCGGCGATTCGCTTGTACACGGCCGGAGCTCGCATTGCACTCTGCACTACAGAGATACAAGGTTCGCTTGGACTACCACACAAAAACAAGCTGATCAGCGACTCTCCGATTGATGAGCGCATAGGCACACCGCAGACACGCTGCGTCAAAGCGATGCACGTTCTGGGGGCTGTCGTTTCCAGCACACGTTCTGTATCGTGGACGAGTGGCTCACTAGGACGTCGTGAATTAGGGCAGTGCTGTTTGTCTCTGTCGCTGCGCAATCCAACTTCTCAATAAGCATACACATAGTACCTGAGTCAGAATTTGTGTGATAGCGTGGAACTCACCTGGTTTGTTAAGAGCAGTTGTTCGGTTGACATACTTTGATAGAACACATAGAGCCATATGCGGTTGATAGAGGTAGGGCAGGCCGTTTACTACGGCGACCGGTCCCTTGAGAGCAGTATACAGTCCGCAGGACTGAGGGTGCCTTCCTTCGGTGACATGGAGATGGTCATGATTCAACTAAGGGCGATGTGTGCAGGCGCCCGTCAACACTGTCTCCGGCTTTGATTGGACGAAGGTAGTGCACTGCCACTCACTAGTCAGTCGCAGCTTGGTAGAGGCGTGGAACGCATCCACACGACCATCCAGACGTTGTCCCATGAACACCACGACATTTGCCTTGGGTGATCAATGGGGCGCGAGAGCAGCTCCCACAGCAATGACGGCTGAATCGGTTAAGCAGCATCGACAGTACTCGCTACAAAACATCCGGGAGGCTTACTGTCGAAGGTCAAACAGCAATTTAACTCACTTCTTTCCCATTTGCGGCTTCGTACGCCCCTCTCAAATGCGCACCTCAATCTCGGGGAAGTAATGGTACCGACCCCGCCTGTCCCTCCAACGCCGCACAGCAACGAGATGAATCGCTTCCCATTTCACCCTGATCCCTCGCGTGGGCGCCAGAGTAGGGCCTACCAAGTCCTGTAGGTCCTTTGTCGTGCCTCCCTCGAGGAACTGGGGGAGAGTTGAGCTATGTGCTTCGTGTTCCTCCGGCACGATAGACGCAGCTGATGGGATGCTTACCTTCCTGCAGAACCAGGACCTGTACTGCTTGTCGACCATCATGCTAAGGAGGTGGACGCGCTTGAAACCCTCTCGAGGGTCCTTAGAGGTCTTGCTAGTGAAGAGAAAGTGCGGCTTCGGGTCGCAAGCAAACTGGGACGATCGTCCAAGAGATCAGCACGTGTGAACCAAAATCCCGACGAACATTCGAAGTACGCACCCAACCCCTATGAACATACACCTCTCCCTCGGGGAAGACGCTATCCAGGAGTACGCCTACCCTGTCAACCTCTGCACAGATGTAAGCGTTGGCGCTCATCCTCCGGGCTTTCGGGCAGTCACGGCAGCGCAGACCCGATACCCCGCGAATGGTGATAGGATCGCAGTAGTCGTCCGTCCCTGGCGGAAGAGGAACTCTGAAGCATCGACTCGGATCGTGCAGAGGAGGGCGAGGGACTGGAGGGGTCGCAAACGCCTGACGTTGGCGGCTCGTGGCGGACGTGGTCATCGTAGCGGTGCGGTTGGAAGCCGCGTTGTGCGTTGTAGGATGGACCGATACTTCGGCCGCGAACGGCTGGTTGGTCGAGATCACTTGCTGCGGCATTTGCATTGTACTCGGATGCCCGGGGAGCCCTTGATGATGCGCAGGTATATGGTACTGTACCTGATGCTGAGTAGCTCTCGCTGTTTAATGTGAGAGACGTCACGCTCAGACGAAGGTAGAACACACGTGAGGCTGACACACCAAGCGGCAGCTGCACGGTCGGCGGGAGTTGCCCGCCTAACGCGTTCGAAAGGGAGCTATAGCTTGATATGCAGACGGGTCGGTTGAAACCCACATGCACTTGGGGGACAATGCCGCTGTTTGGTCGGCTATACTGCATTTCAGATGTGGAAGGGACGGGAGGTGCGGCAGAGGGTGGTGTCGTGGGGACGTCAGCGAGTGCAGCATAGCTGTAAATTTGGCGGAGAGCCTTGGGCTTCATTGAAGTAGCAACGGTGGGCGTCAAAGGTTGTGGCTAGAGGCTACGCGGAGTCACGGACAATGGTCGCAAGGTCGCCTTGGGCGGACACTTCAGCGTTTCCCATTGTCCGCAATCAGGTGCATTGCATTTCGCTCATCGGGATGCGTCCAACGCAAGGGACTTGTCGCTGTGGATCGGCAGGCCTTTCTTGTGCGCTTTGGACTGCCATACCTGGTTCAATGATCTGTCGATTGGAAAGTCGAAGACGAGGAATGATATTTCCGGCCGTACGTACAGCATATCCATCACTCTGCGCATGCATAGTTGAGCGTTGACGCATACTGTGGACGGCCAATATGTCCGAGTGTTGCAAAGGACCTTGCTATCAAGTGCCTTCAGCTAGTCTGTCCCTGGGGTGCGATGAAAGACCTGTATTGGACCTTCGGCGGGCGCCCCTGTCGAGCATGAAGTCAGTCAAGTACTATAGGACGATACGGCGTCTGCCCGGTGAGTTCATCGATTTTTATCTAGTCGACAGCGTTGAGAACGTCAGATGAGCCCATGTCCTGCTAGTAGGCAGTTGCGTGGTGTTGTAGTATGCAAGGACTATGCAAGGACTAACCGTGATCAAAATGCCGAGTTGCTGCCTCAAGGGTAGACATCAGGTCTAAAGATCCCAGATGACCAGCGATATAGCTGCTACTGCGTATTAGTCCGGAGTTTGGACGCTGGACGCATTGGGAGGATGAGAGAGGGCGCACAGACGCCCACGCGCGCCGCGCACGGGGAGGCGCTGGGAGGCGCTGGGACGCGTCGGGCTCCACGCGCGCGATGACGCGGGAACATGCTCGAACATGCTCAACGACGACCCCAACGTTGCCCACGCTACTCTCCGCGACGAGGAACCTCCATAAAACATTCCGCACAGTGCAGAGCAGCAGATTCGCGCCAAACAACCCTCGCCCTCGCTAGACATCCCACCGCAAACTCGGCTCTCACGACACCGCCCTCTTTTGACACACATTCCTGCTTCGTGCCACCATGTTCGGATGTCTAGTCGCGGGACGTCTTCTTCAGACAAACATACAACAGATCGACGAAACGCATGCGATCTTTGAGCTGCCATCCGCAGGGTCCATCAATCATATCTGCGTATTTCTGCTGGGCACAGGTGAGCGTCTACCTTATCCCGACTTGTGGACACTTGTTTGAGCGGCCCATCTCAGTACCGTTCCCCGACGGATACGGCGCGACGGTACATTTCTACTGGCCAGGAAAAGGCTTCCAACTACTCGGAATGTAAGTGTCGTCTTCCCCTCTTAAGTCGCATCGCGCACCTGATCTGACGACATTACAAGGCTTTCCAACGAGAAGCCGTCAGCTATCTTCCGCCTCCGTGGCACCTACTCCGCTCAGACTACGAACACGCATGCCGTGTTCTCTGGAGCAGCGTCCGACGCGTCAAGCTCGGATGTCACTGCATTCCTCGGGCTGTCCATCGAACCTCTCACGCAGATCATGCAAGAGGTCTCGAATCTCCCGTCCGCGGTCGCGAAGGCGGCCAGCAATCCGGCGGCAGATGCCACTCTCATGGCGGAGCGCATCGTCAAGCACTTGTTCAACTACGTCTCCAGCTTCGTCGGCGGCAATCCCACCGCGTTGTCGCCCGACTTCCTCATACCCATGGGCGTCATCGCAAAGTGGTACGAGAACTTCATGTCCAAAGTCAAAAATACGGGTATAGGGTTCCTAGAACGGGAGGAGTAGCCTCTGGCTGCATAATTGGGAAGTGCAGTAGGTATGTCCGTGCTCTGCCACACCGCCCACTGGATAGGCTCACTGTCACGATTCCTGGCGGCGATAGCGCAGAAGATATCCAGGACTGTGAGCTTGTTCGAGCCGTGTATGACTATGGTAGATTCTGCCCATCACGCATTTTCGACGTGTGGCATTCTATGATGCAAGCATCTCTAGACCGCTCTCACCGCGCCGAAGTCACTCTGGCCTTCGCGAGCAGTGAGACGATACTCCGTTTTTCACCTATCGTGGCCGATCAACGTCCGCGCCGCGCAGAGTATGCTTTACGAACCGGCCTCCCGTGTGTCTCTTGCTCACCCACGGCTGCCGCAGCGCCAACTTCGGACGAGCGCAATCACGTCATGGTGCAGTGCCCCTACCGCAGCACGACGTGAGGAACAAGATATGAAGAGCTCTGTGGCGACAGGACGATCGCTTACCCCGCACCGAGCCTCTGCTATCATCACCCTTAACCCCATCCACCGGTTCTCTCATCGGCTCCATGTCGTCGATCACACGCTTTACGTATCGGGATCCCTCCGTTGGCGACCTCATCATCCGTACGTCCGACGGCGTCGACTTCCATGTTCACCAGCGTCGCCTCGCCGATGTCTCTCCCGTCTTTTCCGACATGTTCTCCCTCCCCCAGCCTACCTCAGGCAAGGAAAGGGCGGACGAGAAGCCCGTCATCGGCGTCTCTGAGGGCAGCGTATTGTGGAGCAAGCTGCTCCCAATCCTCTACGTAGCCGAGGAGCCGGATCTATCTCTGGAGGACATCCGCGACCTATTGGAAGCTGGGAGGAAGTACGACATGCCAGGGATCAGGAGCCGAATGAAGACCCACCTGCTGCAAGCGGCCTTCCTGGAGAGAAGACCCTACTCCGTCTATGCCCTGGCGTGCGGCGCGGGCTTCGAGGATGTGAAGCTTGCCGCAGCCCGCTCGACTCTGCGGATGTCCGAGCCAGAGCCCGGTGCACAGGACTTCCTGCCTGCTGAATCTGGGCGAGCGATGTACAAGCTGCTGGAATATCGTACCTCGGCTTGTCTCAAAGCCGTCAATGCAGTGAAGCCCTACGGACGGTTCATGAGTTGCTATAGCATCACATCCAGGTTGACTGGTCGCGCAATCGCTGTGCTTGAACGAATGCAATCTTGCAACAACTCATCGTGTTCTCCGTCCGTCGTTATGCCAGGGTACGAGCCCCGCGAGCCGAGCATCCGGGCAGCCTGGCTCGGGTACATGAAGAGCCTCCAGAAGAGCGTACAGCACAATCCAAACGGGGCGCCTGCGCGAGACATATCCCTGCTCCGGCCCGTCATTGAGTCAGCGCTCAACTGTCCGCTGTGCTCGAAAGCGATCTTCGAAGAGGCGGATGAAGTGTCCCGAGAATTCGAACTCACAATCGAGCAGGCTGTCTCATCCGTATGTTGCTAATTTGTAGCTAGTCAATATATTGCTGCTTTCGCTGATGCGTCACGAATCTGACAGACGAACCTCCTGTGATCCAAGGTGCTGTCCGGCAAGCGTAAGGTAATCAAGCTAGACAATGGGTGAAGGTATGGTAGCACGATTCATGCCAAGTTACGGTCTCCTAGCTGAATCCCCTCCCATTCTAGGAGCTTGCACAATGTCCGCGTGTTCTAGCTTCTCGTTTGGTCTTCAACTTGGTAACCGTGTACCTGATGTCCCTGACCGATGTGAATCTGATGCTCAATACTAATACTTCTGCGCGATTGTCCGTTTTCCTCGTGAAGGTGAAGCATATCCTACGGTTTATTGCTCGCCCCGCCCGAGCCCGGTGTCTACGTTCTGGAAGCCGTTCACGCCTGTCCCCCCATCCCGAACCTATGCAGCCGCCGCCCCATCGGTATCTTGCTAGGTCTCGGCGGCGACGCCCTCGCACCGGCCCTCCCAGCCACGCTCGGCGCCCTCGCCCTCGCTCCCCCAGCGCCGTTCGCCCCCTCGTACATCTCCGCTCCAGGGAGCCCGCCCGGAACAGCGTTCGTCGTGTCGACGAGCACGGGCCGCGAGATGTGGATCGACGCGGAGAGGCGCTTGATCGCCCGGTTGAGCCCCGGCATGCGCACGGGCAGGCGGGACCGCTTCTCGGGCGTCGACTGCGCGCTGCCGCTCCGTCCTACCTGCAGGTCTGGCGTGGGCAAGGCGGGTGCGCGCGAGTGGGCCTGGGACGAAGCGCGGTAGGAGGTGTCGGAGAAGTCGCTGTGGAGGACGAGCACGAGGTCGTCCTCCGGGCTCGCGGTGCTCGTGCCGAAGTCGAGGAGCGCTTTGGGCAGTGAAGTCTCAAATAGGGTGCGCGTGGGCGTCGTGGGCGCGGGGTCGTCGCTGTCCGCTGTGTCGACTGAGAACTCGAAGGACGGGAGCGGGGCGGAGGACGAGCTGGATGCCCTCCGGGCCGGCGTGGCCTTGGCTTGGGGCGGGGCCTCAGCTGGCAGGTCGTCGCGAGCGGTGTGCGTCCCAGTTACCACGTCAGCCTCTTCCACAGGAGCGGATACGCCTGATGTAGCAGAACGCGAGCCAGAATCAAAGAAGGACCGTTTAGACGCGGATGTGCTCCTGGTCGCGGACACCGCCAACGGAACATCAGCTTCGACGGGCACCGCGATGATCTTCGCGCGCCGCCGGCGCGACTTCGCGGAGTCCTGCGTGGACGCGGACGGCGACGCGGAGATGCTCTGGCGGTTCAGGCTGTGCCTCGCGCTCAGGCTCAAGGACGACCGCGCCGTCGGCGACGCGAAGATGTGCAGGCCGAGGGAGCTGGCGCCGCGCGAGGAGACGCTCTTGATCGAGTGGCTCGCGCGGAACGTCTCGCTCGCGAGCGGGGGGAGGTTGCTGTGGCTGTCGAGCGAGCGGACGCGCGCGGTGGAGGTTGAGTGCGTTGGCGGGAGGATCATGGACGAGGAGCTGGCGGGGAGGCGCATGGAGGATGAGGACGCTGTGGAGGCGGACGCTTGTAGGCACGCGTCGAGCTCGATGAGTTCCTGGACGTCTGATTGAGCCTCGGAAGAGGAGGATGACAGGTTGGAGGATGAAACTGGGGCGAGTGGGAGCTCATCTGAAGTGACCGGCACTTCCTGCTGCTGCCCCTCCGGGGGAGACGCGTCCTCTTGTACCACCACGGTGCGCGAGACCCTGAGCGGTAAGTCCCCCGCCCTCAGCCTCCCCATCATCTCCTCCACCTTCTCCCTCCTCTCCTTCTCCAGCACCTCGACGACATCCGAGATCGCCGACACCGACGGCGTAACAGTGTCCGCATGCCGCCCGTCCTCCTTCGCCGCGCGCCGCCAGAACTTGGCGCGCTTGCGCCAGTCGCGCGACGCCGCGCGCGCGTCGAGCGTGCACCGCACCTGCGCGAGGTACTCGTCCTGCGTGCGCGGGCCTGTCACGGGCTCGAGGAGCTTCCGCCAGATGCTGTCGGGCTGCGCGAGCGCGCGCTTGATGGAGGCGACGAGTGCCGCTTCGGGGTCGTGCCCTTCGAGGACGTGGGCGTAGGCGGACTCCGTGGTGGGCATACGCGGCGGGCCAGAGGCGAGGGTAAGCTCGATGAAGCGGCGGAGGCGGTCGCACTCTTCCGTGAGGGCTGCATTCTCAGCCGCTAGAGAGTCGAGCGTAAGCTCGTCCCCCGAGCCCGTAGTGGACGGCCGCTGGTGAACTGCGAGTACATCGAAGAGTTCGCGTCTCAGGCGGAGGACTTCCGCTTGTAACGCAGCGACGTCGTTCGTCAGGCCTTGGTTCGCATCCAAGGCGGCTTCGTGCGCCGCACGCTCCTCCTGGAGTGCACCCTCCAGGTCGCGCACGCGGTGGGTGAGCACCGCGACTATGCTGTGGCGATGATCGACTGTCCCCGCAGGCCGGCTGTAGAACTGAGGATGTGCGCCATGGGTCGTGTGCGTCGGAACGAGGGTTGGTGGTTCAGGGAAACTTGTCAGCGGAGCGGGCGGGACGTAGGCTGCGAATAGGTCGGAAGAGGTAGACGGCGCGAGCGAGACGGAGAGGTAGGTCGCGGACACCGGCCTCGTCGCGGGCGTGGCGATGGGTGCGGACGCGAGGCGGTTGAGCTCGGGGTCCGACTTTGTGCGGCGGTGGAAGAGATGAGAGAGCCGCGGGAAACGCATCTAGACTCTAGAGAGAAGTACGAGTCGTGAGTGGGGGTTAGCAATGTGGTGGTAGTGATGTGGACGGAACGAAGGAGATGCATGACTTCGAGTCTGCGTATATCGACAATATTTGCGAAGGTTGGAAGGCGCAAGCGAATAGTATACCACTGGGCGATCGAGGAGGTATTGGTTCGACAAAACGGACCAATCGAGGACGAGCATGGTGAACATGGGCTTGACATTGAAACTCATGCACATGCATTCCCTCTTCCGTGCTCGACAACATCAACGACGCATCCTTGCAACCTGCAAGGAGATTAGCGTACGTGGAATGTCTGTCTGGACTTAGCGTGAGGGGAGTGTCTGAGTGCCCCGCAATGACCCTACCGACAAACAACACGCTCCCTGTAAACGAAAACAAAATGTGTATGATGAGAGTGGGATTCGAACCCACGCCCGTGAGGACCAGATCCTTAGTCTGGCGCCTTAGACCGCTCGGCCATCTCACCATGACGGCAAAGCGTAAACTTACATGAACGAATACTGGCGCTCTACGGCAAAACGCGGTCACAGGGCTGTCGCGTAAGAGACGCGGCGCGCGTCGAGCGCATGTTTGGGCGCTTCCTTTATGTAGCCACCTTCAGAAAGTGAACGTGCTCTTCAACGTAAACCACGACCACCTCCTCCTCTTCCTCCATCACCGTCACCCTCCTCATCCCTCTGCACTCTTGATAGGGAAACCACGATGCCTCCGAAAACCCCGAGCCGACACCGCTCGCGGTCAGAGACCAAGACTCCCTTGACCGCATCCATGTTCGGTGTCAACGCTACCGCCGACGCCTCGAACCCCTTCATCGTTCCCAGCAGACCTGCTTCACCGATTAAACGTGCCACCTCTTCCTCTCTCCAAGTGTCGGAAAGCCTTCAACGCCAGGCGAGCTCAGGTGTCATTCGCAAGGGAGGCGTCGAGAGCAGACTCGACGTAGTCACCCGGGACTACGTCCCACCACCCAAATCTGAGAAGCGTTCGCGCTCGCAACCCTCGGTATGTATCGGAATCTTGGCTGTACGACGCTTTATCTGTGCTCTATGAGCTGGGCTGGGTGTTTACAACGTCCACTTCGCCTTTCCGTCCTAGTCGGCCGGGCAGTGCTGCTAGCTGTGAGATCACCTGACTGACCTCGGGTATCTTGGCTTGTCCGCCCGCCGTGTTCTGTCGTTATGCATTGCGCTGTAAGGAATAGCGCCTTTCGCTGCGCGTGCCACTCATTGGACGGAAAGTGGCACGGCGGGCCATGGAGCTACCCTCCTCACTCTTGACATCGAACCACCATGGACTCACCAGACTCGCCTTCACAGAGAGATACCCGCGACCGCTTCATCACGACGCGCGACCCCGCAGATGAGGTCGCTGCGACGCTCGATCTCATGTCACTCAATCCCCAATCGGCGTCGCCCGGTCATACCGCACGTCTGGCAGCGGCTACAGGTGTGCCACTCAATCGTCGCGTCTTGGCCTACCATGAGCCACCGCCGGCTGCATCCTCCGACCCGCTTATGGCCCAAGCACGCGAGCTCGTGCGTCCGCTGTACGCACGAGCCGGCTCTGCACCTGCTGGCAGCTCCGGTACGACGGGCAAGGACCGCAAAATCTCGACGTTCCCGTACAAGATTCTGGACGCGCCCGGCATGCTCGACGATTTTTACCTCAACCTCATCTCTTGGAGCTCCCAGAACGTCGTCGCCATCGCACTCGGCAACAGCGCATACATCTGGAAAGCGGACACCGGCGAGGTCGTACTCGTCTCGGAGGGCCCTGAGGGCTCGTACATCGCCTCCTTGGATTTTTCGAACGACGGCCAGTTCCTCGGCGTCGGCTACCCGTCGGGCGCGGTCGAGCTGTGGGACGTCGAGACGCAGTCGAAGCTCCGCACGATGTCCGGGCACTCGGCACAGGTCGGCTGTCTCTCTTGGCACGAGCACATCCTCAGCTCGGGCTGCCAGGACGGGAGCATCTGGCACCACGACGTGCGCGTCGCGCGGCACAAGGTGATGGAGCTTCTCGGGCACCAGGGCGAGGTGTGCGGGCTGAAGTGGCGGCCGGACGGCGAGCTCCTCGCGAGCGGCGGCAACGACAACGTGCTGAACGTGTGGGACGGGCGGCTGGGCGACGTCGGGACCGAGAGGGCGAGCGCGCGGTCAGCGGCGCGGTGGACGAAGCGGAATCACACCGCGGCGGTGAAGGCGGTGGCGTGGTGCCCGTGGCAGCCGGCGCTGCTCGCGTCGGGGGGCGGGACGTCGGACGCGACGGTGCACATCTGGAACACAACGACGGGCGCGCGGCTGCACTCGCTCGTGACGCCGGCGCAGATCTCGTCGATCCAGTGGTCGCCGCACCGGAAGGAGTTCATGACGACGCACGGGTACCCGACGAACGCGATCATGGTGCACAGCTACCCGTCGATGGAGAAGGTCGCGGAGATCCGCGACGCGCACGACTCGCGCGTGCTGTTCAGCGCGCTCGCGCCGAACGGCGAGCTCGTGTGCACCGCGGCGGGCGACGAGAACCTCAAGTTCTGGAAGATCTGGGAGGCGCCGAAGGTGAAGAAGGGGAAGGAGGCGAAGGACTCGACCGCGCTCGGGCGCACGCACAGTGGCATCCTGAGCATCCGGTGAGCGCGACGCGGACGCGGACGCGCACGCTGAGGCGCGGGTGTGCCGACGCCGGGCGGACTCGTGCTCAGGCCGCGGTCGGCGGGCTGGTGTGAGGGGGACGATCTTTGTACCAGTATCTCTCGCTTTGTTTTGCATGCGCTAGTCGTTGATATTATGTTCAGCCCATGTCCGTACGAGAGACGGCACAGACTATTCGAATATGTGGACGCTCGTTGATAGTGCGGCCCAAGCGGAGCCTGTACGTATCCGCTGTGTGGTTCGATCCCATGGGGATTCCCGGCTTTGCAAGTTCGTGAACCTCAATTGCTCGGGGCTGGCACGGGATTCTTCGTTGCGTGTAGAAGTGTGCTGCGGTAGTCTTCCCGCCCCGCGGTAAGGGTCATGGTTCTCGGAGCCCGAGCGATTACAGAGACAGTCTTCTGCCCCCTCCTCCTTCCTGCTGCGCCCACCCAGCGTTGTTTCTACCTGTTGCTTTGTGTGGGCTCAACGCCTTTTCTGCTAAGCTTCGAGATGAAACGCGAGCCGTTCGAGTCAGGGACTTACGTCCTCTGCAATGACCGCTACGGAACTGCGCTCACGCTATCCATGCTCGACCGCCGCTCGATCTCCGGGGGCGACTTTGATCCCGACGGCCAACCCAGCCAACAGGTGCGCACCGCTGTGACTGTACTTGTTTAGATCGCTGTTCGTGAGGAATATGACGGCTGACGAACTCGTGGCAGTGGACGTTCGTGGAGACTGAAAAGCCACACCACTTTCTCATCAAGTCGCGCATCGAGTCTGCGCTGGGAGAACCTCTGTACCTCACCGTGGACAAAGCCTTGCGTCAGGATGCCGACATCGTCGCTGGCCTGTACCCGATGACTTGGGAGGTTGGGCGCGGGCGAACGGGTCGGCTCATAACGTGAGTAGACGTTGGACGCAGATCGGATGTCTTGCTCAAGTATCACCGCGGCGTCGCCTAGACTCGACTTTCCGGGAAGCCTGTATCGGGTAGAGTTGTTGACAGAACATGCAAAGGTCGTGCAGATACTTTCAATGCTTCTGCGAATCATGTCCGGGCTGCTGAAACCTCTTCGTACAGCTCTTGCTTCGCAAACAGGACAGTGCCGCCTTCTGGGAGAATGTCTACTATCCAGAATGGCCGGAGGAATATGCGGAGTGGCAGGGACTCTCGCACTGGGTGCCCGCACAAGCCCGCCTCACGGCTGACTCGACCGCAACCAGCGAGGTCACGAAACGCAAGGGTAGTGCTCCGACTAGTAGTCGGTACGTTCATCCGGGGACTCTGCTCCATGTCGGTAGCTCTCTCATTCTGAACACGGAGCGTGGAACGTGCTGTGATATTTTGAAGATCCTAGGCCCGTTTCCAATCATATGAGTACTGTATTACCGCAGCTATCGTCACGACGCGACCCAGACCGCGCAGCGCCGCTGAAGCTGGCCCAAATGACCTTCAAACCCTCTGCGCTTGACGCCGGAACTGCAGTAGGTCAGCGGACGGCAAAGTCTGCGGTTGTGAGCTCGAACCTAGTTCCTTCACACTCAGGGAGACCTCCGAGTCACGATCTTGGCGTGGCTAACAGTGCAGGGACCCTTTTAGGGGGCTAACCCAACACTGCTTTCCGGTGCCCGCTCCCTGTACACTGTCCTCTATCTGACTCTTGCGCTGACCATGTCGAACTTCACTCCTGGAATATACACGAAGTTGTCCGATAGGCTTTGTGGCACCACTCTGCAGATTAATCCTTCAGACCGTAAGTCCGTGATCGTAAATGAATTCGGGGACGTCTGCGTTTCTCACGTACTCGCGCGAATACACACCGCACTTTCTCCGGTACTCGGACAAGCAGTGGTACGCAAGGAGCGACATGAGGTCTAGCTCCTGCGTGTGCTCGAAGTAGACGGGGAACCGGAGGGTCTGCCTCGCGGCTGCCCGCGCGACATCCGGATGCTTGTACGTGCAGCCGAGCGCGTACACGCTGAATGGTTGCTCTTCGACGACCTTCCTCAGGAGGAGGCCCATGTGCGCAAAATCGACGGTGACAGCCAGCTCGTACTTTGCGCCGGCATCGAGGAGCGCGCGGGCGGCGTCGAGGTCGGCGAATTCGTTTGGCACGGGTGGGCGCGGTGCATAGCAGAGCGCGATGAGCGTGGACCATATGCTGCTGTCCTCCGCCACCTCGACGGAGGGCTTGCCGGCGGGAGCGGGAGGGGAGGGCGGTTGGGGAAGGGTGAACATGTCGAGGAACAGCGGAGAGGCGGCGGAGACGATCGCCCGGTAGACGTGGAACTCGATGCCGTCTGACGTGCGCATGACTAGGTTGCCCATGCGCGGGTTGCGGTAGAGGGGGCCGGAACGTAGAGGGTCGAGGTTGATCTTCCCGGTTTCTATTCCGTCATATCGAACAGTTCCTTCTGTGAGGATGCACCGAAGTAGTGCAAGCGTGAGGGAGCTCAATGTCGACACATTATGGATGAGCTTGGTGGAATGCTGGTAGATGGAGGTGATGTCACATGCCACATTGCCACTCCCTGTTCGTCCGACGATGCCCACTCGTTCTCCCGATGCTACCTCGAAGGTGACCTCATGCAGGACCTCCGGCCCGTCCTGGTGCGAGAGGTGAGCTCCGATAAGGCGATGCACGGAAGCCTTTGGCCACACACCGCAGAATAACGAGCAGATACCTTGTCTACTTCGAGGTGACCACTTACTGGCCAATACGCAGGCGGCACGCCTTCAGGCGTAGGTGTGGGCTCCTGGTCGATGACTAAGTACTGCTTAATACTTGTTCCAAGCTGCGCATACTATGGATGAGCGCAGCGTCGTCACTCACTGCGATTCGCCCTCAAGATTGTGGCTTCCATCAAAGAAAGGAAGCCACCCGACATCTTCGCACGTACTATGCTGCAGAAATATCGCGCCCCATCGTTCCGCTTCATCCACCCGGCAGTACATGCACTGGCATGTCAGCAAGGGCTCAACGTCTGCCGGTTAACATGTCGACGACGGGGGCAATCCACTGAAGAACGTCCAGTATCCGCCGTGCAGCCCTTGCAGATGGGCGGCAATGGCATACTCCAGAACACCCGCGCTCTCGGCCAATGAGCCATGCAGTGAACCAGCGAACCATGCGAGGAGGAGAACCTTGCTTCTCGTAGTAATGCTGAAGGACTGTTCAGCATTTGGGCAAAAGGGTGCGGCGAGCAGAGCTGACTCACTTCAGAGAAACTCTGCAGGAGATCTCCTAGACAGTAAATGTCCCAGGAGTAGGGATCAAACGTGGTCAGTCCGTCGGGCGGCGGGACTTGGGTTTGTGGTAGGGTTATAGAAGGCTGACGGCCAGGCCCTAGTTCGAATTGCCTGGACGTATCGAAGTCGATGATGTACAACCTCCGATCAATGATTTCTTCGTGGAGAGCAGCCCTCCCTTGAGAAGCCAGGATAACGTTCCCTTCGCACAAATCCTAAGATGGGAGTCAATACTAGTGACAGCGCCGCATAGTCGTGTAATATCTCACCAGATGTGCGATGTGCAGTGAGTGGAGGTATTCGACGCCCTGCATGCTCGATTGAGACTTGTTATATTCACAGGACCTCACGGCCACTCACCTCCGTCAGTTCATGGAATGCGCGAATGAGCCAGGATAGAGGTCTATGACGGCCTTTGACGAGTATGTTCGGGTGTAGGAAGCCAAGGCAAGGCATGACGAGCACCGGATGACCGTTGCGCACTATCTTGCATGGAATAGTGTGGTTCCTGGGGTTTTCGATGTCGCCCAGCAGTCGTTCATAAATAGGGAGCTCTTCCGTATTGAGGTCCAATATCTTCACCACGTACTCGGGCCCTTCCGATGGCATTGTGGCGAAGACAACTCCCTAACGCACGATCAGCTTCGAAAATCATGATATCCGTAATCTGTCCTACCGGCTTGTAGGCATAGTGCGGTACAATGCCGAGCTCCTTCAGTCCAGGATGGCGTAGCAGGCGTTCCGGAACTTCACCATATTGAATTTCACCATTAGCATCCCAGGCATACCACGGTGGGCCTCCGTTGTTGCACGACATTTCGAAAGCGGTGCCAAGGTCTGAATATAGCAAAACGTGGTGTGCGAGAGGTTTCTTGAAGGCAAGAAAGCACAACCAAAGGACGCGGAGCGACAATCGTCACGTCGTGCCTCGGACACGAACATTAAGCGAACATGAACAATAGTCGGAAATAAGCGCTGGAGCCCGTCGGGGAGACAACACTTTCCTCCACTGGGTAAACAAACCCTAACCCTTCCTAACCCGAGCCCTGGACTCGGACAGTAAGTACCGTAGTGGGCACTGCAAGTGCGCCTTTGATGATAGAGTCGGTCTTCAAATACTCTACGAAGGAACGTCAGCATGCGGCCGTATGTGTCCACCACGAGCCTGGAGTAGACCTATCGCGGACGTAGGAGTAGTTTACATCTGCAGTTGCAGTAGAAGGGCTTTGCTATACCCGCGGCAGTTGCAACTTCGCGGGTATAGCGCCGTTCAAGCGCCCGCAGGCACCGCCACCCAAGGAAGTTGCAACAGCGGCGTAAGGGCCGCCGGCGCCTACTACTAGGGCACAAGCGCTCATCCCCCTCCAGGACGAAAAAGAACTGCATGCGCGGGCCTCGAACACGCACCCTCAAAGACTTCGAACGAGTGATACCCGCTTCGCCATCAAACTTCATGACAACGGGCACCTGCATGCCCTATGACACTCCATACTTCGTCTCGATCTCCGACTTAGGGTCACATCAATGTCCAGGACTCTCTGCCGCCGGCCCCGCTGGGTACGTCAGATCATAACCGAGCCAGCGGGCTGGGTCCCAGGCACCGGTACCAATGGAACGGTAGCCCGCCCGGTAAGGGGCGTAATATCGTGCGCTCTTGTTCCTCGCTGTAGCCTCTCTGGCATAGAGGCTATGGTGTAGTGGTTGCGCGTCGTCTCGTTATTCCCTGTCTCCTGTGTTCGAGTCCGTGCCCGCGTCTTTTTACACCCTTTCTCTTGCCCTGATTTTTCTCAGTCTCGCTCGGCGTGGGACGCTATCATTGGGTGCGGAAGTCAGAGCCGTACTGTACTCATGTAGAATGGCACAACAACGGCGAGGCATACATCCTCTGATTGCAATACTTGCGACAGTTTTTGCAAGGCCGGGGTGTCTCAGAGCTCGGCGCGGCAAGTGGCTGTACGGCTCGGCGCCTGCTGGGTCCTAGACGGGCGAAGTTGCAACCGGCCTGGTCTGGCAAACGGGGTCTATTATATCTATGTATGTAATATCTACGACGTAGCTAGAAAGCCTCTATCAGCCACGTCAAGGCTCGTGCGACAGACCGGCGCTACGCACCTTCATCCAGAATCAACAACTTGCTCCTCCTCACGATAGCCCGAGCCAACGCGATGATCTGTCGCTGTCCGACAGACAAGTTCGCACCTCCTCCCGCTACCTCAGTGTCAAGAGTGATCCTCTCGTCCTGGAGGTCGTACAATCCGCCTGAACGCAAGGCTTCGTTGAGTACAGCGTCGTCATGCTCCGACAACGGATCCAGGAAGTGAAGGGGAGTCGTGCTGACCACTTGTGGTATGATGGTGATATTGGAACGTAGAGCGTCGAGGTTGATCTTCCTGGTTTCTAATCCGTCGTATCGAACAATTCCTTCTGTGAGGATGCACCGAAGTAGTGCAAGCGTGAGGGAGCTCTATGTTTACGCGTAATGGATGAGCTTGGTGGAACGCTGGTAGATGGAGGTGATGTCGCATGCCTTGCCACTCCCGGTTTGTCCAGCGATGTCGACTCGTTCTCCCGATGCTACCTCGAAGGTAGACTCTCTTGGCCCAATCACGACTTGACGATTGCAGTTCCCACTGGCGGTGACGGAGGGAAAGGATCGGTGGTCAGTTCTTCAGCCCATCTGCCTAATACCGTCCTCTGATGGACTGGTTGTGCGACCATGCGTACTTACTGTGCAGCCTCATCTGGCGCACTTCGGGAGCGGATCAGTCAATGATCTGGCGTGTTTCGCCCCCGTGAGCGCGTGCTGCACGCTCATATCCTGATGCACACGCACTGATTGTTCTTAAATTCTCGCAGCCACACTCCGTATATTTCGTTCACTCAGCTCACTCATCTGGGTACTCGCTTCGCCTCTGTGATGCATCACTCGCAAGGGACCCCTGTATACACAGAGCTCGTTCATTCAAACCGATACTCGTACATGGCTTCATACCCAGACTGCATGATCTGCGAGACTGCAATACCTCAGAATAGCGCAGGGGACGCAAGGTAGTAGTAGGCGCCGCGACATCTGCTTCCTTCAGACTTTAGTGTCAGCGGAGTCCGGTCAACTCGGAAATCAGTCACGTACCTCACAGTGCACTCTCACTGCCGGCCCTTCGAACGAACATCTACTCGTCGATCTCGAGCTCGACCTATGAGTTGCAGATTACCAAACGTCGGATGTCAACTCCAGGGCCTGAACAGTTGTGGAAGCGATGCGAATCACCTGGGAGATGATGTCCTCAATAGCGTCGCGTAGTGCTTCGGAGAACCTCGACACGTTTTGATGGATGGTCTTGAGACAGACGGAACAGGTCGTGTCGATGATAGGTTGCAATAGGGGCTTTGAACAAGCCAAGTTGGCGTCCGGGAGGAATTCTAACCGAACGTAGAGAGTTTCCATGTACTTCATCGCGGCGCTGTAGAATTGGCCGGTCACTCTCCTGCTATTCCAGCGACGACTGCCAAAGCCGCTATCCCTCTCGAGCTCAACTGATGGCCCGTACGAGAATTCCCCATAGGTGCGCGCGCACCCAGTACCACCGCGACACATGGGCTGCAGGAGATCGAAGGGAACTTCTTTGTATACATAGATATGGGGTATTTGTGTCGAGTCCTGTTCGTCCGACCTCTCAGAGGTCTTGAGTTGAACTCGTGTTGTGTGCTTCTCAACTTCCGCCGACTGGGGTACACCGTCTTCTCTGACCAGTTCGCGAGAAAACACACCGCACTTCCTCCGATATTCGGACAGGCGATGGTACACGCGGAGTGGCACGAGGTCGAGCTCTTTGGTGTGCTCGAAGTATATTGGGAACCGGAGGGTCCGTCTTGCTGCGGCCCGCGCGACGTCCGGGAGCTTGTACGCGCAGCCGAGCGCGTACACGCTGAACGGCTGCTCTTCGACGAACTTGCCCAGGAGGAGGCCCATGCGCGCAAATTCGACGGCGACAGCCATCTCGTACTTGACGGCGGCATCGAGGAGCGCGCGGGCGGCGTCGAGGTCGGCGAAGTCGTCTGGCACGGGTGGGCGCGGTGCATAGCAGAGCATGATGAGCGTGGACCATACGCTGCTGTCCTCCGCCACGTCGACGGAGGGCTTGCCGGCGGGAGCGGGAGGGGAGGGCGGTTGGGGAAGGGTGAACATGTCGAGGAACAGCGGAGAGGCGGCGGAGATGATCGCCTGGTAGACGTGGAACTCGATGCCGTCTGACGTGCGTATGACTAGGTCGCCCATGCGCGGGTTGCGGTAGAGGGCGCCGGGAGCGGCGAGCAGGGGAGAAGCTACGGAGGTCATGGCGAACGGTGGCGACCACGACGAGGAGGGGATGTAGGCAAGGCGGAGGGCGCGCGCACACTGCTTTGAGTGCAGCTCTCGACCATACTTTATATGCAACCATAGGAGACAACGCCCACGGTTCTACCGCAGCACAACGACGGGCCCTCCGCATCGTATCGCTTGACTCATAGATGCTGAGCTGCGGTAGTGCTAAATGCATCCCGTGAGCGACGCATCACTTCTGGGAGCTGAGGAAGACCCGACCTGCGACGAATTCGAAGTGTACCATGCGCATGGATTATGCGGACTTGCATTGAAGCCACGATGGCGCGAACGTCTGCTACGTAGGGAGAGCTCCTTCTGAGCCCATCCATGTACGCATGGCCTTGCGGCTCCCGAGCTTAACTCACTCGGCCAAGTCACAGAGCTCCAGTATGGGGCGGCAGTGCGAATGTTCGGAACGTGACACTTACCACTCAGTATGATGGAGATTTTCTGAGAGAGAGGGGAGGCGACTTGGGAGGGGGAACATGTTGAGGAACAACGGCGAGAACACGGCGGGTCGGATGACAGCCTGGTAAATGGGAACTTACGGCGTGACGGTCCGACGTGCGGTTCATGAGATTGTCTGCTCGAGGGTTACCTCGCGAGCGCCAGATGATACATGAGCGAAGCAGCCAACAAGAAAGGTCAGATCACGCCCAAGACGCGGCATAGATACGCTGCGGTAAGGAGCACTGCTGAGCCGCAACGCGTCGGCACGACCGACCCCCCGCTCTCCGACTTACCTCGGCTAGCGCCTGGAGCCCGAGTGTGCGGCATACGTAGATGCGGCAAGCCTGGCAACTCGCACCTTGTTGCAGGCAGTGGAAGCGGACAGTATCCACCACGAAGGCCTGATATGTCAGACGATCGCGCCTGCCTGTGCATCCAGGCTCAGTGGCCTTCGCGGCCCGTCCAGTGCGTATCCAGTTGGCGTAAGGAGATGCATCTCATTACGGATATAGTACACAAAGCTGCTGGGGTTTGTCAGTACGACACCGGAGGGAGAAGGCGTTCGGCGAGCCGCTCACAAAACAGTCCGTGACGTGACCCCGAGCCGCTCAGATCTCAACCTCCCGCACGCCGTCCTTGTCCACGACCTTGACCTTGTACTTCTCCGGGGTCACGACGAGACGCTTCGCGACCTCGTCAAGACATCTCCGCAGCGTGGCGAGGCCCTCTTCGAGGGGCGCCTCCGGGTCGTGGTAGCTGTCGCGCATTCAGTCTCACGTGTACATAGCCAGAGAAAGGCTCCCGTGCTGGCTCACCGATCAAGCAAACTGAGCGCGAAGTACGCGCCGTAGCCGTGCGCGGCGAACGGCACTTCGGTCATGGTGCCGAGGTAGTCTACCCAGTAGAGGTGGGGCGTGTGCGTGCTGGTGTCGTAACCACCTACGAGGAGGTTGACGGCATAGGGCCGACGCGACCGGAGGGAGTCCGCGAGGGCACGACGAATCCAGGATGCGGCAGAGGGTGGGCGGAGAGCGTATGTGTTGCGTATCTGGTACAAGCGGATGTTGCGCTCGATGTACTCGGCGAATTGTACAGTGTCACCTATGCGTTGCGTAGCTAGTTTAGACAACGGCTTGCGTCGAAGATATATGCACGTACCGGGCTCGCCAGAGAAGGCCATGAGGAGGTGGGGGCTGAGGACCTTGATCTTGTCCTCGTCCACCTTCATCTTGACGATGGACCGCGCGGCCGTCGTGTCTGCCGCAACAATAACATATCCCTTCCCGGTCAATGCAAAGGAGATATCCATGGCTGTCGTAGACGAGGAGAGAGGAGAGGGAGAGAGAGACCGTTCGGCGTTGGAGGACGAGGTCGTCGACACGCGTCCCGACGCGTAAGTGAGCCTCGGCAGTCGCCGAACCAGTGGGCGCTCCAGATTCTGATGGAAGCGCCCGCGGTGAACTCGCTGCTTGCGATGCTACCACCACGACCACGACCTCAACGAGCTCAACCTCTTACCCTTGCCATACGAGGTACCAAATCGGCATGCACCTCTGCTGTTTTTGCATGGCACGAGCTGAGAGACCATGGATTACTCGCCGCTTATCTCAGGCTCATCAACTGCTCAATGAAGTACGATCCAGATTCGCCTCGAGCAGCGACCAAGTAGACAATGCTACTCAGGCTGGGACGCGGATGATTGTCCCTTCTGTTGCGGCTGTCTTATAGCATTGCTTGATGAAGACATTGACATCTGAAAGGACTACCTGAACGCAAATAGTAAGGCCAAGTCCCTTCCAGATTAGTCCCCTGCGGTAGTTCGTACCGCAGCGTCGAGGAACTGACACGCTAGGGAGACGTCGATTGCTGCATTGTACTGCGGTACGTGTAGACTCGTCAAATCCCGCTGGATGGCCTATAAAGCCGTCCGAGTACGTACAGTTCGTCATCGCTGCAGGTCTCACCTCGCTCACCCGTTACAGGCACTATCACCGTTGTCCTACCGCCTATCACCCGTCGTCTCTATGCCTTTCTTCATGAAGTCCTCGAAGAAGATCCCCGAAGTGGTTGATGAACGTCCGTACCGTCAGATATCACGAGGCGACTTCGTAATACGCTGTTCGGATGGCAGTGAGTTCCACCTCGACAAGTGCATCATGGCCAACGCCTCCCTCGTCTTCGCCGACATGTTCTCCCTCCCATGCCCCTGCACCCCGCCGGACGACGGGAAGGAGAAGCCGATCGTGGATGTCACAGAATCCGGCGCGGTCTGGGAGCACCTACTCTCATTCTGCTACCTGCGCGTCGACGAGCTCTTCCTCCCCCTCGACGACATCCGTGCGCTTCTCGAGGCTGCGAAGAAGTACCAGATGGACGTCGTCACCAAATGGTTGCGGCGCACGCTGCTGCGACCGGACTACGTGAGGTCCCAGACCCTGAGCGTGTACGCCTTAGCGTGCGCGTATGACATGGCGGATGTCGCCCGTGTGGCTGCGAGGGGGTGTCTCGACCTCCCTGCTGACCTTGGAAAAGCCCAGGGACTCGAGCTCATCTCCGCCCTCCAGTACACTCGTCTGCTTGACTATCGCCAGCGATGCGCGGCGGCCGCCGTGCAGGCGGTCGCGGTGAGGCCGGTTCCGACTTGGATGAGCGCATGCTCGGAATGGCTGGGTCGCTGTGCGACGTGTTTGGAGCAGGACGGCTGTCAGTTCGGGGACGGCTTGTGCTCCGTTCGGGACAAAGCGCGTTTCAAGGTCATGGCCGTCATACGGATGGCGTGGTTCAAGTACTTCGAGGCGCTCGCGGAGCAGTTGAAGACGAAGCCGCTGCCGCACGTCGCAAAGTCGCCCATGCTGCTCGGCGTGGTCGTCGCTTCGGTCACCGGGTGCGAGCAGTGCAGGCTGCATATCCTGGATCAGGCGACGAAGTTCTCGGACGTCGTCGCGGAACGGATTGAGCGAGCGATATGTCAGGTGCGTTTACTGGTATTTGGCACGTGTACGAGGATAATGAAGGCGGTACTCAATCGTGCTATAGGTGGAAGTAGAAAATTGATCGCATTAGTGTGCGGGCGGCCTAGACGTGTCGAGCTCACAGGTGGTACGTTGTGGTCCGCCTGCATGCCTCGAGTCCTCATTCTGACGGTGCTGAGGTCTACAGTCAGGTTCAGTGGGGGTGTAAAGGCGCTGAATATTCATAATAATATGGAAGTGTATACACTCGTCTTGCAACTCGCTCATCCGTGCAGTATTCGCGTTGCTTGATCGCCCGGAAGGCATCGTGAACGCGACATAACAGGTAAGGTTCTGAGCCTTTCCAAAGTGGAAGTCCGTGGCTCTCCCGGCATCTGCCGCAGTACGGTCGCGAGGACCACCCCCTCTATATCGCCGCGCGGCACCTTGTTCTGTACTTCACAAGAGCTCGGACGAAGCGACCTGATCGAAGTGAGTCCTCGCACGATTCGCCTCTACCTCGTCATTCGTTCCTGACTCCTGCTGTTCCCTGCCGCACTTCCAGCCTCCCCGTCCCTATGTCTCCTTCCTAAGCCCCAGCGCAAAATTGTGGCTCTAAAGCAGATGCAGCGAGCCCGTCCATACCAGAATCCGGCGAAAGGTGACCTGTAATAGTAACGTCCGACGGCATCAAACTTCACGTGCACCGCTGGATCATCGACAGCGTCTCCCTCATCTTCGCCGACATGTTTTCTCTCCCGTCCCGTTATCTGCGAGCACCGCATGCACGCGGCCGCCATAGGCCAGAAACCAGAGGAGGACGGCCTCTGTGAGGTATGTGCAAGTTGCATGCATATGATTTAGACTGCGTGCGACTGACGCATAGCATGGGGGCGCACTGCCCGTCTCTGCAGAAATACTCATTGGCCCGCAACGAATACCGTCATGCCCACGCGCTACTGCGGACTAGGAGGCAGCGGAGCAGTCATGAGTTCTAGATGGTCATCCGCATCTATGACAGCTCGCTCAATACATCCGGGTCATGAAGAGGGTACCGGTGGTCTGTCTGCTCTCACTCTGAAGAGCTGTAGATGGGTAGCACTCCTGCTAAGCCATTGCGACGGTGGCGATGGTGGCTGTGGCGCAATTTCGTCGGAGAAAGGGTCGCGCAGATCGTCTCCTTTTGCACATCTGCAGCGCACCACATCTCTTGACGTACTGACCAGTGCGTAGATAGCAAATGGGGCAATGCAAGGACGCGCGAAGAGTTGTCTCGTGGCCATTTTTTCCGAATGCGGAAGCGTGCTATCCACGAACGTAGCCCAGGGGCTGGTACGCTATCCTTCCCGGTAGATTGAGGCGGTACCCCAACTGTATACTGACACTACAAGGTTCACAGCGGTGCGTGTGAACCCACAAGTTCAGCCACTGGCTGGTGGGTGACTTCCAGGACGAATGGATGTGCGTGTGGCCTAAGATCTCATCAATCGGGTGCCGGGACCCAATGCAACCCGTCCTACGTGAGAGACGATCGAATCCCGCCCTAGTACAGCGATCCCTTGGGCGCGCTGCTCTCCCATACGGGGTACGTTCCAGGCGCTATGCACGTACTGCCCTCATTCTCTGCACAGGGTATATGCCACGAATGGCGGAACCCAATGCACCTGCCAGTCGAGAACCTGTCAAAGCCCAATCATGTGCGCTCGCGCGGGCGCCAGACCGTCCTCGGGCTCGAAAGTATATATAACGTTGAGGACTTGTACCGACAGGATGCACGACCTCAACATGACATTCTCCGACCCCCGTTCGTCTGCTGCGGCTCGCCGCGCTCCAGAGCCTTTCAGGAGCAAAGATGCCAACGTCATTCTGCGTACAAGCGATGACGTTGAGTTCCGCGTCCACAAGCATGTAATCGCCCTGGCGTCGTCCGCCCTTGCTTCTCTCATCGCCGTCGCAACCCGCGTCCCATCGACGTCCAGCACGAGCTCAACGGGTTCACGTCCTCACCACAGGAGGCGCATCGTCGACTTGCCGGAGGCGAGCGTTGTTCTCGACCTCTTCCTCCGTTTCGTTTATCCGACACCAGAGCCGACGCTCACGCTCGACGACATTGCTACGCTCCTCCAGCTCGCGAGGAAATACGACGCGCCTTGTGTGACCACGCGCATGCGTGCACACCTCCTGCGCCCAGAGAACCTGGAGGATGACCCGACAACGGTCTACGCCCTCGCGAGCTTCGCAGGCATGAACGACGTCGCTCGTACCGCTGCGCGCCACACGCTCTCCCAGGCGCTTCCTGCCCGACTCGCCGAGATCCGGCTGCTTGATGGGACAGCGCTCGTGCGCCTGCTGCAATACAGGAAGCAATGCACCAAGGCTGCGGTGGAGGTCGCGCGCACGGAGGGCGTGGTCCCGTGGTGGGTGCAGCTGCAGTGGCGCAGGTTCTGCTTCCTGTCCGAGTGCAGCGCGGAATGCGCGACAGTGCTCTCGCGCTGCGAGCTAGTATGGCGGAAGACCCTGCATGAAGCGGTTGTCGTCCCTCAGTACTGGGTGGATTACATGGAGGGTGTGAGGAAGGCGCTGCAACTCAAGCTGGACCCAAGGATCGCGCGCGACCCCGCGCTCATGCGCCCGGCCATAGAAGCTGGCATGCAATGCACGCGGTGTGCTAGCAAGGTCCACTGGGATATGGATGAGTTTTCGGGTATCTTGGAGGAAGCGATCGAGGAGGCAATCTCTGGTGTGAGTATGACTCTCTCAGCTTCGTGCATTTGACTTGATTGCTTGCCAGGTGAAGCTTCGCTTGAATGATGCTCTGCACGACTACGACACATTCGAAGACGCATTCGAAGCAGCATCAAGCAAAGAGAGATACTACCTCCCATGCGACGTGAGTAATCTGAGACGTCTAGGACGAGAAATGACGTTCATTGTCGGACCGTCACTGCCGCTGCCAGAGCTTGGTATGGCCTCTCTATGATTACTTCTTCAATGTGTACCACCGGAAGCTGCTTCACGAAGGTGGTGAAGATGGTAAGCCGTATCTGTGTCCGTACGCGCAAGAGCTCACTACGACTATGTTCGGCTCAGCATTCAAGCGACCGTCCACTGCCAACGACGAGGAGCCTCCCGATGGGATGAGCGTATCTTGGATACCCCCGAGTGAACCATAGGGTGCGGTCCAATACAGAGGCTAAAGGCAGTGTACGATGAACGACATTTTGTCAGATTTTGTAGCGTCTTCGAAGCCAGAGCGAGCATCTCGTATGACATCATGCACTCTGTGGGGAGGTGCACTCGTCAACTACCGCAGCAGAGGACAGCCGGGCGTCGACAGAGTCTGCTTACCACGTAAACGAATTCGTGGCGAAGACGCTCCGGTACTCTCCCCCTATCCATCGTGCCTGTTCATCGTCATAGGCCATGGTCAGGGGTTTGGACGCCTCTTTCGCCGGAGTTTGCTCTCTCGACGATTAGAGCGTGGTATATGGTCGGTCATGAGAGGGTTCCCAGCAGAAGAAGGGACGGCTTCTGCTGCCTCAAGTGCGTGCGGGCTACTGTCCTCAGTGAAGCGCAATTGGCTCCTCTCCTCTGCGCTGTTGCCCGTCGGGACTGATGTTGCATTGAGGTCGATTGAGATGATAACTTCAAGAGTATCTTCATTGGGGTGCACTGCCACCGACTGGCAGCGTCTACTCTTCCTGCGGTGTGCGGAGGCGTGAGACCGCGCCATGTGGATGTGGACACCGGGATCGTTATGTTTCCCGGCCATGCCTCTTCCAGGTCGCCTTATCGCTTGCGCTTCTCATGAGTCCTGACTCACAAATCACTCGGGACGTCGGTCTCTGCAACAACGCTATAAACAGAATCACTGAAGGCGTGCGAAGAAACCTACTCATCACTGGCGCTGATTTCGACATCTGGGCTCGAGATTGAATGTTGAACCGCGATAACGCTGTGCGAGCACTACGGAGTACGTGGTCTCGTTTGACTTCAGACTGTATGGACAGCGGGTCGTGGCCAAGAGACGAGGGCCCTGTGATGCGATGAATGTTGAGGAGAGTCGGGGGTGGATGGCATGCGCCTGACTCGTTGAACTCTCTCACCAGATGAATATGTAAGGTGGCCGTTCATGACACAGCTGCGGCACCGCCTCCTCGGAGTCATCTTCAGGCTGCTGATAAGTCCCCGATGTTCATGAGTTTTGATCCGCGCGCTTCGTGAGACTTGAAGACGAACGCCTCTGCGAGCAGCGGCGGTCGCTCGCTTCCCCACCATCTCCTACGACCATTCGACCTAGCGAAACAGTCCGGTGCTGCTTACGGACGTGCACCATGACACTTCTCATGGAGTGGTTCAGCGAACTCGTGCAAGTACCTCTCATTGCCTCCGGCGTAACGTTGGTTACGAAGACTACTTGCAGGTGCGTTTGGGTCAAGACTTCCTGGCTAGTACTGACTCTGCCTGTGACAGTATATGGCTCGACTCGTTGATCATCCCAGCATTCTGCGCAGCACTGTCCGCGGCGCTATTCCTGATCCCGTTACTGAAGAGCGTTCTACAAAAGAAAACCCGTACAGCGAATGTACACGACTTTCGGGAAGCAAGCGCCGACGAAACTGGCACGTCCGCTGGAGAGTCAAACTTGAGCCGACTAGTGGACTCTGTTGGCAGCGTCACCATTGTACTGTATAGATCGGTGCAGCTTCTCGCCGTCCTCGCGCTCTTGGTCCTCTCCGTCGCTGGACCTCTGTACCATGGCACGCCCTACGGACGGGTCATCGGCCCTTTCTCAATCCACGACGCGGTACAGGTTGCTATATACGTGAGCAAGTGACCATGCCCCGAGAGTCGCAGCTAACATGTACAATTGCCCTACAGATGTACCTCTCCGTTCTGGGATGCGTCTCTTTGCTGGCAAGCACGCGCGTCAACTTCCGCGCCTTCGTCCACTTGTCGTCAATCCTGTCAGTCATCTGGGGCGTCTATTTATATCGTGATGTTTGGCCCCTAGCCACTGTGGACCTTGCGCCGGAAGACGAGGCGGAGGGGTTGTTGCTATGGGCGAAACTTGCTCTCCTCACCCTCGGCGGTGTGATAATCCCCCTTTCTGCTCCGCACAAGTACATCCCCATCGATCCGAAGGTGCGGTCTGCACCCTCGCTGTTGAGCTCTTAATCGTACTTCATGCCCGTTTCTCTTGCAGGATGCTCTCGAACAGCACCCCGAGCAGTCCGCATCCTTGATATCGTTGTTCACCTTCTGGCACGTGGAGCCTATCATCTGGCTGGCATGGCGCCTTCCGCGGCTCACCTACGATATGCTCCCTCCCCTGCCCGACTACGATCACCTGAAGAACTTGGTCGGCCGCACTTTCCCGGTGGGCTTCTCCTACTAAACTCAACTGTGACATCTTACTGATCATGCGTGTCGTAGCATCTGGACCCAATACAGAGCAATTCACGTCGGCACATCGCCCTTGACTTCCTCCGAGTTTTCAGTGAGTAGTCTTTAAACGACTTGGCATACCTGCGGCCTAATGCAATTTTCATAGGGTGGGAAGTCTGCAATCTAGCTGCTATGTCCATTACCGCAGTGAGTCTCCTGCGGCTGCAGAATCCGAGCGTGATACTGACCGCTCTCAGGTTGTGGCCGCATTTGCAGCCCCCATCAGTATAAACCAGCTCCTGAAGTACGTCTCTGCAAACAAGGCTTACTCGCAGGGACACGACCTCACTAAAGCCATCTCTAGGTACCTGGAGTCGGGCAGGGAGGAGGCACACATCCGACCCTGGTTCTGGATCGCCCTCTTCTTCCTTGGGAGAATCTTCAAGGATCTGTCCGACCTCTGGTTCATGTACTACGAGGTAAGACGTCTTGCCTGGATTCGTCAGCGGGATACTGAGGGAGGCGTGCAGACACGACTCGGCGTCCGTATCCAAGCGGTCGTCACGGAGCTCGTGTTCGAACATGCCCTTCGGGTTCGTATGAAGGCTGACACCCCTGATTCATCCGCTGCGACTCCGAGCAGCGTCAGCACGGCAGTCGTCACTCCAGATAACGCATCGCAGAGCGGCACAGACGGAGACGAATCTCAGGGAGGAGAGACCGAGACAGGAGATGCGGCGCACTCTGTCACGGCGAGCTCAAGCACGGCCGTTCCGCCTAGTGCGAGTAGTTCTGTCAAGGGGAAGGGTAAGGAGCAGTCGACTTCAGGAAGGGGGTCAACTACTCTTCCAACAACGGCACCTGCGCCTTCAAAAGCGCCTGAGACGAAGAAGGGAGCCAACCAGCACCTTGTTGGGAGGATCAATAACCTCGTTTCGAGCGACTTGAGCAGTATACAGTACGCCGCTATGTATCTCGTCTTCGTCCGTACGTTAGCATCTCCCTGTGTTGTCGAACGTTGCACTCACTCCAACTCTCAGTGGTGGAATCTCCCTTCCAGGTTATCCTGTGCATTATCTTCTTGTATCAGATCCTGGGCTGGAGGTACGTGTTCACTCTCGACGGAGTGGTTAGATCTATGAGCTGACTGGACTGATCTGGCCACGCACTCTAGTGCTCTGGTCGGACTCGCGACGATGCTCATCACGCTTCCTTTGCCCGGCTATATCACGAAGCACATTCAGGGATCCCAGCGAGAGAAGATGAAGCATGTATGTGCCGTGTTCTCCGTCCAAATGTTATGACCTACTGACTGGACTCGCAGACCGACGCTCGTGTTCAAACGGTGACCGAGAGTAAGCCATGTGACTTGTGGCTCTGCTTGCATTAGGCTCAAAGACGGCATGTTTGTTTGCAGTGATGAACGTTATACGCATGATCAAGCTTTTCGGCTGGGAGCCTCGTATCGCCGCGCAGCTCGACAAGAAGCGCGAGGAGGAGCTTGTGTGGGTGCGCAAGAACAAACTGCTTTCTCTGTCGATCAATCTCTGCAAGTAAGTCTCCTCGTACCCAGACTCGGAGGTGATCAATGCAAACTCAACCGGTCACGACATCAGCTACGTGCTCCCAATTCTGGTCATGCTGGCAACGTTCTTCACCTACGTGAGTGCGGCGGGCCATTATTCATCATAGTCGGAGGGGTTGTTAACGTCCTCTGCAGACTGTCATAATGAAAGGGGAATTGACGGGTGAGCAGTACGTCGTTAAATGCATCTCACCGCGCTGACACATTTTCAGCGTCTCGCGTTTTCTCGGCGATGTCGGGTGAGTACGCTAGCAGCCTATACGCACAGGAGTAATCCTTAAGCACGAAGCAGTGTTCGATATGCTCCGTATCGATCTGCAAGCCTCGTTTTATATAATCCCTCAACTCGTACAAGGTTTGTCGCGATCTCGCCCGTCCCGGCCACTCGCGCACGCCTGTCTCACGCATGTTTCCAGCCAAGGTGTCCCTGGAGCGTATATCTGATTTCCTGCGAAACGTAAGCATCTCCTCGAACGTTGATGAGGATATCACTCACCATCTTGCAGACCGAGCTCATCGACAAGTACGACAAAGATACGCAGCGTCAAGATGCTGAGGGCTTCTCGGCTGGCGTACCTGAAGAGCGTAAGGGAGTGATTGGAATCCGGCACGCCTCGTTCACTTGGTCCAAAGACGCATCGCCGTCACAGACGCCGGGAGGAACGCGCAAGAGAGCGTTCGTACTTCATATAGACGAAGAGGTAGTCTTCGAGCGAGGCAAGGTTAACTTGATCATCGGCCCTACGGGCAGTGGGAAGACCTCTTTGCTCATGGCGTTACTGGGTAAGCTGTGTCGTCGGGTATGTGGCGGTCCGGGCTTTTAATCCTTCTCCACAGGGGAGATGCATTATATCCCTGCTGGTCCCGACTCCTTTGTGAGCCTCCCGAGAGAGGGAGGTGTTGCTTATGCTGCACAAGAATCCTGGGTGCAGAACGAGACGATTAGGGTATGTCATCTTCCTTACACGTGAGCTGATGTATTGAGCTCATGTGGTACATAGAACAACATACTCTTCGGGACACCGTACGACGAAGTGCGATATAACAAGGGTAGGTCGACTCTGCTCGGACGGGCGGGTGACTCTGATACAAGTTGACGCCCTGCTTGCTCGCATTAGTCCTCAACCAGTGCGCACTCAAACGAGATCTCAGTCTCTTTGAGGCCGGTGACCAGACTGAGGTCGGCGAGAAAGGCATCACACTGAGGTGAGTTCACGTGTCCCTCATCTGGACCTTCGTTTGGTAACCTAGGGAATGCAGTGGCGGACAAAAGGTACGTCAGTCTTCCGAGAACGTCCAGGCCAATTCTCACCGTCTCAGGCCCGCATCACCTTGGCTCGCGCCGTATATTCCTCAGCCGAGATTCTTCTTCTCGACGACGTGGGTACACAATGATCTTGATCGTCTAGACGTGCTGATTATTTTGTTCTTGGGGAATAGATCCTAGCAGCTCTTGACGTGCACACTTCAAAGTGGATTGTGGAGAAATGCCTCAAGGGTGATCTCCTGCGAGGACGTACCATCATCTTAGTAGTATGTTTCTCCCTCTCATGCGATGCGTCAAGGGGTTATACTAATCTTCTGGGATGTCAGACACACAATGTCGCTCTGACAAGCCCCGTCGCCGACTTCGTTGTTGACATGGGGTCCGACGGCCGCATCCTGAGCCAGGGTAGTCTCTCTAGTGCCCTTGAACATGACTCGAAGCTCCTGAAAGACGTCAGCGAGAAGCAGGAGGAGATCGAGAAGGCTGAGGACGAAGTAGATTCCGACAAGCTCGAGGATGCTGCGGCTCACCAGAACACAGGAAAGCTGGTCGTCGCGGAGGAAAGGGAGGACGGTCATGTCGGCTGGTCGGCACGTGCGTACCATCTAAATCTGCTCCCTAGCAGTGGCTGCTACTGACACGTTGATTAGTGAACTTGTATCTGGCGAACATGTCGAAAAGGCCTATCCTCTTCTGGTTCATCTACATGTCAGCTCATATCATGCGACACGTTATCGGCAACTTCCAGGTAGGATCATGTCTCTTCAGGATCTCCGTGTAAATTCATTGATGGGAACGCTCTAGACATGGTATCTGGGCTATTGGGCGGCGCAGTATGAAGTACATCCTCCAGAGGAGGTCTCGGTTGGCCAGTATGTGAACCCTGTGACCAGAAAGGCCCATACTGACGTGTCTAGCTATCTCACTGTATATACGGCTTTGGTCGGAGCCGGCATGGCTGGAGCAGCATTCTGTGTATTCTACTACGTATTTGGTAGCGTTAGAGCGGCCAGAATCGTGCACAAGGAGCTGGTCACTTCTATCCTCGGTACCACTCTGCGGTAAGTTATATCATGTTTCATTTTGGCGAGTGTTGACGACGTTCGCACAGCTGGTTGGACAAAACCCCGACAGCCCGCATCATTGCTCGTTGTACCGTGGATATTCAGACACGTAAGCCTTCCCTTTGTGCTACGGAGGGGCCGCATTCTCACTCGATTCTAGTGGACACGAGATTTGCCAGGACCACTGAGCTCCTTGTGGAGGTCGGCGTCTACATGCTCCTGAAGATGCTTGCGGTGGTCCTCTTCTCCCCGATATTCATCCTACCCGCCGCTATGGTGGCGATCGCCGGAGGGCTTTGTGGCCACATTTTCATGAAAGCGCAGTTGTCTGTGAAGCGAGAGATGAGCAACTACAAGGCACCCGTTCTGAGCCACTTCGGTGCGGCTGTCGGAGGAATCAGTCAGCAGATATTTTGCTCGACTGTTGTTATTGAGCTAAAGTACATCTCCAGCATCCGTTCGAGCGTATGGTGTCGAAGACGCGTTCAAAGCAGAGGCGTATCGTAGGATCGATAGGTATTCTCGCGTCGCTGTGACGCACGAGAACCTGAACCGGTGCGTATGCCAGCGCAAGAGCCCATCTTTCGTGCTCAATAGTCGCATCGCAGTTGGCTCTCTGCACGCATTGATTACGTAGCAACGCTCTTCGCGACCAGCCTCGCAATCTACCTCACATATGTCGCTCGGCTGAGCGCGTCCGATACGGGTTTCTCTCTCAATATGGCCGGTTAGTGGTCGCTTCGCTTGGTGCCCTACATTGATCTCAGTCTCATTCTCCATACGCTTAGCGGCTTTCAGTGGAGTCATCTTTCAAGTTATCAGGATCTTCAACGACTTCGAGATCTCAGGTGAGGTACATCGGCGACTTCCGTTGTGCTGCTTTCTGAACCACATCCCCCATAGGCAATAGGTTTGCGAATCCGCGGCTATGAGCATTGAATGTGGTACTCATTTTCCTTTCTAGCTTGGAGCGCATTCAGCAGTATTTGCGCATCGAACAAGAGCCCAAACCGACACCTGAAGGAGTACCTCCTGCATACTGGCCAGCTAGCGGCCATCTCGAAGTTGACAAGCTGTCCGCTCGCTACTCTTCGGTGGGTCGATTTGGGGCTGTCCTCGCGCATAGCGATAGTCATTACCACTGCGTTACAGGACGGGCCTAAGGTGTTGCACGAAGTTTCTTTCGAGGTCGCATCTGGAGAACGAGTCGGCATAGTTGGACGCACTGGGAGCGGCAAGGTATGTGGCTCTCGTCGTCGTCCGTTTGCCCCATCGATTGCTAAGTGCTGCTATAGAGCTCCCTCACTCTTGCACTGCTTCGATGCATCCTCACAGAAGGAACGGTGCGATACGATGGATTGGAAACCGAGAAGATCAATCTCGACGCTCTTCGCTCTAATATCACTATCATACCACAAGTAGTTAGTACATTTTGCCTTGTCTCATTCGTAACTGGACGTACCCTGATATACTACAGCCCGAGCTGCTGAGCGGTACCCTCCGTCAAAACCTGGATCCGTTCTCGGAGCACGACGATGCTGTCCTCAATGATGCGCTGCGCTCCGCGGGCTTGTTCAACTTGCAAGACGAGAGCGACGAGTCCCGGATCACTCTCGACAGTGAAATCGCTGGAGGAGGTGCTAATCTTTCTGTCGGACAACGGCAGATACTCGCGTTAGCACGAGCTATTGTGAGGCGAAGCAAACTCCTGATTCTGGACGAAGGTGCGTTCTCGATGTCGTCTCAATTGACACGCAATTGACGGTCCTCTTCCATCTAGCCACATCTGCTATCGGTATGTTCCTGTTGCTGTACTGACGGTGAAAAGGCGGCTTGACATTTGTTGGTAGACTATGAGACAGACTCTATCATCCAAACATCTCTTCGTACTGAACTCGGCAAGGATGTCACGCTCTTGACGGTCGCACATCGCCTGCAGACTATCATGGACGCCGACAAGATCGTGAGTCTCGGCTCTGTGTCATGTCCATGATGTGTAGCTGAACAATCATCTCCACAGATGGTTTTGGATGCAGGGCGAATCGTGAGTTGATGTGCCTTTTCTCGGCGGGTAGTGGAGATGCTCATGTTTGTGGCTACAACAGGTCGAGTTCGGCAAGCCCAGCGAGTTGCTCAAGGATGAGAAGGGTATGCTCCGCGCGCTCGTCGACGAGAGCGGGGATAGAGAGAAGCTGTACGAGATGGCCATGGGCGCATCGTCGTCCTAGTCCTGTTGAAGGTTTAGACGCGAGGATAGAGTCGTACCTCCGATTGACCTTCATCACAGGGCGTGCTACTTGTGTCGTTACACACGCCAGCTAGTCCAGCCGTCTCGAGAATGATGCCCATTATCGTCTCCCATGTGAATGTCTGCCGAAGAGATACTCTCTGAAGTGCGGTGCCTGACGGGGTATAGCTGCTTTGTCCTCGACCGATCGATGTCGCTTCTTGGGTAAATGAAGCGGTAGGGCGGTGGCGGAAGCCACGTTCGGTCACCAGCGGCCCGCGGCTGGACGAAGCAGCATTCTCAGCACGCCAACTTGAAAGGGATCAAGGCAGACGACGCATGCTTTCCAGGCTCTGATTGCAGTACAGAATGAGGGATACATTGTCCAAGCCACAACTTCGCGCTTCAGCGGTTCTCCGAGAGTAGATGGACATCAGTCCTTCGCCACCTTGATGACCACCTTGCCGATATGCTTCTGGCTCCATTGATATTCGTACGCCTTGCGTGCGTCCTCGAAGCTGAACACGGTGTCGACGACCGGTTTGAGCTTGGCCGCGGTGATCAAGCGGTTCATATTCTCAAACCTACAAACCCATTGCTCAGCATCAGACCCGAATCTCACAGTGTGAGGTGTAGAGAGAAGCACGCACTCCTGGCGCGAGCCGATCAGGATACCACGCATGATGATAGCCCTGCCGAGGACCCTCACCGGCAGGGCGGTCAGCTCGGCTTCCTACAGAGATGAGCGGGTGATGAGTAGCGGAACGCCATATATCTATCGGTACGTACCATTTCGATGTGACCGACGACGCTCACGGTTCCACCGTAGCGGATGGCGTTCACGGACTTCATGATCGTCCCGGCGCCCACGACCTCGACGATATAGTCGACGCCTCTGCCACCGGTCTAAATGAAAGTGAGTGTCAGAGACAGAGCCCTGGGTACAACAGCAGATGGGAGACACTACTAACGATCTTCAATGCTTCCTCGTCCCAGTCCGGCGTCTTCTTGTAGTTGATGGTGTAGGTCGCGCCGAGCTTCTTGGCGATCTTGAGCTTCTCGTCCGATGAGGACGTGGCAATGACGGTGGCGCCTGAGGCAACCGCGAACTGCAGGGCGAAGATGGATACACCACCCGTCCCTTGAACCAGGACGATGTCGCCTCCCTTGACCGGGATGGGCCCTCTGAGGGCGTTGTACGCGGTGAGTGCCGCGCAACTGCACAGCGGGAAACACAGGGTCAGCTAGGACACAAAGGAAGCATGATTTCACTCACGGAAGCGTCGAGGCCTCCTCATACGTGAGGTGCGCGGGGATGCTCACGAGCCCATGGGCTGGGACGATCTTGTATTCGGTGAGCACACCGTCGGTGGGCGCGCCCATGCTCGTCAATTGAATCTCTTTCGTGAGGTCGCCGAAGATGTGGTCCGGTGCAAAGTTGGAGCAAACCCTGTCACCGACCTTCCAGCCTTTCACCTCGTCACCGAGCGCGACGATCTCGCCGGCCATGTCAGAGCACGGCACGGGGTTCTCTTTCTGGCCCAGCGGATAGTTCCCGTTGGCGACCATGAGGTCGCGGAACTGGAGCGAGACGGCGTGTACCTTGATGAGCGCCTCGGTAGCCCTAAGCTTGGGGATGGACGCCTCGGTCAAGGTGAGGTCTTGAAACCCGTTAGCCTAGGCAGGGCGTTAGACAGGGTGCACCCGGATAGGATGAAACAGCGGTACGTGGGGGAAACGGTACTCGCGGGTTTTCTGCGGGATGGAAGTCATCGTGTAGATTGTCTCGTGGGTAGGCGGAGCTCGGTGAGAGGAGGTGGGGTTGAGCTCGATGCCTCTACAGCAGGCCGTTCATGTCACCTTATATATGCACTAGCTTACGGCGCCTCGGGCGGGATCCAAAGTTAGTACTTCGCAAGCAGTCTTGGAGAAGGTTAGGGGCTTCGTTTCTGCGAAGCAGCGTGAGTGTACGTACCGGCCTGCGGTATGGTTGCGCTGGCCCGCTTGTGCAGTCCAGATACACGTCTCCTAATGCCTCGTGGGTTCGGCCCATGCGCCTTGGACGATTGCACACTGTTCTCGCCGCGGACTTCGCGACAGCAGGACCATGCAATGTCAGTAGAGTCCACCGAGATAGCGTTCATGGTGCGGATGCGCTGAAACATTCCAACTCGGGCGAAGGACACTTCCTGCGCTTCGAATAGATGTCACAGGGTCACCCTTGCGTCGTGGAGGTGCACTTGAGTAATAGTGCTATTGAACCGTCGACGCTCAGCACCACGTCGGAGAAGGCACGGAAACGGATCCTACATAGTGGAACACGTTGGTCAGACCCCAGTCGACTTTGCAGAGCGTCTCCTAGCTTACCTGCTGATGACTCTGTCAGCCCTTTCGAACGCACCCGGAAAGTATGGTGGGTCATGGTGACGTCGAGAATGAGGAGAAGGCTTTGCGTTGCCGTCACCGAGAGACAGAACACAAGCTCGGCTCACAGGGGCCACGGATGAAGCGCGGGCACTGTGTGGCATTGGGATGGTCCATTGCGTAGAAATTATATCGCGTGTAGCAGGATGACATGGTGGCCGGGCGGTCGCCGTTGTGCAGATAAGATTGCGCGAATCGCTCTCCCAAGAGTTAGGACGACCCTTGGATTCTCAGGGACCTATCCTCCAAGCCGGCGCTGTGGCCGCCAGCGACTTACCGACACCGTATTGCCCCCGCGAGTCCTAGAAAGTGTAGGGGATGATGTTGATCACTGTAGCAACTCTAGTCTTGGACGTTTATGTTACTGAAACCAGTCTTGCTGGCCCTCGAGCGATGCTGCGGCGTAGTCGATGAACGATGGCCTCCGGCTGGTGAACCAGGTGCGAACCATGGCCGGCGCCTGCGTTGGATATGCATGGGAAGACTTCTGATTACATCAGCCACCCTCGAGTGGGCGTCTGTGCTCGACCGGCTCCTTCATTCAGACCACCATATACCGTGACATTTTACTGGAAGTCTCAGGCCTGAGTACCTGGGTAACGAGGATGCCACGCTCGGTATGTAATAGGACTGCTCTGTTTTGACACTTGTTTTGTCTCAGGTCGCTTCGACGAGTACCGCTGAGTTTTATGACACATTGAAGACAATTTCCTCCATGCCGCTGGCGTTCTAGGTACCCAAAGGCCTTGCGCGCCTTACTAGATTGGATACCTTACCGCTCGCTGGCCATAGTGACATTGCCTAGAGCAAGCGGTTCTTGTCCTGCAGAGTTGGGACCGGACTAGGTGAGTACGCCGAGTTGGAGGAGCTACTGTACGTACGGCTTGCTGGCACCGATGGGGATATCACGCATCGTGTTCCTTCTGCGGTGAAGCCTGATAGGCAAGTTGCTCACATCGACGTGCTATCGAGCGAGAATGCACGTCGGACACGAACGGCGTGTACGGGGGCGCTGATACTTGCTCATACGGTACGGCTCAGAATGCTGACTATCCCGCCGTAGGATCTTTCACAGAGTTCGACTAGCTCGCAGGACCGCTGCTCTTGGCGATGAGATTACTTCATGGCAGATCATGCATGTGAGTATCGTCTCAGCCGTGAGGAAGCGACTCCGAACACGTCATGACTATCATTAGCACCCTAAGCCGTCCTCGGCGCTTCCATACGATGTGCAGCGTCCAATTCCTCCGCTATCTCGAGCTACGCGTTGGACGAGGATGTCGCGATGACGGCTAGAACCCGAAGATCGACACGCTGCTTGCTCCTTGCATAAGCACCGTCACCCCCCTTCAGCTGGACAAGCCCCGCAGCCCGTGGTTGTCGCGCACTGGCAGTTCTCTCGACGGTCAGAAGCTGGCCCCGCTTATCACACAAGAAGACGTCACCCACAAGAGTATCGACGCCTCATCGTGGTTGAAGATCCCGGGGTGCTCACGAGGACGTGTGCCGGGAGGACATGGTACTCCGTTGAGACATCGTCGCGGTGCACAGAGGCCGTCGTCCCGATTTCCGTCGTCTCTTCGCAGGCCTTCCGCTTCTTGTCCTCGTCCCAGGTGCCACGATCTCCGGCCATCTCAGACCACCGCACGACATTCCTTCCCTGGAGCGGAGATTTCTGAGGTCGCGCGGATGGAGCGGGTCAGCACGTGCCTTGATATGCACCCCGTTCGCCTTGAGCTCGGGATTGGTGAGTCCGCCAAGACGAGGTCGTGGAATTTGTCGGCTGATGGAATGTGGACCATGGCAGGTGCACGCCAGGAACGCCGTTCTTCGAGATTTCGCGCCGCCTCCCTCGCAGAAGAGCGACATAGTCGGTGGAAGACGATACTCGTAGCGCGTCTGGCAGCGAAAGTCATGCACCCTTAGCGTGCCATGCTTGCTGGCACGAGGAGAGATGAGATGCCTGTGCGTCTGCAGGGCCCAAGCTGCCTCCGCATGTATCGATTCGGGCACTGATTGGCCCCTCGCTTGTATTACAGAGGCTCAGGGCATCCGCTGGTCTCGACGTGGCTCATTGGTAGGGAGCGCGGGTATTTGGGCGCAGTGCAGTCACGACCGCTTGAAGAGCGTCCGTCATCTGTATGGTTTGAATGGGTCTGCATCCTGTTCGGCGCCATCCTCGAATGACTTGGGTCTTGAGGAACGTCGGCGGGACTGCAGTGTTCGACGCGGGGATGCTAGTCTGTCCGACCAGCTCGTGCGAACGCACCGTATCGCTGCTCTACGAGAGCGTTCGATATCACTCTGTGCCAGTCTGCGCGGGCCATTGCTGTAGCACGCACGCCGTCGGAGAAAACCGAGAGTCTGCAGTCCTACCCGACGAGTGCTTATGTAAACCGTCACTTCGCGTTCAGTCCGAGTCTAGCCATCGCCCGAAGTTGGCCCCGAACGACCTTGATCATATTGCACGAAGATCGCTCATCGTCGTGTCCTGCACCGTTGCTCGTCCTTGTAGGTCATGTCTTGTGACGGCCCGCCCTGGTACGTCCGGGATCCACAAACGGGCGAGATACAAATCCTGGAAATCCCGGAGCGTCTCCGATGTCATCCTGACCTTCAGCGACGCGGTCTGGTTGCGACCGACCCCTTCAAGCCGGTCAGTAGTCCTCCTCTGCAACCTTGAGTGAGGAGGTCTAACGTCAAGGACACTAGGGCTTCGTATATGCGACATCATTTCGACAACAACCCCAGTATGCTATCAAAATCCTCGATCTCGGCACTGAGGAGCTGGCAATCTATGAAAGACTCCTTCAACTCGATCCTGCATCCCCTAACCACACCCTCCCGTGCGACATCACTCAGGTCGGCTATCCTCTATTGGTCATGCCATGCCTAAGCGACGTCCGCGCCATGAATCGAACTGCCGGATGCACGCTTTATGAGCTGTTGGGTATTTTTCTGCAGATTGTAGAGGTGACGCCTCGTCGCATACCTTCTACGCGAACCCGCTTACTGACCAAACGGCCACAGGGCGTCGAATTCCTGCACCGACTTCACATAGCGCATATGGTAGGTTGTCTTGTCGCTGTGGCAGAGATGGATAGGGGTAACCGTCGTCGCTCCAGGATCTATGCATTGATAACTTGGTTGGAGCGGACAGGAATAGTGCGGAACACCACCAACGCGTCGTACGTGGGAAAGTCTATATAATCGACTTCGGCTCCGCGAGGACTCTCCAGCTAGGGCCTGGAAGGCAACGGGCAGTGATCCTACCGCCTACTCAAGTTCACCCACCCAATGGGTTGAAGCACTTTGATCCTTATTCCTGGGACGTGTACTGCGTGGCGCACACTCTGGGAGTTATAATCGAGGTATGTGAACGTGTTTACGGGAAAGCTTGTGCTCCCTGTTGAACATAGCTGCAGCTGAAGGCAATCGACAAGACAAACTGGATCTTGCGCCGTTACGTCCGGTGGCTCACCGGAAACGAGCGTGGATGCACTGGAGTATGCCGGTGCCGACCCAGTGCGCGGAAGGCGCGCCGAGTGCTGACCTTCCTCCGGACCATTGTGTACCTGTGGAACATCTGTAAGTGGTCTATTGGATAGATGTGAAAGGCTCGTCCAACCGTCGCGCGCTGCTCGACGACATTGCTCCTAACGCAAACTTGGAGAGCGTGGATTTTTCCCTTGGGAGCGTCTCGCTATCTCTTGAGACCCACAGCTCATCAGTTATATCCTATCTCTGTAAGCCTCTTGAGAGTCATACAGTATACCAGGAGACGCACGCGCACATCACATCCAGTAAGCAGCGGCCGCCACCGTAGGTCCGTACTACTCGGACGGGCGCCTCGTAGCGCAGAACGGATAGACTCCGACTCTAGGGTTGCAACGTTCAAATTTGCTTTGACCCAGACTTTGAGCCTCTGAAGCCACTTCACCGGGTCCAGGAAGTATACTCAAATAGATGAATTTCCTCAAGAACTCCGCCCCGGTCTCATCGCGAGTCGGCGATGCAACATCCACTCTGAGATTTAGGCGCTCGTCCGGGGATGGGCGCTCCCGTAATTCGAGTAGTAGCACGCGTAGTTCTCGGGAACTGCTCAAGTAAAACATCCATATGGGCATCGTTCATTGTTCATGGCTTTCGCGGTTTGAATCGCGGCACATTTATAGCGGAGTCTTGTGAGTCCAACGAGGTCCAGCAATCACATCGACGGCCTAGTATCCTCGGAACTGTAGCCCTAGCTTCCTCCCTCCCAAGATCGCCCCCTGTCAAGTCCTACGTTCCTACTTCTCCTTGTGGGTTATGTCTTCTGACGGTCCTCCCTGGGATTTCCGGGATCCCCACACGGGCGAGATCCGGCTGCTTGGAGTCCCGGAGCGTCTCCAGAGTCATCCTGACCTTCGACAACGGGGTCTTGTCGTGACGCACCCCTTGAAGCCGGTTAGTTATCCTGCTTGCAAACGGGTATGAGGAGCTCTAACGCCACAGAGACTAGGGCTTCGTGTATGCAACATCACATCGGCAACAACCCCAGTATGCTGTCAAAATCCTCGATCTGGCCACCGAAGAGCTCGCGATATACCAGAGACTCCTCGAGCTCGACCCTGCATCTCCAAATCACACCCTCCCATGTCAGGTCACGCAGCTCGGCCATCCCTTGTTGATAATGCCACGTCTTCTTGAGGTATATGCCATGTTTGGCACTGCCCAGTGGACGCTCTATGAGTTGTTGAGCGTCTTTCTGCAGATTGTGGAGGTAAGTTTCGGCATTGCTATCTCAGGGGTGAAGAGTGCTATAACGTCTCACTGGTGACTGATTCAACATTTTCAGGGCGTGGAGTTCTTGCACCGGTTGCACATAGCACATCTGGTAGGTTCTCCTGTGGCCATGATAGAAGTGTATGAGGGTAATCCGGGTTGCCATAGGATCTGTGCTTCGACAACGTGGTTGGAGCCGGGGCGACGGAGGCACAGTATCATAGAGGTGTCGTACACGGGAAAGTTTACATCATCGACTTCGGCTCGGCGAGAACCCTCCAGCTAGGACCTGGTAAGCAGCGTGCAATCGTCCTGCCGCCCACACAAATCCGCCCGCCGAACGGCCTGAAGCACTTTGACCCTTATTCTTGGGACGTGTTCTGTGTGGCGCACATCCTACAGGTTCTTGTCGAGGTGCGTAACCCTTTTCGGCGATACGATCTCACTGAAGATACAATATTGAACATATACAGTTCGAGGGATCTGACGACTCAAAATGGATCACGCATCGTTACATCCGATGGCTGATGGGGAGCGAACGCGGCTGTACGGGAATATGTCGGTGCCGACCCACTGCGCGGAAGGCGCGCCAGGTGCTGGCCTTCATCCGGACCGTCGTGTATGTCCTGGACCTCTGCAAATGGTCTGTCTCCGGGTAGGTACTGGAGCCGGGGGTACTGACGTCGAAGGACTCGCGTACTAAGCGTATGTACTGGTACCCTAAGTGCTACCGGGACCGTCGTGGCAGGCGAGCCTCTGCCGCAGAAAGAGCGCCATGCCTGAAATGTCGGATCGCGCACTGGGTCAAGCCGCTCCGACATGGGACATTCCAAACGGAGAGCAGCTCATAGCCGTCTCAGGCCTAGCGCACCTAGCTAGAAGGTCAACAGGCCCGTACACAAGTGGCCTGCGTTGGCATGGGACATCCCATCCGGAAAGCATACACGTCTGTCGAGAACTGTCGCGTGCAGGAATGGAGCTCCTCGACACCCCAACAAGAGGCGTGGATGCACGCCACATGATGTTCACCAAGGAGCAATGTCTATCCTGCTTGTGCGCGAACCGTAAGCCGCACTCTTAGCCGCTTCTCGCGGTAGCGGCGGCGAATAAATCGTATGTCGACATTGCGGCGTACGACAAACCTGATCGTGAGTACTCTGATTACCCGCCTCACATGATCTGGCAAGCTCACTTGCCGTTGAGAGTACCGTGCTTCCCGGGCTCGAGGAGCGGAGTCATGTAAACATGGGAGACGTGCTCGAAGACTAGAGTTCAAATCACCAGTAGTACCAGTAGTGGAAACAGAAATAGCGCATACGTGCCGGCCACACACGTTGCCTTGACAGGCTCCCTCGAGAGAGGTGCTCGCAGAGCCTTTCTGAGAGGCAGCCTGCTGCGCTGCCAGGGTTGGCGCAACTTGGTCGGGATGGTGGACGTAGAACGCGACACAGCGGTGGTGCGACGCCCCCACCTTGTAACCCCTTGGGCCCAGGGCTTGCCTTCTGGTGGCGGCTTGTCGCAAGCAAGTTGGGAACCTGATGTGAGGGCGATGCGCCGCCGTGACCAGGACATATACTGCGCTAGTATCGCGTGTGTCGCATATATCGCGATGCAAGACGGCTGACGACCCGATTCCCCTGCAGAGTTGCGGGCACGACAGCAATAGACATTGTCGCCGTTGCACCATGCGTCTCTACTTACAATACTGTCCACACGCGTGAGCCTCAGACCCACACGCACAGAACACAGCACACGCCGCCCACCGTATCTTGAGTCCATCTCGATGTCCCCATCCACGCCCTCCCCAGCACCAACGGCGGGGAGGAGCGCAGGGTCAGAGGCGTCAACGAGGAGCGCCTCCAGGGCGGCGGAACGACGTGATCTCGCCGCGTATGAATTTGGACCTGACGCCGACTATGTGTTTGTTTCGCAAGGGCGGCGACGAGGGGAGAAGGAGAGAGGAGAGAGAGGGACAAGGGAGAGAAAGGAGAGAGAAGAGAGACGTACAAATGAAGTCATGGATACGCCTAAATCGCGCAGCCCTCCAACTCCTTGTGCCGGAGGATTTCGCGCAAGACCGCGTACTTGCGGAGGTGGCGCTCGTCGATTGATACCTGCGAGCATGAACAGCAGAAACGAAGCGCGAGTGAGAACGCGTTGACTGCTGCGTCGGGTGAACAAAAGCGGCAGATTCCTCGTCGCGGGCCAACGTTCACAGGGCGAAAGAACAACGTGAACTCCAGCCCCTGTGCGTGAGCACGCATTTGGACGGGGTTAGGAGGACGAGCGGGTGCAGGCGGTACATAGCAGCCCTGCAACGGGAGAGGAGCTTCGATACTGTTGATCCACAGCTGGGGAGGACGAAGCGTGCCGAATGTGCTCCTCCATTGCCTGTTCCTTCCCGCTCCATGTTAAAACAATGGCCTAACGGTAGTACTGCAGCAATGACGCCCTACATGTGCCCATTCAGGTAGGAGAGAGGTACCCCGGTGAGGATGAGGCTCACATTGTGGGCCGGCGGCGAGGACGAGATCCCCAAAGACGGTTTGTTGCTCGCCCTGCGGCAGCCACCTGATGACCCCGCTAGTCAGATAGAAGTCACATGACAGTATCGGACCCCAGGCAGTCAACTCGTCCAGCATAGCAGTCAAGAAGTGAGAAACGAGGCGAGGCTCAGGCAAACTTGGCACGGACTACTCAGTCATGCCCAATCGAAGGACGAAGTCGGGAAGCGCTCGGGGGGCAGCCCCATCGCACTCGGACGCGTACGGGCGCTTCATAGTGTAAGGCGATGGTGTCCTCTAGGGTTCAAACGTTCAATCGGCTTGGACCCAGATTTTCAAGTTCTAAGATCATTACTTGGGATCCAGTAAGCACCTCCAGATACTTGGATTTTCTCAACAATCTCCGCCCTGGTCGCAGCGATGCAATACCCACTGTGAGATTAGGCGCTCACAGTGCTGGGCTTTCTTGGCGCTCCCCAGTCTCGGGAACTGCTTATGTAAATCGTCCATATTCGCATCGTTCATTGTTCATTGCTTTCGCGGTTTGAATCGCGACGCATTTGTGGCGGAGTCTTGTGAGTCCAACCGTCACGACAGCGTCGTATTCGAACTGTAGCCATAACTTGAACCCCCCTCCAAGCTATTGCTCCCTGTCAAGTCCGACGTTCCAACTTCTCCTTGTAGGTTATGTCTTCCGATGGTCCTCCTTGGGATGTCCTCGATCCGCACACGGGAGAGATCCGGATGCTTGGAGTCCCGGAGCGTCTCCAGAGTCATCCTGGCCTTCGAGAACGGGGTCTTGTCGCCACAGAACCCTTGAAGCCGGTTAGTTATCCTTGCTTGCAAACGGTTATGGGGAGCTCTAACGCCACGGGAGACTAGGGCTTCGTGTATGTCACATCACATCGGCAACAACCCCAATATGCTATCAAAATCCTCGATCTCGAGACTGAAGAGCTCGCGATATACGAAAGACTGCTTCGTCTGGATCTTGCGTCTCCGAATCATACCCTACCATGCGAGATCACCCAGCTCGGCCATCCCTTGTTGATTATGCCACGCCTTCATAGCGTATACGGCATGTTCGGGGGTTCGCGTTGGAAGCTCTATGAGCTGTTGAGCGTCTTTCTGCAGATTGTGGAGGTGAGTTTCGGCATTGCTATCTCAGGGATGAATAGTTCTATAACGTCTCACTGGTGACTGATTCAACAATTTCAGGGCGTGGAGTTCTTGCACCGGCTGCGCATAGCACATCTGGTAGCTCTTCCTCCTGCCATTGTAGATGTTCATGAGGGTAACCAGGATTATCCTAGGATTTGTGCCTCGACAACGTGATTGGAGCCAGGGCGCCGGAAGCGCAATATCATAGAGGTGTCGTACACGGGAAAGTCTATATCATCGACTTCGGCACGGCAAGAACGTTCCAGCTAGGACCTGGCAAGCAACATGCGATTGTGCTGCCGCCCACACAAATCCGCCCGCCGAACGGCCTGAAGCACTTCGACCCTTATTCCTGGGACGTGTACTGTATGGCCCACATCTTAGAGGATCTTACAAAGGTATGTCTTCTTCTCCGAGAACGAGCGTGCGTCCTTGCTGAAGGTGCCACGTCGACGATGCAGATGAGGGCGACTAAGAATGCAAGGTGGATCGCGCATCGCTACGTGCGATGGCTCATGGGAAACGAAGGCGGCTGCCAGGGAATATGTCGGTGCCGGCCGACCGCGCGGAAGGCACGCCGTGTGCTCACTCTGCTCCGGACCCTCGTGTACATCTCAGATCTGTGCGTGCGCTCTGCGAGGTCGGCACGGCAAGTCTTGAGGTCATGTCTGCCTGTGTTCTAATCACACTATGCCGTTGTACTGGGGCACTGCAATGCACGACAAAGGTCCACCGGAGAATAACAATGATTTGTAAGTGATCAGTCAGGACTTAGTGAAATGACTACGACGCAAGGCAAACCGCAGTACTACGAGGACTTGCAGCAAGATATCTAGCTCCGTATTTGGCAGATAAAAGGCAGGCCCCTCTCGAACGCCACTTCGGCTGCCATTCAGTAGAAGTACAATCAAGAGCTGAATGATTGCATTAGGAACAGCGTACGTCCAGGTTAGCAAGGCGTCTCGTCCAGGCTATGCGTCACTCGACACTCACATTACGAGCAGCTCCTCGCAGTGTAAGCCCAATCACAACGGGACGCCAGACCGTCTAGCGAGGTCGGGCACGTCCACTTCGTATGTCGACTGCTGGACGTGGGAGTCGTGAATGATGTCTTTGAGGGCTTTCATCAATGCGTATCGGTTTGCGATGAGATGTGTGGTGGAGGGTCTCCTGGCCCAGATGGTGATGGCCCTCGCGGTGCCGTCTGGGAAGTGGATTTCGACGATATAACCAAGTCGGCTGAAGTTGGTGATCGTGAGTCCAGTCTTCTTAAGATCGAGCACAATCGACTCGGAGCCGGCAGGCCCGTCCAAAGTAATTGAGTCCCGACTATCGTCTGCGGTGAAGAAAGCGTCCTCTTGATGGCTTCGGACCAGCTCGATTGTCTGCTCCAACACGCGCGCAGCAAAGGCTTGCTTTTCTTCGTCCTTCATCTTGTCGGCTACCTACTGAAGATGACCGTATTGGTTCAGCTACAAGGCGCGTTCTAAACGAGGATGCTCCTCACGTATCGTGTGTGGGACAAGACAGCTGTGTTTCCGAGTCGGGCACACGGGGGGTTCAAAGGCGATATCGCGGCAGGAAGTGCGACTAGAGACACTGACGAGTGCAACGTGCGTATCACAGTGAGGGCCCGCGCGCACTGATATACGGCAGGTCGCGCGTGGCCAACCCTACACTCCGCTCGCCGCCAAGATGAAGGAACAATAGTCCCGTTGCCTCGAGTCGACCGGGCTTATCGATCGCGATGGAAGCCTGCGCGTTCGAAGAACAAAGGCGATGCCGTGTCCGTCTTGTTTGACTCCCGCTGGCCTGCCTCTTTCGTCAGCTGTGCGAAAGCGCAGAGCATTCTCCACTCGTCAGGGTTCGCCGTACCGCTACTGTGCTAGGCTCTCCGAACTCCGCACCGTCCGTCCATCTGTGGGGCCCACGGAATCCACCTGCATCTGGCAGCTGACGCCTCTTCGGAGCTGCGCGCAGGAACGAGGATCTGCGACATCCCGACAAGGGGAATCCAAGCACACGACATGCATGACGCGCCATCAGGAAGACCGTCTGCCACCGCTCGTGTGCGCATTCGGAGCCGCATCCGAAGCGGTCTTCGCGATAGCGTCAGGAGACGCAGATTGCATCGTGACCTTGGCTTGTACGACTAGTGTGAGTGCGCCGCGCTGAGCGTGGTCTGGCAAACTCACCTGCTGTTTGAGGTACGGTGGTTTCTGAGCTGCGGTACTCCTGCTTATCCGAGAAGCGGGGACCGTCCTTCGTAGAAGACGCGCTCGAACAGCAGAGTCTAGGTGGTCAGTAATCAGCCAATGGGGAAGGCGAAGCAGCACAATAAGCGTGATTGACCCGCCGCGTCGCCTTCTCCGGCTTCCTGACGACCCGCACAAGAAAGGTGCCCGCAGCGTGGAACCTCTGCGTGGGGCAGCTGGGTGGTTACCGTTGATGTAGAGTGCGGCGCAACGGCCCACGGTATGAGGGCAGAACGTGAGGAGGTGTGAGAAGTGGCGCACAGAGGGTTATCATCCCGAAGGCGCGGACCCTCAGGCGTCCACGCAGGACACCGTGCAGCCCGTCATGGTTCTGGTCAGTGTACGATTGCAAACCCGGACTGCTCTATCGACGTGGAGCAGTCCGGCGCCGGCCCTGATTACAGCAAACCTGGTATTGAATATTGCATGCGAGGGACCTCGTGTGCTCACGGCTGCGAGATCAACCTGCAGCGGTTGTTGCATAGAGATTTCACGGGTACAAGGACGCGGTCTCTTCATACGTCCTGGAGGGAATCCTGAGGAGGAATTATACAGCCGACAGTAGAGCGGAGTAATTGAGAGTTGAGTCACTGGTCGGGCGCGTCGCGCGGCGGTTTCGATCCGAGCTGGGAGTCTCAGGCTCGGACTCTTGTCCCCCCTGAAGCACACGCTGCGAGTGAGTACTGATACGAGGACTCTGCGCTTCTCAATTTCATCTCACCCCATATCCAACGCCGGAGTCGAGACGTCGTCCTCGCAAGCCTGCATGACCCTGTTGCAGTCACCCGCGAACTCGAGCTTGACTGCGAAATGGAGAAGTTCGGACGAGCGCTAATTTCCAAGCGTCGAAATGTGGGTCCCTGCGGCCCGACGCACGAGGTGAACCGAACCGAGCTGAACTCAATCCGGCTCCCTTTCGAGCCTCTGGACACCGCAGAGAATCATCACCGCAACTTCAAGTTGGATGTCTGGACGCGCCAACAAGTTCTCAACGTTCAAGCTCTGAACGCTTCTGAAGCTCAAGCATCTCAATATCAGTGTTCGCTGCATCCCTGACACCCCTGCCAGGACCGCCCATCCAAAATCGTGACATCCTTGATCATTTGTCGTCATCTTCGCTGGGCGCGAGTGATTGTTCGTTCGTCCAAGGACAGTACCATCGAGGTGAATCTAACCTCAGAAGGTGTTCTAGCCTTCCCATGAGTGGCTTCTCGCTTGTAGACTTTGTGAACCTCCATGAGCCAGCACACCCCTTCATGAGTAAGTATTCTCAGAGTAATGCTTCCTTACTCACGCCAGATTTAGTAGCTCTGGAGTAGCCGTGACCACAGGTGCGTCCTGACGACTCATCCCGGAGGAACCGACAGGTGCTCGGTGCCCTACGAAGCTCGGCTCCGTGCGCTTCATCTGACTCTGATCCGCGAACATAACTACTACAGAGCCGTCTGAGTGGGTGACTGAGATCCCCAGTCATCTACAGCTACGTCGTCCCAATTTCCAGTCGACAGGAGTTCATTTGTCACTAAACGACGTACGCAATGTCCCATACGGTATTATCTCCATCTGGTAGATCGTGGCAAGTGGTGCTTACGGCACCTGATATGCCGCTGGTCCAAGCCGGGTGCGTTGGCAAACGACTTCCCTACGCGTGTATGCTCCTGACTGACTGTCACTCTTTAGCATGTGGCTGGACTCTCTGGCTTTGCCTGCATGCTGCGCCGTGCTCTCCTCGTTGTTCTTTGGAATCCAAGCCCTCAAAGTCGTATGGCGCAAAGGCACGACATCCACGCAGCAGCACGCGTCCGCGCGCTCGAACAACGAAATGAATGTATCCTCCACCCGTCGTACCTCCTTCAGCCGTCTTGCCAATAGGGTAGGAGGCACTACAGTCGTCGTATATAGAACAGTACAGCTCCTGGCGGTTGTGAGCCTCCTGGTCTTGTCTGTCGCTGGAGCTATACGCCGTACTCCGCTCCGTGGTCCTGTCATCGGCGGATTCTTGGTTGTTGACCTGATACAAGTCGCCCTTTATGTGAGCGAAGTAGCGCTTCTGTTCCTCTATCTGGTCTCTAACATCCTCTGCCAGGGATACCTGCTCGTGCTCGGGTTCGTCTCTCTGTTAGCAAGCACACGCGTCAACTTCCGCGCTTTCGTCCATATGTCCACTATCCTCGCGATCTTGTGGGGCGTCTACCTATATCGTGACATCTGGCCGCTCGCCACTGTAGACCTTTCGCCGAAGGACGAAGGCGAAGGGACCTTACTCTGGGGGAAGATCGCGTTGCTCACCGTGGGCGGCGTGCTGATTCCCCTGACATCTCCGAGAAAGTACATTCCTCTCGATCCCAAGGTATTTCTTATGATGCCTCTGCATAGTCTTTCACGTTTTCTGGTTTGATGCCAACTCTGCTCGCAGGAATCTCTCGAACCGCATCCCGAGCAGACCGCATCCATACTATCGTTGCTGACCTACTGGTACATGGAGCCCGTCATCTGGCTTGCTTGGCGTCTTCCGCGGCTCCCCTTCGATATGCTCCCACCGCTGCCTGACTATGACCATGTGCAGGTTCTGATCGGTCGCACCTTCTCAGTAAGCTTAGTCCACTGCACTTACGCTACGGTCACGTCTAATTGTGGCTGCGCCACAGCGGCTGGACCCGATGCAAAACAAGTGGCATCGGCATATGGCCCTCGACTTGATCAAGGGATTTCGTGAGTTGTTTTCCTGTCACTCTCTGCACCGCGCGCTGAGCCAATCCGTAGGCTATGAGTTCTTGAAGCTGATTGCGGTGTCCTTGACTGCAGTGCGTCACGCGTCCCGTTCACGTGTGGAGACGCACAAGGTTCTTACGACGTTGTCCAGATCGCGGCGGGCTTCGCGGCTCCGATTAGTATCAACCAGATCCTCAGGCGAGTCTGTCCGATCGTCCTGTATTCATCACTCGGGTTCAGGACTGACGGCGAGTCTGTAGCTATCTCGAGTCGGGCAAGGAAGAGACACGAATTCGACCATGGTTCTGGATAGCAGTGTTCATTCTGGGAAGGATTTTCAAGGATCTCTCCGATCTGTGGTTCATGTACTCCCAGGTGAGGCATAGGCTTGCAGAACGCTTCCTTGGCAGAGTAGCTGATCTCCTCGGCAGACGCGACTCAACATCCGCATACAAGCCGTCCTGACGGAGCTCATCTTTGAGCATGCACTGCGCATCCGTGTCAAGGCCGAGACGTCAGGGTCAGAATCCCCTGCCACGACCCCGAGCAGTTCAAGTGGGGTGGACGGTCCTCCCGGAGAGTCTTCAGTCGACAACGCTGGAGCCAGATCCCGACGCGCGGACAACGGGGAGGAAGAAGAGACGCGTTCCGAGACCCCGACCGCGGGTTCCAGCACCGGCGTATCGCCTAGCACGAGCAGCTCAGTCAAGGGAAAAGGGAAGGAGAATGCTTCCAAGGACGAGGCAGCCTCCGCAAAGACAACGGACACCCGTAACGAAGGCCAACGGCACCTCATCGGGAGGATCAACAATCTCATAACAAGCGACGTGAGCAACATCGAGTACCTTGGCTGGTTCGTCTTCGTCGGTACGTTCATCTCGACGGCGCCACGCTCCGCATCTCATGCGACTCTTGTCCGAAGTGGTCGACTGCCCCGTCCAAGTGTCGTTGTGCATCCTATTCTTGTATAATATCCTAGGCTGGAGGTACGTGACGGCCAGTGTGCAGCTCGCATATGCTCGTTTGTCTGACCTCGTTCGGCCGACGATACAGCGCTCTTGTCGGGCTTGCTACGATGCTGGTCATGCTCCCGCTCCCTGGCTACATCGCCAATCTCATCGACGGTTCTCAGCGGGAAAAGATGAAACGGGTACGCTCTCTACGTCGATGCCACCCGCAGTTACGGCTCGCTCACATGCATTCATAGACGGATGCACGGGTTCAGACGGTCACAGAGAGTGCGTCGCCTCCCTTCGACTCGTTTGCGGATATTGCCGAGAACGCTCATACCTTCTCTTTCAGCGTTGAACGTCATTCGTATGATCAAGCTCTTCGGATGGGAGCCGCGTACCGCGGCTCAGCTGGACAAGAAACGCGAGGAAGAACTCGTCTGGGTGCGCTGGAGCAAGATCCTCTCGATATCTGTCAACTTTTGCAAGTACGTCTCTACATCATGCGATCATTACGATGGAGAAGCTGACGAGCGCGGTCAAAAGTTACCTGATTCCCGTTCTGACCATGCTGTCCACATTCTTCACTTATGTTGGTGCAGCTGTACCTCGCGCGTGCAGTGGCGCAGACTGACCTTTCTCTCGTCGCTTTCATAGACCGTGATCATGAAGGGGGAGTTGACAGGTGAGCGCGGTGTTCTGTCAAAGACAGGCCAGTTGTAACTCGGGTATACCTAGCGTCGCGCGTGTTCTCCGCTATGGCTGGTGAGGTCTTCCATCATGTGCGTATGTGCCTCCATAGCTGATGGCGACGCAGTCTTCGACATGCTTCGCCAGAGCATCCACAATGTCTTCACTCTTGTGCCTCAGTTCGTGCAAGGTATGTGCTGATCTCACTTGGTAGAGAATGGCGAGCAGAGATCGCTGACCCAATGCTGCACATGATAGTCAAGGTCTCTTTGGAGCGCATAGCCGACTTCTTGCGGAATGTAGGCCACATCTCATAGATCCCGGAAGGTGTCTCTAACAGTACCCCAGACGGAGCTCATAGACAAGTACACCAGAGCTGCGGACAGAGCCGAGGACGGTCACGCTGGCCATTCGCTCGGCGTACCGGCAGAGCACCGTGAAGCCATCGCGATCCGCCGCGCCTCGTTCACTTGGTCAAACGACGTAGTTCCCGGGAAAACCAACGTGACTTCCGGTAGAGCGTTCGTCCTCAACATAGAGGACGAAGTAATTTTCCAGCGAGGCGAGATCAACCTCATAATCGGCCCGACTGGCTCAGGAAAGACGTCTTTGCTGATGGCGTTGCTTGGTATGTCGTCAGTGCGAGAGTGCCATTTCTCATGCTGATGCGGCTCGACTCACAAGGGGAGATGCACTACATTCCTACCGGCCCTGACTCGTATGTGAGCCTGCCGAGAGAACACGGTATCGCATATGCTGCGCAAGAATCCTGGGTACTGAACGAAACGATTCGGGTATGTCCCATCGCCAATCGTGAGTCGGACTCCCGGGCTGACGGATAGTGCAGAACAACATCCTCTTTGGAGCACCGTTCGACGATGAGCGATACAACAAGGGTACGTTGGCCTCGGAGTGATGGCCGCATCTCCTCCAAGGGACTCACGGCGTGCTCGCAAAACCAGTCATCAATCAGTGTGCGCTCAAGCCCGACCTCAGCATCTTCGAAGCCGGCGATGAGACGGAAGTGGGCGAAAAGGGAATCACACTGAGGTACGTACGATTCTGACGGTCTGCCAGCGCATGAAAACTCACCTCACCTTTCCAGCGGCGGGCAGAAGGTGATTGATAGCTTCGTCGGGTATACATGATGATTCTGACATGTCATAGGCCCGCATTACTCTGGCTCGCGCTGTGTACTCAAACGCTGAGACTCTTCTCCTCGACGACGTGAGTGATTACATCTCTAGCTATGACGGCACAAGTGGTGATCAAGACTCCCGGATAGATCTTCGCCGCCCTTGACGTACATACGTCGAAATGGATCATTGAGAAGTGCTTCAAGGGCGATCTCCTGAAGGGACGCACCGTCATCCTCGTGGTACGTCGTGATCGTCCACTCCCTTGACAGAAATATGACGTCTAAGGCTCACAGACGCACAACGTCGCCTTGTGCATCCCGATCGCCGACTTCGTCATCGACATGGGAGGGGACGGCCGGATTCTGAGCCAAGGCTCGCTCGCTGATACTCTGAAGCGGGATTCCAACCTCTCGAAAGAGATCGCGGAGGAACGTGCAGAGATCGAGAAGGCCGAGGCTGAACTTGACGCTAGCGCAACAAAAGACAACTCTGCGAAGCGGAGCGCTGGAAAGCTCGTCGTGGAAGAAGAGGTCGAGCATGGCCACGTCGGTTGGCCAGCCTGTGAGTCTCTCCCATCCTCCCGCGCGCATCTGGCGTCAACGCTCACATGTCGCAGTGAAGCTCTACTTCGGCAACATGTCGAGGAGGCCGGTCGCCTTCTGGCTCGTGTACATGTCAGGTCATGTTGTGCGACAGTCCATCAGCAATCTTCAGGTGTGTGCGATCGTCACATCAAACATAGTCCTCATGCTTATGAATGAATACACGTCAATCAGAGCTTCTACTTGGGCCAGTGGGCTGCGCAGTATGAAGTGTACCCGCCAGAGCAAGTCCCTGTAAGACAGTAAGCGACCATAAGTTCTACAGGCTGGCCCCGCACTGTAATGCGTTTTCAGTTACCTGGGTGTGTACACCGCCACAGTCGCCGCGGCCATGATGGCGTCGGCTTTCTGTGTCTCCTACTACGTGTCCGGCAGTATCAGAGCCGCCAGGATTGTCCACAAGGAGCTCATCAGCTCGATTCTTGGGACAACTCTTCGGTAAGCCTTGTTGGTCTCCTGGACCCCATTTGACTCACGAGTCTCTCACAGATGGCTGGACAAGACCCCGGCGGCCCGCATCATCACTCGCTGTACGGTAGACATCCAAACACGTAAGTCCAAGGTATCCTGCATCGAACTCGACCGCTGACCCCTCGGCTAGTGGATACGCGCCTCGCGAGTATGGTGGAGCTGCTGAACGATGTCGCCTTCTTCCTGCTGCTCAAGATGCTAGCCGTGATCATATTCTCCCCCGTCTTCGCCATTCCCGCTCTCATGGTCGCCATCGCGGGGGCACTATGCGGACAGGTCTTCCTGAAGGCGCAGATGCCTGTGAAGCGGGAGATGAGCAATCGCAAAGCGCCCGTGCTGAGCCATCTGAACGCCGCGATCAGCGGTATCAGTGAGTCTTCACGCTGAAGGCAATGGTCATCGTGCTCACAACACATCCGCAGCGTCTGTGCGGGCATATGGTGCCGAGTCGGCCTTCAAGGCGGAGGCGTATCGACGGATCGACAGGCACACTCGCGTCGCTGTCACTTACGAAAACCTCAATCGGTGAGTCCACTGGCATGGAAACAATGTCCACCTGTACTGAAGTACCTCTGAAGGTGGCTTGCTGCGCGCATAGATTTCATAGCGTTGCTCTTTGTGGCTAGCTTGGCTGTCTACCTGACGTACACAGCGCGTCTGAGCGCGTCTAACACCGGTTTCTCACTTGCGATGGCTGGTGAGTAAGCGTCGACCCGTACATCTGTGCCAGTCTCACCGGCGTAACTGCACATAGCGGCGTTCAGTAGTATCATGTTTCATGCTATCAGGCTCTTCAATGAGTGTGAAATCTCGAGTGCGTATTGAGTGTAATTTGGGTCGGAATATTCAGCTAATCCCCACCCCTACTTGCAGGCAATTGGTTCGTGGTCTGATGCCTGTGGACGCCGCCTGGAACACTCATCTGTACACACAGCTTGGAACGTATAAAGCAGTACCTAGTCATCGAGCAGGAGCCCAAACCTACGCCTGAAGGCGTGCCGCCTGCGTATTGGCCAGCAAGTGGTCACCTCGAAGTGGATAAGCTATCTGCTCGATATTCTGCGGTGTGTGGCCAAAGGCTTCCGTGCATCGCCTTACTGGAGCTCACCTCTCACACCAGGACGGGCCGGAGGTCTTGCATGAGGTCACATTCGAGGTAGCATCGGGAGAACGAGTCGGCATCGTCGGACGAACCGGGAGTGGCAAGGCATGCGAGTTCACCTCGCTCATTCCACCAAGCTCATCTGTAACGTGTCTTCATAGAGCTCCCTCACACTTGCATTACTCCGGTGCATCCTCACAGAAGGAACTGTTCGATATGACGGAATAGAAACCGGGAAGATCAACCTCGACGCTCTACGTTCCAATATCACTATCATACCACAAGTGGTCAGCACAACTCCCCTTCACTTCCCCCGGCGCTTGAGTCGCACTGACTTGTCCGTATCGCAGCCCGAGCTGCTAAGTGGTACCCTGCGTCAAAACCTGGATCCGTTTTCGGAACATGACGACGCGGTATTAAATAAAGCCCTGCGCTCGGCCGGATTGTACAATCTACAAGACGAGAGCGACCGGGCCAGGATCACTCTGGACACTGTTGCCGGAGGAGGCACAAATCTGTCTGTTGGACAGCGACAGATCATCGCGCTGGCTCGGGCTATCGTACGGAGGAGCAAATTGTTGATTCTGGATGAAGGTGCGTAGCGCCCGGTCTGTCGCACGAGCCTTGACGCGGCTAATAGGGCTTGGGTAGCTACGTCCGCAATAGGTATACTCCCAGACTCGTGATGGACGCTTACGGCTGCATACTGACATGCGTTCGTAGACTATAAGACCGACTCAATCATCCAAACGTCGCTTCGTACTGAGCTCGCGAAGGACGTAACGCTCTTGACGGTCGCACATCGCCTTCAAACCATTATGGATGCGGACAAGATTGTGAGTGTTCTTTAACAGATGCGTGATCTTACGCTTATCCAATTTCTCAGATGGTCTTGGATGCTGGACGGATCGTGAGTAGCTTTTGAGCCCTGTAGCAAAGCACAAGGCTCACATCGATATTCTGTGGACAGGTGGAATTCGGTACACTTGGCGAGCTGCTTGAGAAGAAGGGGTTGTTTCGTGCGTTAGTAGACGAGAGTGGAGATAGGGAGAAACTATACGAGATGGCCAAGGGGGCATCGTCTCTGTAGTACTACTCAACGAAGGCGCACTTGCAGTCTCCGGCACTGTACTTACTGTCCGAGTCCAGGGCTCGGGTTACTAGTTAGGAAGGGTCAGGGTTTCTTTACCCAAAAGAGGAAAGCATTGTGTTCCGACTGCGCTGCAGCCTCATTTCCGACTATTGTTCAAGTTCGCTGAATCGTTCGTGTCCAAGGCACGACGTGAAAGACTGTCGCTCCACGTCCTTTCGTTGCGTTTCCTCGCCTTCAAGAAACCTCTCGCACACCACTTCCTCCTATATACAGACCTTGGCACCGCTTTCGAAATGTTGTGCAACGACGGAGGCCCACCGTGGTATGCCTGGGATGCTAATGGTGAAATTCAATATGGTGAAGTTCCGGAACGCCTGCTACGCCATCCTGGACTGAAGGAGCTCGGAATTGTACCCCACTATGCCTACAAGCCGGTAGGATAGGTTGCGGTATCATGATTTTCGAAGCTGATCGTGCGTTAGGGAGTTGTCTTCGCCACAATGCCGTCGGAAGGGCCCGAGTACGTGGTGAAAATCTTGGACCTCAATACGGAAGAGCTCCCTATTTATGAACGACTGCTTGGCGACATCGACAACCCCAGGAACCACACTATTCCATGCAAGATAGTGCGCACCGGTCATCCCGTGCTCGTCATGCCTTGCCTCAGCTTCCTACACCCGAACATACTCGTCAAAAGCCGTCATAGACCTCTATCCTGGCTCATTCGCGCATTCCATGAATTGACGGAGGTGAGTGGCTCTAAGGTCCTGTTGATGTAACAAGTCTCAATTGAACCTGCAGGGCGTGGAATACCTTCACTCGTTGCACATCGCACATCTAGTGGTTCAATTCACATGATTGTATGGCGCTGTCACTAGTGTTGACCCCCATCTGTAGGACTTGTGCAAAGGGAACGTCATCCTGGCTTCTCAAGGGAGGGCTGCTCTCCACGAGGAAATCATTGACCGGAGGTTGTACATCATCGACTTCGATACATCAAGGCAGTTTGAACTAGGACCTGGCCGTCAGCCTGCTATAACCCTACCACAAACCCAAGTCCCGCCGCCCGACGGACTGACCACGTTCGATCCCTACTCATGGGACATCTACTGTCTAGGAGATCTGCTGCAGCGTTTCACAGAAGTGAGTCAGAGTCTGCTCTGCTCGTCGCCCAGGTGTCTGAATGCTGAAGAGTCTTCCAGCGTTACTACGATAAGCAGGGACCTCCTCCTCGAATCGTTCGCTGGTTCATTGCATGGCTCATCGGCAGCGAGCGCGGGTGTTCTGGTGTATGTCACTGTCGACCGTCGGCAAGGGCTGCGCGACGGATACTGGACGTTCTTCGGTTGATTGCCCCCATCATCGACATGTTTACTGGAAGACGTTGAGCCTTTGCTGGCATGCATGTACTGGGAGCGCAACCGGAATTAGCCATTGCCAACTAGTAGTACCCTCCGTGTTGTACCGTCCGGCCTGGCCAATCGACTTTCGCGGCGGAGGCCAAGTTACATTTTGGCGTACGACGTCGGGCACTCCAAAGTATCAAAATGCGAAAGAACCACGCACCGGAGAAGCGACCTAGCACCAAGCGAGATCGTGGCAGAGCGATCCAGAATGCGGCTCGCCCGTTGCAATGACGCGTACTGCACCGACTCGGGATTGTCAGCGGATCAGCCGCCGGGCGACCACAGCAGGGAGAGAGGTGTGACCTGCCAGCGTGGAAAGGATCCACCGCACGGGAGAGTTCATACATTATCATCCGGGCGCGGTCTACTTCCCTTGGGAATTGTCGTGTCAGCGCAAGGGCCTGCTCTGATAAAGGGACATAAGGGGGGATCGACTCACCAACTTGAAGTCTAATAGTCAGCGGCTGCTTGTGGCATCCACTCACCCGAGATCCTTGGGAGGTACGGGTGTCATGAGCGGACGCTGTAAGTTGTATGGTCGCGGTCGGCCTACGACGTCTTCGAGCGACGCACAGGGGCAATATTTGAAGGGTAGTTCGGTCTCGATTGCGAGCGCATGTGTGCAGTTCGATGCACTCGAGAAGCGGACATAGGAGGGCTTCATCGAGTGGGAGCTTGGAGCTCAGACCTCAAGCACTTGATTTCTCAGAGCTGTAGTTACTGGCCTTGATATTTCACGATTGTTGAGCTGTACCGCAAGCGTGCCGGGCGTGCCGAAGTGACCCTGCTGAACCGGATCCAGGAGATGTCCATTGTCGGAGGACGCTGATTAGCCCCAGGCGCTCCGTAGCCACGTGTTCATGAGACGACTCAACTCCGGGAAACGCGGACTGCTGCAGCGACGCCTCGGCGCTCAGCCTCTTCTTCGAGCGTCGCCATCACCATTATTCAACTTATTCAAGCCTCTGAACTCCTTCGACTTCGTATACAGAGAGCTGCATGCGAGAGCTCTCTAGGTACCCGTCCAATCAACTGGCTCGAGATAGCCCGCCTTTTCCAGGCTCCTACGCCGTATTCTCTGGAGTCGACGCGTATCCTCTACTCTCAATATGTCATCCGTCCGTGAGGGTCCTCCCTGGTTTGCCAAGCGTCCCGACGGAACCATGGACTACGGCGCTGTTCCAGAGCGTTTATTGTATCACCCCGTACTGCAGGAGCGCAGAATTGTGCTCCACCGTCCTCTCAAGCTGGTAAGAACAGAGCGCGTTGCATAAAGTTGTCTCAGGCTAACGCCACGGTAGGGAGTTGTATTCGCCACCTACAACTCACTCTTCAGCGGATCAACTGCGAAGGAATATGTGGTGAAAGTTCTCGACCTCAGCACGGAAGAGCTTCCAATCTATGAGCGGCTACTTCGTGATATCCACTACAGTACCAATCACACTGCCGTGCGAAATCCTCCACGCTGATCACCCGATACTCCTCATGCCACTGCTCGATAGCATAAGTGTATACCTTCGCGCCCTCGATCCCGGCAAGAAGCTTGGTCCGCTACTCCAAGCCTTCCACGACCTGATAGAAGTGAGTTATCGGCCAGGCTAGTACTAGTCACTCAAGGTCTAACCGAAGTCACAGGGCGTTGAGTACCTCCACGGGAAGCATATTGCGCACCTGGTATGCCGAACACTTCTCAGGCGACCAAGTCTAATCTCTCTGGCAGGACCTATGCGTAGGCAATGTCGTTGTGGCAGATCCGGAAATGGCCGCATTCCACGAAGGAGTCAGCCCCAAGCGGTTCTACATCATTGACTACGATACTGCCAAACAACTCGCCCTCGGCCCTGGACGTCAACGTGCCATTGTCCTCCCAGAAACACAAGTCACGCCTCCGCGTGAGCTCACGCAGTTCGACCCATATTCCTGGGATATTTACTGTCTAGGACGTCTTTTCCAGCGGATGACGCGGGTGAGCGAGCTTTCACTGATGAGTGACGAACGGATTATTGACAAGAGGACGCCAGAGCTACTACTTGAGCTATGGACCCCCATCCCGGGTTGTTGAGTGGTTTTCCGCGTGGCTCGTAGGGAATGAACGAGGATGTTCGGGCGTGTGTCGCTGTCGGCCAACGGCAAGAACCGTTCGGCGTGTTCTGGACGTCCTCATCTGGGTCGCACCTCTCATTGACAGGTTGGGTGGCTTCAGATAAAGGGCTTCGAACTTTGCGTCCGCTTAGCTCTCACTGCCCGCCAAATTCTGGGGGCCAATGCTACTATACGTTCGCGAAACGCTGCAGAAAAGAATGGCGAAGAATACTCTGCTTGCAGACCCTGTGCCGTAGTCAGCGAAGTGGGTGAATTTTTGCCACCTTTCTGATAGGAAAACCGGGCGGCGACGACTGGGTAGGCTCATCGTTCGACGAACGCGGAGGACAAGCGCAAGGCTCTATTCGTCCAGTTTGACTCGTCCTCCGCCTGCCTCTTTCGTGTGCCGTGCGAACTCGAGGAGTAGACTCCATCCAGCCGGGGTCGCCGAACCACGAGTGCCAAGCTCTCTGTCGGGCGCCGTATCGCAGTAGGTGATCTGCAGGGTCCATTAGCACCTGGTCGCGCCAGCTGACCCATACACAGACCGCAGAAGAAGTCTGATATACACACAAGGTACGTGGACACGGTGTTCTTTGGCGCCGAAGTCTGATCTAGGACTAGATGTGGGCTCGGACCCGCTCCCGAAAGGGCTCATGGAAAGTCCCAGGAACCCACCTCTCGCAGCCAATCCGCGCTCCAGTAGAACGACTTATCTCCATCATTATTCGTCCTCGCCCTCGGAACGCGCCCCTTTCGAGGGTGGTGTCAGACTGCTCGACAAGCGGCATGAGTTCAGAAGACGAATTCGAGGACGCACCAATGGTAGGCCAGCGGAGACGTCGAGTACGCATTCCTGCAGCTTGAACGCTGGAAGGCGAGTGGTTCCCTGACGCTCTTGGCGGCAGGGAAGCTGTGCATGTTGCGTATAGCATCGTGTGTCTTAAAGGGCGAAACAACGGCGACATGAGGCGCCAAAGAGGTGAAATGAGCCCTAATCGGCTTGAAGAAAGGATCCCGCGGGACGGACCTCAGCACGGTCAAGTTGTCAGGACAGACGCACCAGGTGCTGAGAGCAGAGTGCTAAACACCGGCTTGAAGGGTAGGAAGGTGAGGAAGCGAACCATGCCCCTGGCTTCGCGCATGATCAGCCGGGCGAGGTCTCGCCACTTGCGAACGTGGTCATGTCAGCGTCCAGGCTCGCTCACGCAGAGGTACAACAAAAAAGCCCTGTCACTGGACTCACCAGGCGGCGCTTCTGATGGTCACTTTCTGTCCGCGCGGGTGCTCAGCCAGGGTTCGTGCGCTATGACGGTGATTGGCATTGCAGGAACCTGAGCATACTACTTGTGTCCCAGTCTCATCTCCGAGCTGTGCGGTGAATCGCTTCGTCTCGTCAAGTCGGTCGCCACCTGCTTGCGCTCACGCCATGGTCATCGAAAGGCTCCAAAGTTTTTCTCGGAGATGGACGTGCTGCCAGGTTCTTGAACGTTGAACGTCGAGATGATGAGCTCGAACCAGATTCCGGGATTCGGCCAGAGAGGCGAGCGCTCCGAAGCCACGTGGGCAAGCTCTCTAGCTCCGAGAAGCTCGGAGTAGGCGTTCGCGCATCGGCGTCTTCCCCCTCACGACTTCATAATGAACGACCACCACATATACTCATCTGCCTCATGAGCTCGTACTCAACAGGTCTTGAGGTTCCAGGACACGACACACCACTGACCCACCTCATCGTCTCTCTTCGTGAGAGTGCAATCACGTCTCGCTCTTGTTGAGAGCCTGAAGTATCATACGGCACGTCTTCGAGGCATCTGCCATGAATTTCGGCATTCCCAGGCCCCGAGCTTCGCGAGAGAAAGTCGCCAAACGTGCTTGTTGCGTGAGTGGATCCTCCGACCTCGGGCGAGCGCGTGGCTTCATTTACTCACATTCACCTTGACAGACACCGAGCGGTCATGAACGCTCCAGCAGCTCCGAATACGCTGCAGACAGCTCGAGAACGAAGCCCGACACGAGGCCTGGAGGCCTGGGGCTCTCCAGCAGTGGGAAACGAACAATTCCGTCAGAACAGACAGTACGCAGATCCCACGTAGCGTCTCCCCGCACCAGGGGCGCGTCAGCTCCCCCACATAAATAGCGTCCGCAAAGTCAAAACGCTTGTTCTCACCGCCCCCCTCTGCGGTGCCCCTTCCCTCGCCTTCTTCCACACAGTCCTGGATGATGCTAGACACGGTCGTGGGCACAAAGGAGACCTGTCTGGATGCACCGTCGGGCCCGCTCTCCTGGCTCGTCCGTGACGCGCCTGAGTACGAGGAGCGAAAGAAGCGCGCGCAGTTCGTGCCGCCCACCATCTCCATCAAGGACGTCCACGCCGCCGTGCCCCGCCATCTATTCGAGAAGAGCACCGCCAAGAGCCTGTTCTATGTAGGCAGGCACACTGCCCTCAGCGTGCTATTCTATGTGTTCGCAACACGGATCGACCATATGGCACGGACCGTCGGGATGACGTTTGGGTGGGGGCCATGGGCGAGATCTGCGATCTCGTGGGCGCTGTGGGCGTTGTACTGGTTCTGGCAGAGCGTCGCCTTCGCGGGAATGTGGACACTCGGTACGTGCGCATAGCCACTCTCGCCAATGTTCGCTAACACATGCTGTCGTTAGGCCATGAGGTGATGCAGTGTGATTTCGCTGCGGTTTTACAAGCGGATGCTGATCCTCCATGCGTCCACCCAGTGCGGTCATGACGCCCTCTCGCCACACCCGTGGGTGAATGTCCTCCTCGGGATGGGCCTTCACACGTGGGTCCTCACCCCGTACTTCGCCTGGCGGATCACGCATCGCTCGCACCATGTAGGTCTTGGAGAATCATGCGCATGCGAGACTGTCCGGCTGACCAATCGTCGCAGAAAGGCGCAAACAACCTCGCCAAAGACGAGACATACCATCCGTTCACGCGAAGAGACCTCAAGCTCCCGGATGCTGCGCTCGCGACTCCGATGGACTACAAGGAGATCTTGGAGGAGACCCCTCTCTTCACTCTCTTCAAGATGGTGATCCGGCAGTTCTTGTATGTTCCACTTTATCATGCAAATTGACGTTCTATGATGTTGACGCGCATGTGTCGCGGCCAGAGGTTTCCAGCTGTATCTGATGTGAGTCAAGCCGCAAGGCTGAGCTATCACCATCTTCTAATAGTCGTCGCGCAGCCACAATCGCAAAGGGAACCCGAAGTACCCTCCCGGAACTAGCCACTACAAGCCATCTTCGAAACTGTTCAAGCCACAAGACCGTGAGCCCCTCTCCTGAGTTGTTTATACCACGGCTGCTCACGCACTGTACTTCAGGGATGTACATCATCGTCTCCGACATCGCGATTGGCTGCATGCTCGCGTTCCTCGTCGTATGGTCATATCGCACGAGCTTCAGCAACGTCTGGAAGCTCTACTTCGTCCCTTGGCTGGTACGTACGCCGCTTCATTTTCACCTTCCCCTCCTAATCTTACACGTATATTCTCAGTGGGCGCACAACTGGATCGTGATGTTCACCTACCTACAACATAGCGACCCGACGGTGCCTTACTATCGCGAAGTGCGTACACATCTTGTCTCGCATGCCGAGGCAGTTCTGAACTGACTGTGTCCTGTGATAGAAGGCATGGACCTTTGCCCGCGGAGCGCTCGCGACCGTTGATCGCCCCGTCTTTGGCTGGATTGGACGCTTCTTCTGGCATGGTGTACGTCCCCAGCATAGACGCGTCTACGAGAATCGAACAGGAATTGATATCCATGCGTAGATCGCTCACGACCACGTCGCGCATCACTTCTTTGTGACGATTCCGTTCTGTACGTCGATCAGCATCCAGCGACGCTGTGGGCCGCAACTGACATCCTGGGCAACTTGTAGATAACCTACCGGAAGTGACGAAAGCCATCAAGCCCGTCCTCGGCGAGTACTACTGCTACGACTCCACGGTGAGTCTCTTCCCGCGCTCTCGTAGTCTGCGTCTTTCGTTGACCTGCCCGCCAGCCGACGCTGTATGCGCTGTGGCGCTCGTTCACGCAGTGCACGTTCATCGAGCCCGAGGGCGACGTCGTCTTCTTCAAGAATCAGCGTGGGGAAGCTGTGCGCGTGTGCGTTGACGAGCCTGCGGCGGACACGTCTGCACCGATCGAGGCGGAGAAACCTGTCGCAGAGGATGGCGTAGAGGGGAAGGGCGACGAGGAGGAGGAGCTGAGACTTGCCGGACTTTGAGTTCCGGTATTTATCGACGGGCGGTCGCTGCCTCTGTCAAAGCTTCACGCTGGTCACTTCGGGGTATGCAATGAAGGATGTGTTCCTTGGCATACACTACGACCATTGCTCGCATGGCCGAGTTGACATTGTCAGCAAAAACATGGGTAGAGGAAAGCCTTGTATGCCCGTTGAACTGATAATGAGGCTGCGGCGTTGGTATGAGGGCCTTCTTAGCTGAGCGTCGACATGAAGCCAGTATCGTGGCGGGAGCTGCCTTTCGACAGAGTCTGTTGAATAGTAGGACCTTCGGAAGTCAGCAAATATAGCATGCAGAGCATCAGCAGAGCGCTCTAGGTACAAAGGTCTCCAACGGTGAGTAGCAAACACAGAACAGTTACGTCCCCTTAGATAGTGTATAAATCTCAAGCATCGTTCGCGGCGACCCCGCAACCGCAACCGTCCAACCGCACTGCGGCCAAGCCGACTCAGCCTCGAGAAAGAACGATTACTTGCTGTAGCCGTCCATCTGCAGGATCCAGTCCCGGTGGCGTGTCCACGACCCGCTCTCGAGCTGGACGAACGCCTTGAGGCGGTCCATCGAGAACGGCAGCGTGGGGTCAGCTTGCAGGGCGCGGACCACGTACGAGCTGTTGAATAGCATCGATGAGCGCTGCTCTCTCCTTGCGACGAGCACTATCCTGGAGGGAATACTCACATGACGGTGCTGTGCGCGAGCGGGTTGTCCTTGCTGCGCAGTGCGGCGCAGATGTCGGGCAGCGGCATGTCGCGGTGGTGCCAGAGGTTGTACGCGCGCAGGTGCTGTGGGCGTGGAGGCTCGCGCGCTGATGAACCTGGCTTTGGGTTGCTGCTGCTGTGACTCGGAGAAGAGTGGGAGGACGGACCTGCGGACGATTCGCCGGCGAAAACGAGCGGGCGGCCGTAAGTGCTCGACGCGGGTTTAGGGTGCGACGAGCTGGCGCTCGAGGTGCTCGGAGCCGCTACTGCCGACGCGGATGAAGGAGGCCTGGTGGCGCTCTGCGCGGACGTGGGCGTTGTGGAGGACGAAGATGAGGGAAGGTTGGTGGCGTGGACGGCAACGCGCTGCGCGGCGAGCGTCGACGCTTTCGCTTGCTTCAGTTGGTACTCCTTTGCGAGGTCTGCGCCGAAGTCCGCGGGGATCAGTGTCACGCCGTTCTCCTCTGCTAGGGCCACCAAGCGGTTGTACACCATCAGCGCGCAGTGTGCGTCGTTGGCCGCATCTGAGCAAGCGTTCGCCAGTCAGTCTCACGCCTACAGTCCGGTGACAGAGGGCGATGGGGCACATACAGAACTTCTGCGCCTCGGAGAGAGGCTGGACCTCCCAGTTGCTCGTGCGCACCTTGCCCTTGTCGAGCGTCTTGCGGGTGTATGCCTCGACGACCTTGGCGAGGCTGACGATGGAGCGCTTGTGCAGCGCCGCGAAGGAGGGGTCGACGTGCCGCGCGATGGCGCCGAGCTCGACGAGGTTACGGCCTAGGATGCCAAAGTCGTTGAACAGCTTCTGGCCGTCGTCTGCGTGAGTGTATTCAGCATCGTTCGGGAAGTGTAGGAGATGGTATTAGCATAGACGCACTCTTGATGTTCGCTCCGAGCTTAATGATGTCTTTGTTCTCGATGATTTCCTGCGGTACGGAGTCTCAGTCGATGGCTACCAGGACGAGTCAGGCTGTGGCGCACCTTCACTTTCTGCGGGAACTTCTTCATCGCGCTCACCTGGACGAGCAGGATCATGCGCGCGTCGGAGAGCTGCACGAGTGCAGTGCGGTGGGACATGGGCGTCTTTCCCCGGCGGAACTTGACGACCCATTCGAAGTCGAAGCCGAGCACTGGGCCCTTGAGGCACTGGACGAGGTCGTTCGCCTCTTCCTCGTGTGGGGTGTATACGACGGCGGGTGAGGGATCGTAGTCCTTGTATGAGTAGAGCGGGAGAGAGGGCTCTGGTACGGCGGCTGTGACCTCGCCGTCCACCTCCATGGCGCCCTCGGGGTGGTTCTCGACGTCGCTCTCAAGGGTGGCGGTGGCGAGCTTTTCTCGGGACTTCCCTTTAGATGATGCAGAGGAAGCCGGAGCCGTCTTCGCCCGTTCCCGAGGCTTGGGCTGGATAGAGCCGGTCGTCTGCGAGCTCATGAAGAATGGGTGGATTCTGGTACAGATGTATGGAGATGTGGATTAGCGCGTAGAACATCTGCGGGGAGCAGGTGCTAAACTGACGGCTTGGGGTCTGCTATAGGCGGTACAGTCTTCGAAGCAGACGTGTTTGCGCTCTCCTTCAGCGTGGCGGTTGGTCCGCTCAGCCACTGGGGTATCTCAGCGTCGAGGGTGGCAAGAAGCCTGGATTTCCGTGGCAATGGTGGATCGCTCGCAGAAGAGCCGGCAAGCTGCGAGGCTGAGCGCACCCGCGCCCGGGAGGGTGAGCTAGGGGGACTCATGCGGCAAAGTGTTGCTGGCAGCTTTGTCTCCTTGAGTGCGTTCGCCACTGCCATACCGTATGTTTGTTACCGACGGTAAGTAGAAGGGGTATAAATCCAGCCCAGGAGGCGGTGCAGTCAAACAGACCGAGATGGTGTACGAGCTAGATCTCAGGATGAGCACAATTGCGCCACGAAGTCCACCTGCGTGAGCTTTCCTTGGGTGGCGATGGACGCTGTGGGTGGAGACAAACGCGGCGCGCCACGACGCGACTCGAACCAGGTCACGCATGTCAGGTGACTCTCTCCTTCAGACTCCCGGCTAGTCTGTCGTGATCACCCACAAAAGGCTCGCCATCAATCCAGATTTGATCTACTTCTCGCCCGACGGCTGGGATTTTTTCTCTGAGCGCTTGCTGTGCTGAGCCTTGCCACCGTCGACTCCGGCGTTCTGCTGCTTTCTACCTCGTCCTCTACCCCCCTTTCCTAACAAAAAGTCGCAATGCCGACCGTCATCGAGCTTCCTGTGGTCCCTACTCCCTTGCCTGCGAGCTGGACTCCCCCAGCGCCGTCGGGCAAGTCCATTTCCCGTAAGTCACACCACCATCTTCGGGCTTGTCCACCACGGTGTTGAAAGAAGAGAAGCTCTCGTCGAACGCAGACTGCTCCCAGCTGGTCAAGCTTATCTGGCCCATGTGCGGAGAGCCGTACACAATCTCTCATTCGAGGAACATGACAAGCACGCGGAGGAGGAGCGCAAGCGGTTGGAGGCCCTGAACGGCAACGGGAGCGGTGCGGAAGATGATCTCGGTGTGGGTGATGAGGAGGAGACAGAGGATCTGCTTTCTCTGGACCCGAAGGAGTGGAAGGTCAGTCTCGCCTCTGACTTGGAGAGAGAAAGAGTACTCACAACATCTGCGCACAGAAACAAGATCACTACGCCGTCCTTGGTCTCTCTCACCTCCGTTACAAGGCTACTGAGGAGCAGATCAAGATTGCACGTAAGTCACAGATGCTCTCCACGCTTGGGTCGTGGAAAGGCAGCCTCTGGGATCGAGCGAGGATGGTCAACGCACAGCTGAGATTCAAGGGGCGTAAACCTTGCTCCGTACAAGTCGCTCCACCTATGAGTTCGTCTCGCGCGGCTACAGCGAGCCGCGTCCAATGCGGACGCCGTCTGTGTAGAGAGCCCCTCTCCCGAGCAGGAGTCCCTGCTCGCCGGACGAGTGGACCCTCGTCTCCCTCATAGTGCCGCTTAGGGTCTACGGGCGTACGTAGGCCCTGGGGTTCACCGGGAAGGCGCCAGCCATCGCGCATTGCACTGGACCGCGGATGGTTGGACGTCCATTGAGCGTAAACCTTGCCCAGCTCAATTTGCTCTGCCCGTGAATTCGTCTCGCGTAGCCGCAGCGAGCTCCTATCCCCCGCTGCGGGATAGCGTACTGTGCAGGGAGCCCTCGCCGCAGCGGCGTTGCCGCTCGCGGATCGAGCGTAACTTCGTCTCCCGCACAGAGTCGCCCATGAACGTCCTTTGCCCGAGGAGGTTCATGGGGTTCATCGGGCGAAGCCTCAGCAGGAGCCATCCCCACCCCAAGCCGGCGGCTGCCTCCTCACCGCCACGGAGAGCACTTGACTGACTTGCACCTCCCACAGACCGGAAAAAGGTGCTCAAGCACCACCCCGACAAGAAGGCGGGTGTGGCGGGCGACTCGAACGACGACGCGTTCTTCAAGTGCATCCAGAAGGCGTACGAGGTGCTGACGAACCCGGAGCGGCGGCGGCAGTTCGACTCGGTCGACCCGTACTACGACATCTTCGAGACGGACGTGCCGACGGCCGCGCAGGTGCAGAAGGCGAAGGACCCCGTGAAGTACTTCTTCGAGGCGTTCGGGCCCGTGTTCGAGCGCGAGGCGCGCTTCAGCCGGAAGCAGCCCGTGCCGATGCTTGGCTCATACGACGATCCCAAGGAGGTCGTCGAGGCGTTCTACGACTTCTGGTACAACTTTGACAGCTGGAGGAGTTTCGAGTACCTCGACAAGGAGGTCAATGAGGGCAGCGACAAGTGCGTAATGGCTTGTAGAGCGCGCATGCGAGCGTGGAGCTGACCTTGCGTGGTGCAGCCGTGACGACAAGCGCTACACGGAGAAGAAGAACAAGGCGGAGCGCGCGCGCCGCAAGAAGGAGGACACCGCACGTCTGCGCGGCATCGTCGACACAGCGTTGAGCGTGGACCCGCGCATCAAGCGCATCCGGCAGGAGGAGAAGGAGGCGCGCGAGGCGAAGAAGAAGAGCAAGGGCGGCCAGGTGAACGGCCAGAGCGCGAAGCAGAAGCAGGAGGAGGAGAAGCGCAAGGCCGAGGAGGAGGCGAAGCGCAAGGAAGAGGAGGAGAAGGTGCGCGTCGCTTGCTTCGCGTGCGTTTGTGTGAGTTGTGCGCTGACGGCGGCGATCGCGATTTGCGTTTGTAGGCTGCCCGCGCAGAAGCCAAGAAGGCGAAGGCTGCTGCTGCGAACGCGGCGAAAAAGGCAAGGCGACAGCAGCGCGCTGCCGCCGAGGGTGGCGCGCCTGCCGACGGTGCATGAGCTGTCGCCATTCGCTGCCCCCCTCATATCCCGTCTACATCCACACCACCCCCCGCCGACCGACGCCGGCCAGACTCTGCATCGCACGTATTGTATACCTCTGTTGCATAAGCTAGAAGCGCCCCTGCTACTGCTAGAAGAGCCAGTGGCATCCACCCTTCATGTAGCCGACGATTTGACCGTCACCCACGATTCATCCCTCCCCGCCACCTATAATCAGTCGTCTCTCGTAGTGTTGTGCTGCAGCTGTTGCGTGTATTGCCACTTGTTACTGATGCATTAGTCGTCATCTGGAATCCTGGACATCGGCACAGCTTGGGCGGTCTCAGGAGGCTTTCGGTGCGTCCTTGTCGCCGTAATATGTCGACGCTGATAACGTACAGTCACGCATGGAGCTGCGATGCGAATGCAGCCGTATAGTAGAGCCCATTGCAGCCCTGCCAAGAATACCTCCAAGTAGCTGTCGACGCCGTATCAAGACACGGAACGCATCGGCATGCGAGGAGCTGCTCGCATCGGCTTCTGTCTCGCCCGCGGTCCGTGCTGGGTCTGGTGAGCAAGCCTGCGTTGTCCTTCAAGGCTACGGAGCCGCGAGATACGAGCAGAAGTACAAGAACGGTCCGTCTGGCTACGGGCCAACGGTGCGTACAATGCACCGCCCGTCCCGGGTGGAGACGAGAGCACGCGGTGCTTGTACTGCGACCGCAAAGATCGTCGTTAGAGATGTCAAGCCACGCATGGACAGCGTCCGAAATGGCTTGCTATGTCCGCTGCTGCCCCGCACCTCTGTCAGATGAACGGCATGCGTCGAACAGTGAGGATGACGCGAGCGGTTCTATCTCAGCCTTGCATGTCTTCGGATGGTGTCCGTATCTTCGTGCGGGATTCTTCGGCCCCGCGGAACGCAGCGGAGATTGAGTATTGGCTGGAGGGAAGCCATGATACGGTTCCTAGCTGTCCGTCTTTCGCGCTGGCGCATCAGCCGAGGTGGTTGGGATCGCGGAAAAGCAGCCCGCTCTTGACCGCGCGATGGGCTTGGGCTGACGATCCTCTGCGTCTCCCATCAACTCTTCCCCGCAAAACCCGCCGGACGAGGCACCGCAGACCACGGGGAAGCGTGCTGCGATACGCCTCGTGCTCCGGCGGCGGGCGTCGCCATCAGCTAGCTTCTTCTCGCCATCAAGGAAAGCGACTCCGGGCTGCCGTCATACTGTCATGCTTCTTCAACCCGAACCTGATATAAGGACACCGGGGTCCGTCGCGAGACGGTCCCTCGTCGAGCACCCATCTTACACTCCCGCCCCCGGCAAGTCCTAGGATGCTGCTCACCGGGTTCTTCACTCTCGGCGTCGCCTCGCTCGCGCTCGCGGCGCGCACCCCGGTCAAGCGGGTCGCGCACGAGACGCGTCGCTCGTTGCCCGCAGGGTGGACACCCGTCCGTCGCGCGGAGCCCGACCGCGTGCTGCCGCTGAGCGTCGGGCTCGTCCAGTCGAACCTCGAGAACCTCGAGGCGTACCTGCTGGACGTCTCGCACCCGGACTCGCCGAACTACAGCAAGCACTGGACGCCCGAACAGGTCGCGGACGCGTTCCGCCCTTCCCAGGAGGCCGTGGAGACCGTGCACATGTGGCTTGTCGAGGATGGACGGATTGGCGCCGACAGGATCAAGTTGAGCAAGAGCGGCTCTTGGCTGCTCGCGAACGTCACCGTGGAGGAGGCCGAGCAGCTGCTTGGGACGGAGTACTATGTCTACGAGCATGCGGAGGACGGCAGGGAGCACCTCGCGTGCCACCAGAAGTACCACGTCCCGGAGCATGTCTCGAAGCACGTCGACTTGATCACCCCGACGATCCACTTCGACACCAAGGTTCAGAGACATGGAAGCGCTGATACGGAGACCGTGCAGACCTTGGGCAGCGCGAAGAACATCGGCAAGATTGCTTCGCCCAAGGTCGGCGGCGTGGTCCAGGTAATTTTCGCTGTTGGTCATCCTCGCCGTGTATTCGTATAGCCTGACACTGTTGTCTATAGAACTTCTTCACTGACTTGGAGCACTGCGACGAGACCATCACGCTCGCGTGCCTCCGTGTTCTGTATGACTTCGTATACGCGCCCGTCGCGACCCACAAGAACACGATCGGCGTCGGTCAGTCCAGGCGTACTAGTTAGATCCTTTGCACGCAACTGATTCCTCCGTTGCTTCAGTCGAGTATACCCCGGAAACTCACAACGCGACTGACTTCGACGTCTTCTTCGCCAACTACTCTAAGAGCCAGATTGGCGAGCGCCCCACGTTCTTCCCCATCGACGGAGGTAGGATGTCTTGCTCATCATGCAGTTGCGACCCGTTCTCTGACCTATGCCAAACAGGTGTCCTCACCACTAATGGTGACCTTGGCGAGTCCAGCCTGGACTTGCAGTACGTGCTCGGTTTGATCGGCACCAAGAGACAAGAGGTGCAGCTGTACCAGGTCGGCGATCCCATTGAAGGTCCGTATTCTATGAAGGTATGATGACAGACAAGACGTTGACATCGGAGCTGTAGGGGCTTCCTTCAACAATCTCTTGGATGGCCTCGACGCTTCGTACTGTACCAGCGGTGGCGGCGACGACCCGACTCAGGACGGTATCTACCCTGACAATCTGCCCGGTGGCTATGACAAGAACGACTGCGGCACTGTCAAGCCGGCGTTCATCATCTCGACGTCGTACGGCTACCAGGAGGCGGACCTCACGCCGGCGTACATGCAGCGCCAGTGCGCCGAGTACGGCAAGGTCGGCTGGTTTCCGGCTCCTGTAGAGACGACGCTGACGCCCTCTGCGATATACAGCTGAGCTTGACTGGAGTCACCTTCGTGTACTCTTCGGGCGACGCAGGTGTCGGCGGACGGCAGAACGTCTGCCTCGACGATAACGGCAACCAGGTCGTCGGCGGCAAGATCTTCAGCCCGACGTTCCCCGGTGGCTGTCCCTACGTCACTTCTGTGGGTGCGACCCAGGTCGTCCCTGGTCACAAGGTCAGCTCTTGTACTGCACGTCAGATTCGGCTGGAGATTGAGCGTGTTTCCCTTCTGCAGGTCACCGATCCCGAGAGTGCCGTCTTCCAGCGCTTCCCGTCCGGAGGAGGGTTCTCCAACGTGTTCCCCCGCGCGCAGTTCCAGGAGAAGGCGGTCGCCAACTACCTTGAGAAGTTCCCGCCCGGCTATGCGCCGAACATCTTCAACGCGAGCGGACGGGGGTTCCCCGACGTCTCTGCCAATGGGTGCGCTCTTCGGGTGACTTCCGATCCGAGTGTGCATGCGTACTGATGGATTGTGTGCAGGCTGAACTACTCGGTCGCGATCAACGGCCAGTTCAGGCTCGTCTCCGGCACCTCCGCCTCTGCGCCGACCTTCGCTTCGATCCTCTCCGCCGTCAACGACGCCCGTCTCGCCCTGGGCAAGAAGCCAGTGGGCTGGATCAACCCCGCGGTGCGTATCGCTTCTGAGTGGAGATGCGAGGTCGCGCTCATCACGCGTTCATTCGGTAGATCTACTCGAGCACGTTCAACGGCGCGTTCAACGACATCACCAACGGCTCGAATCCTAACTGCGGCACGCAGGGATTCCTCGCGAAGCCGGGCTGGGACCCCGTCACCGGTCTGGGCACGCCCAACTTCCCGAAGCTGCTCGCGCGGTGGTTGCTCTTGCCGTGAGCACTGAGCAGCCCGCACTTGAGATACTGTACTCCCGCGTTGTCACATTTGCGTTCTCTGCAGTAGTATACCACACTTTCCTTTCCGTTGGCAATCTGATAGAATCGCCCAAGCAGCGTGAAGTGGCCGAGTCTGCTGTGTTTCACGAGTAGCTGGGTCATACATATGTGCAAGAGGTAGTTGTCACGCAACAGAGAGGTGCTGGGTGGGAGGATAGTGGTTAGCATCAAGTACAATGGTATGGGAAAACTACAAGTGTGGCCGAGCATCGGCAATGTAAGAGTGAGAAGCAGGGTAAGTGGTTCGCACGGCCTCCCGGCCATTCGCGATTTTGCAGTTCGCTCTCCTTCCTGCTCGACCTTGATCGCTTTCAACGAGTCATGCACATGTTCACTGCAGGTTCTATGCAACTGGTCAACCTCTAGAACGACCAGGCCGCCTGCGCTGGGCGATCCGCAAGATATGCGAGTGAGTGACCTTCCAGCTCCTCCCAGTCGACGCATGGCTCGGCTAGTGCATTGGGCAAGCTCTTTCACTCTCGTGAACACCACCCTGCGTGTCAGCGGCGGTTCTTGCAGGTACTCCACGAGCCACGCAGGGCCCCGAATGGCCAAGTCCACAGGTACGGTGAGACAAATGTGCGAAGGTCCGCGTCCCTGTTCTCATCTATAAACCCGACCAACCCTCGGATGTTCTCGTTTCCAGGTACCCCGCCATGCTTCAGCAAGAATTCATGGAGAGGCGTCCCATTCCCAGCAGCTATCATGTCCCCGAGTACAGCATGGTCAGTTGGTTTCCGACTGACGATATCGCGTCGCCCCTGACGCCCTGAAGACGATGGCACTTTGCAGCGCTTCCGTCTCCTGCTCCGCTCGCTGTCGGCCCTCCAGGAAGTCGAAGCCTTGCTGTCCAAAGATGTCTCTTATGCACGGATTCGCGAACGCTCTTTCCCCTATATGCGGCATCGATGACGACTCTCCGACGACATCGCTCTCCGACGTGATTCTTCAACCGGCGGTGCTTGACTCGGTGCCCCTTGCACATCATAGGTCTACGGTCCTGTCTGACAATTGCAGCCGAGGCATATAGTCTTCAGTGACGTCGTACCGACAACTGGCGGTTGTCGTAGCACTTGCGACAACACCTCAGCTGGGTTTGCCGCTCACCGTTCTCCTCGACAATGGCCTTCTCCTCCACAAGATCGCACGCTTGGTCCTCTCTATGTCTCTTCTGTCTTGCACGTCTCTCTATCCTGGGACCATCAGGATGCGGAGATATCCGAGTCGAAGACGCTGCTGCATGCGACACGGCAGTCCGAAGTCTCACCGTTGACAGTGGTACCTGGAGAAGCTGTTAGCGACAGTGTCCGACGCGATGCTTCCGACCGGTGCTTGCTGCTCATAAGCCCAGTCCAGTCCCAAGCCACACCTACATCTCTCCAGGTCGACTGTGGCTAGACATCCTCTATGACTTCGTCGACAAGCTCAACCATCGATGGCACCTTGGGAGCCTTCATGCTCGGTCACTTCATCGGAGTGATGTACGCCTGTTTCCTTCGTCCTCTCGACTAATGCTCATGGCGTATTAGCCTGTACGGAGTGAGTCTGCATCAAGCCTATCGCTATTGTCGCATGTACCCAGGAGATTCTCGTTGGCTGAAGGGACTCGTACGTGTATCTGATGTCGAGCATGCTATCTCACCTGACATCTTCGTGTGATAGGTCGCCCTGGCTCTGTGAGAAACCACGGCCGGCATTCACTCGGCTTCAGAACATCGGCTAATCCGCGCTCTTGCAGGTTCTTGGAGACAATCGCTTCCATCATGAGTATGGACGTCTGGTACGGTGACCCTAAATATAATAGGATAGTAGCAGCGAGGCTGAACCTTGCACTCTGGCACGCTATGCAGCTACTATTACCTGGTTACCAACCGTGCACGTCCACAGACACTGTTGGACGGAGTGTGGTAGGTCCTCTGTATTCTCATGTTCATAATCCACCGGAGTCAACCCTGGAGCAGGTCGCTCGGCGTGCGTATTCCAGTTATTTTATTACCAGGGGCTCTTCTAGCTCATGCAGAGTTGGCTCTGCCATAGTTCTATCCGGTCCCAGCGGTACGCGATGACTCTTGTTGGACCTCCAGGTCAAGACTGACGCGACACGAGCTGTAGAGTCTCACGATGATTGTATCTCAGAGGTCAGTGCTTTGCGCCAATATCTCACTTCTCTCGACTAGTGCTTAGGTGTTCCTGCTCCATGCACCGAAAAGCTTCTTTGCACGCCGTGTTTGGGTCATTGGTCATCACTACAGGCCGGTTGTGATTCTGGCTGTAGGTGCACTAGCACTGCATGCTGCTGCTGGACTAACGACAGGCTGACTCTGAACAGTGCACCTTCTTCCTCCTGCAGCTAGGCCGGTGACTACAGAATTCAGCACACATGTGCCCTACTCATAGTGTGTTTCTCGCTCCTCTAGAATTCTTTGCAGGTATGACGCCCCTTCTACGATACGACGGCCGATGATAAGCACCGAAGATTTTCGAACTCGTCGTCGACCTTCGAGCGCTTCTCGACTCGTGTTCAAGCCTCGTGTTGAACGCGCGGTCACCACCCGCCTCGCCGAAGCACCGCCACCTTCCTCAAACGGAAGGTCTTCAACTTCGTCCCGCCCCTCGCCGTCCGGCAACGCTTTTGTTCTATTTCCTCCTCTTCAAGCGATCACCACGCGTTCAGACAGCCCGCGACAAGGCGTTCGAGGACTTTCGACCGGCTGGAAAGCCTTCGGAAAGGATCGGAATCACGTAGGACCCAGTAGATATAAAAACCTCGCTTTCTGTACGTAGTCTGACAAGCAATCGCAGTAGTGTTCTCTTTTCTCTAGCTCTCTCTCTCTCTCTCTCTCCCACTCTCGTCGAAAGCTAGCGAGTCGTTCGCTAGGCCGTTCAAGCCGTCTTAGTCGTCGTCATCGTCGCCTCGGTCGTCCTCCTCGTCACCCCGGTCGCCTCACTCCCTGTCCCACTCGTCGTCGCCGTCGTCTCTCCCTTCGCCGCCGCCACCAGTCTCCTTTTTTTTACACCGACGTCCCGCCCATACTTCGTTGTCCACCTTCGAACCCATTCACTAGCTCGCTGTCGCTTTCACTCCCCCTTCGAAGTCCTCGAAGTTCTTTCATCATCTTCTATTGACCTTCTAACTCTTACAGATCTATAGTGAAAGACTCGGGACCCGCTAAGACTCGCCCCCACCCCATTCTATCTAGTTCGACGGTAGTGCTTATTATTTCTTATTATAGGTTCTACCTTCGCGCTAGCGTATCATTTTGGAGCCCACCGCGAGGGGGCTTTAGTGGACTTCTTCGAGTTTAACCCTACCCCTTTGATCACTCCCTTTCCCCTCCCTCAGTCCCTCAGTCGTTCTGGCGGATAACCTTTCGCACCACGCTCGGCGTCTCTCCCAGCAAATCCGCAACTTCTCCCAGGAGCTAGAAGAGGAGCTCGAATTGCAACACAGCATCGACACGTCGACTCAGTGGGACCCGAAGCTTCCCCTGCCATCGCCCTCCGCCCTCGACACTCCCGGATCCTTCTCCATCATTCCTTCTCGAGCCGACAGCGACGAAGCCGTCCTTCTTAGTCGGACGCATTCTGCACAGCCATCCCGGTCGCAGTCCCGCACTCGCAACCAAGTTCGCACGACTGGAACTGAGCTTCTTCCGCTCTACGAACCCCCTCGTCGTCGCAAAGCCAAGTCCGTGGACATCGACAGAGCTGGTCACACCATAGCCGATCCCTCGAGTTCGCCGCTAGACCTCAATACAGAAGTTCCCCAACAGCCTTCGACCGACCTCGTACCCTTCGAACCCCTCCTCTCCACTATTCCTGTCGCATCCCCAGTATCCGAGCCACTTCCTCGCGCCATGCCCACCGGACTCGCACAGCTTCCTGCTCGAAGCGATCGTTCAGCCCCTGTCTTCGACCCCGATAAGCCCCGGACGCTTCGACGGTACTTCACGGACCTCGATCGCCTCTTCAATGCTTTGGAGAATCCGCTTTCGGAGAAGGAGAAGAAGCAAGCGGCCTGCGACTATCCCCCGATCGAAGTTGCCGACATCTGGGAACAGCAACCGGAGTATCAGGACGACTCAAAGCCGTACGAAGCCTTCAAGACTGCGATCATCAACCTCTACCCGGGATCCGACGAACGTCGATGGACGATGGCGGATCTTCAGAAGCTGGTCGAAGAACGTCGTCAGAAGGAGATCGAGACCCTGGCAGAGTACGCAGCCTACTATCGCGAACTGGTGGCTGCGGCGAACTACCTCAAGAACGACGGATGGATAGGCGATGCGGAGATCGCTCGATACCTCTACCAAGGGCTTCCAGAGGGCCTCAGGGCTCGCGTCGACCAGCGGCTTCAGATTGCATGCTCGGACCACCCGCTGAACAAGCCATACACCCTCAAGCAGTATGACGATTCGGTTCGTTACCTTCTCAACGGTGCGCCTTCGCGATCCTCTGCCCTTCCCGTTTCGTCTACCCCCTCGGCGACGCCTGCGATCACAGCCCAGCCCCTTCCGACGATCACGATCAAGCCCGAAGGCGTCAATGCCTTTGCTGAAGCCATTGCGACGGCGGTCAAGGCAGTCATCAACAGCCCAGGGCAGTCGCTGCCTCGCGCTTCGCGAACTCCTCAAGCTGGCTGCCACTACTGCGGAGACGCCAACCACGTCATTCGATCTTGCCCGAAGGTCACCGAAGACATGCAAGCAGGACGCATTCGTAGGAACATCGAGAACAAGATCGTCCTTTCGACTGGCGCCGCGATCCCTTCGAACCTTCCTGGCAACTGTATGCGCGATCGGGTTTTGGAGTGGCATCGTCAGAACCCCGGACAAGCGGCAAGCGCATCTGTCTCCCTCGTCGAGGTCTCGCCGGCTCCCTCCACAGTGTCTGCCTTCGCGCTGACCGCCGAAGAGCGCATTCAGTCCCTCGAACGCGAGATCAATGCTCTCCGCAAAGCCGCCTGGGACCATCGATACAAGAAGCCTCAAGAACGCAACGGCGAAGCTCCAACCCTGCCAACTGGCGAACGTGCGCGTCCTCCCCAGGAAGTTGCCCCTCGACCTCCCTCTCCTCAAGACGGCCCCTCGACGTCGAATGCAGCTGGCCCCGTGCAACCGCCAAGTCATCCGTATGCTCAAGCTCGCGATGCCAATGCGGTGCCCCCTCCTACTGAACGTCAGAAGCAGTCTAAGGCCGCCGAAGGACGCCCGAAGGATGGGGGATTCCGCAACCAGGCCCCGGCATACGACCCGAAACTTGTCGACGGAGTTTTCGAACGGACGATGAAGGCTCAGGTGGTTTCCTTAACCACTGAAGAGGTTCTGTCGATCTCCCCGGACATTCGAAGCAAGTTCCGCGATGTCGTCACCCCGAAGCGCGTTCCTGCCGAAGCCAAGCTGCAAGCCACCGTCGAAGATGCCGAGGACGAAGAAGAAGTCGTAACGAGCGGTGCCAAAGCACTTCTGAATCAGCGAGGTGTCTACGTCGTGAAGGACCCCTTCGAGTGCTACATGGGCGCCATCCCTTCGGAGTTTCTGACGGTCGCCAAGGAGTCGCTATCCCTTCGAGCCATCATTTGCAGGATTGACAACAAGGCGGACGTCGAATGCGTGGTCGACCCCGGTTCGCAAATCGTCGCCATGAGCGAAGAAGTCTGCCATACGCTTCACATCACCTACGACCCAACAGTTCGACTGAACATGGTTTCGGCGAATGGAACCCAAGACCTCACCCTCGGACTCGCTCGCAACGTTCCCTTCTCAATCGGCAACATCACCCTCTACATGCAAGCCCACGTCGTTCGCAATGCATCCTACGACGTCCTTCTCGGCCGACCCTTCGACGTCCTCACCCAGAGCACAGTGAAGAACTATTCGAACGAAGACCAAACGATCACCATCAGGTGCCCGAATTCAGAAATGGTCGCGACAATCCCAACGATTCGACGCTCTGGTGTTCCGAAGTTCCGTTGCAACCACGGTCGACCGGAAGAAGCTGAGGGTTTTCGTACTTCGAGGATCTGATCGCTGATCGGGGAGAGGTAGCAGTCACCTTCGACTTCGACCACCTTCTACAGACTTTGCGAGTCCATTCATATACCCCTCTCGACAAGACTGACGACAAGACCCTAGCCCGGCTGTATCTACTCGCTAGCGACGACCCCGAACTCGATCCTTACCGTACCACGCTCCTTAATGCTATCGCTGTTTCCGAACCCCTCGAAACCTTTGTGCAGACCCATTCCCTTTCTTCCGCATCTTCGTCTACCCCCTCGTCGTCTCCTTCGCAGCCCTCACCCTCCGTCACTGTCTTTGTGTCAGCAAAGAAGAAATAAGTACCGCATCCAACGGAAGATCATCGGTGACCCTCTCGCAGAGCTCCCCACCCTCTCGACAAGGCCGCAACCCTTTCAGCCAACAGGACGGTACACGCAGGAGCGTCGCGACAAGCTTCGGAAGGAGCACGAAGGCTTCCTCCGGCCACAGGAGCTCGACCTTCTCGACGACTTCATGAGCAAGCACCAAGCAGCCTTCGCATGGGACGACACCGAGCGCGGACGCTTTCGAAAGGACTTTTTCCCTCCCATCGACATCCCAGTCGTTCCACATACCCCTTGGGTTCAGAAGAACATTCCGATTCCACCGGGCATCTATGAAGAAGTCTGCCGCATCATTCGAAAGAAGATCGAAGCCGGGGTGTACGAACCGTCGAACTCCTCGTACCGGTCAAGATGGTTCTGTGTCCTGAAGAAGGACGGCAAGTCTCTGCGCATCGTCCACAGCCTCGAGCCCCTCAACGCGGTCACAATTCAACATTCCGGCGTCCCTCCGATACCTGAACATCTCGCCGAACAGTTCGGTGGTCGCGCATGCGGTGCAGCACTCGACCTATACGTTGGATACGACGAGCGCGAGATCGCAGAATCCTCCAGGGACCTAACGACGTTTCAGACCCCCTTCGGCGCGCACCGACTCGTCACCCTCCCAATGGGCTGGTCGAACTCTGTCCCCATCTTCCACGACGATGTCACCTTCATCCTCCAGCCGGAGATCCCTACATGGACAATCCCCTACATCGATGACGTCCCCATCAAAGGCCCGCCAACGCGATACCTCCTAGAAGATGGAAGCTATGAAACCATCCCTGACAACCCCGGCATCCGTCGATTCGTATGGGAACACTTCCAGAATGTCAATCGGATTGTTCAGCGGATGAAATACTGCGGAGGCACCTTCTCAGGCCACAAGCTGGTTCTCTGCGCTCCAGAAATCATTGTCGTCGGCCATCGCTGTACCTACGAAGGACGCCTTCCGGACGAGTCGCGAGTCGCAGTCGTGAAGAACTGGGGACCCTGCAAGTCTCTTTCTGAAGTTCGGGCTTTCCTCGGAACAGTCGGCGTCGCTCGGATCTTCATCAAGAACTTCGCCCGACGCGCATGGCCTCTCATCCGGCTCACCCGCAAAGGTGTACCTTTCGAGTTCGGTCAGGAGCAACTTCAAGCAATGGAAGACCTCAAGCAAGCTCTCATCAATTCCCCCGCACTTCGCGCAATCGACTACACGTCGCCAGCTCCGGTCATTCTCGCTGTGGACACTTCCTACATTGCAGTCGGGTTCTACCTATGCCAGCAAGACCTGCAAGATCCTCGACGGCGGTACTTCAATCGTTTCGGGTCCATCACGCTCAACGATCGTGAATCACGCTTCTCACAACCCAAGCTCGAGATCTACGGCCTCTTCCGCGCCTTCAAGGCCCTTCGAATGTATATCATCGGCGTTCGAAACCTCGTAGTCGAAGTCGACGCGCGGTACATCAAAGGTATGCTTCAGAACCCGGACTTCGTACCTTCTGCGAGTGTGAACCGATGGATCATGTCGATCCTGACGTTCCACTTCGAACTCGTTCATGTTCCTGGCGAGCGACACGGACCCGACGGTCTTTCGCGTCGACCCCCACAGCCTGGTGACTCTCCTCCAGAAGAGGATGACTTCGACGACTGGGTAGACAGGCTGCACGGGTTCATGCATCAGCTGAACCCGGCACCATTCCTCTATAGTCGCAGAGGCCAGAGTCGAGTCGAAGTCTTTGCACTGCCGACCGAAGGCAAAGCCGAGGAAGCGGCAGAGGCACCCGAAGAGTCGTTAGTGTCTGATGATGGAGCGCGAACCTCCTATAAGGATGTTCCAAGGTCCCAGAAGCACCAGAACGAGGACGAGTTGGTCGAAGATGTGCGACGCTGGATGGCGGAGCCTCTTCGACCCGAAGGTATGTCTGATCCAGAGTTCGAAGCGTTCCTGCGATACTGCTTGCGTTTCTTCATTCGAGATGGTCGTCTCTGGCGCAGGCACCCCACTGGAGCGCATCAAGTTGTTGTCGAACCCGAACACCGTCTTCGCATACTGAAGGAGTGTCACGATCGTTTGGGCCACCGAGGAGTCTTCGCAACCACATCGACGGCACTGGAACGCTTCTGGTGGCCAGGGATCAAAGCCGATATCGTCTGGTACATCCGTACCTGTGATCTGTGTCAACGCCGTCAGATCCGACAGGTTCTCATTCCGCCGACAGTCGCCATTCCTGCACCCCTCTTCCATCGCGTCTACATCGACACCCTCCATCTCCCGCCTTCGAACCGTTTCCGATACATCGTACAAGCCCGATGCAGTCTGTCGCACTATCCCGAATACTGCGCACTTCGACAAGAGAACGCTCGGACACTGGGAGAGTGGATTCATCGGGACCTTCTCTGCCGATGGGGTACGTTGGTCGAGATCGTCACTGACAACGGTTCACCCTTCGTGAAGGCCCTCGACTATCTCTCGAAGAAGTACCATGTGCATCACATTCGGATTAGCGGCTACAACTCTCGCGCAAACGGGATCGTGGAGCGGCCTCACTTCGATGTTCGACAGGCCCTGTTCAAATCAGTCGATGGCGATGCCAGCAAGTGGTCGACGGCGATTCACTCTGTCTTTTGGTCGGAACGGATCACGGTTCGAAGACGAATGGGTTGTTCGCCGTACTTCGCGGTTACTGGAACGCATCCTCTCATCCCGCTAGACATCGTCGAAGCCACTTACCTTCTTCCCCCACCCGACGGCATTCTTTCAACCACCGAACTCATTGCTAGAAAAGCTATCGCACTGCAGAAACGGGCGGAACAGATCGAGAAGCTTCGCAGCAAGGTCTACCAGGAACGCGTCGAGGCGGCAAGACGTTTCGAGGAGAAGCATAAGCACACTATTCGCGACTTCGACTTCAAGCGTGGCCAGCTCGTTCTTATACGGAATACAGCAGTCGAAAAGTCACTGAATCGCAAGATGCGTCCTCGATACCTCGGCCCACTCATAGTCATCTCTCGCAATCACGGTGGCGCGTACATCCTCGCCGAACTTGATGGGTCCGTCTTCGACCGACCGGTTGCGGCCTTCCGAGTCATTCCCTACTTCGCGCGCAACCACATCGACATTCCCGAAGATCTTCTCGACGTCGACACAGCACGGCTTCGCGAGCTCGAGCTGTCAGAGACGAAAGGCGACGATGACGAAGGCGGTCTTAGCGCAGAACAGGAAGAGTTCGAGGACGATGACGATACATAGCGGCACATCCTACGTACGTTCTCTCCATAGAATCGTTTCGTGATACATTGCGACTCCATCCAAGTGGACTACGGACTTTCCCTGCCTGAGGACAGTCAGTATTTCAGTTGGGGGGAGAGAGCATACTATTTTTGCGATTTCCACGTTCTATTCAGCTTCCTAGACACGCTATGCACTTTCGCAGAGACTTCAAAGGACGGCTGGACATTCGATCTTCGATCCTAAATTTTCACTTCTCATCAGTCAGATACATTCAGAACTGGGCAGCGACAACTACGATAGCATTCTCGATACATTCCCGATGACTTTCAAACTAGTTAGAACTTCTCTTCCGCTTCTTCGAACCCTCTACCTCCTTTCCCTTCCCCTTTGGCAGGAGCGCACGGACAGCGTCGAGGTCGATGGACAGGTCGTCGAGGTTAGGGATACGGCAGTCAGGCAGCGAAGTTCCGACCGGGAGATCGGTGATGCTCTCTTCAGCGGCGACTTCGTTGAGGATTGCGGCGGCGGATTGGAGAAGTCGGCGGTGTTCGATGACGAGTCGCTCACGAATGGCGCCGAGGTCGACGAGTTGCGCGGGCGAAAGCTTCGAGGAAGTGCTGGATGGTTTCGAAGAGGCAGGGGGTCCCAGAGAAGGGCTGGCGAGCGGCGACAAGGCGGACAATGAAGTTCTGGAGATCGACTGCGAAGATGAACGGACGGACGGTGTGGGCGATGGGCCGGCAGCGAACGAAACGGAACGGGACGACTCCCTCGACGACGACGAACTTCGCAAATGCGTCGAAGCCACCGTTGACGCGGTCGGACGAGCCACTTCGATTCTGAAGGCGGTCAATGCTTTCGGTCCAGTCTTCGCAGCAAGACGATTCGCATTCGTCACGGTGAACTTGGGAAGTTCAGCAAGCAGCGCGCGAGCGTCGTCCTTGGCCTTCTCGTCCTTGAGGTGGATGGTGCGACCGTCGAAGAGCCCGCAAACAGTCTGGCTAGCCCCCTGACCGATCCTCTTCACTTCGCCACGGCGGTTCACGCCGATACTACCCTCCGACGACACCCAGCGGCACGTTCCCCGCTTCTGACTGCAGGGGATGCATCGGAGATGGTCAGGCGACTCGAAAACGCACTCCGACGCGTTCTTGCAAGAGGAGCACTGAGGCAACGGTTAGCAATAGAAGGCAAGGCGTGTTCGAAGACGTACCGGAGCCTCGAACGACAAGAATGCGTCCTTCGAATCCTTGAGGACCCCTTTCGGAGTTTTCCCCACCGGCATATCCCCCGAATCGTTGCTATCTGCGGCAGGAACCTCCGAAGTCCCTGGTTCAATCTTGATGCGACGAGGACGCGGCGCAGGCTTGCGAGGCGTTGCGGATCCTTCGCTCTCGCCGGACGAAATGGTGGTGGGCTCAGGGCCTTCGAAGGCATCCACATCAATTGGTTCCTCGTCGCTCTCATCATCGGAGGCGTCGGACGAAATGGGCCTGGGGTAGAAGCCGGGGCGAAGCTCGGAGTCAGGGAAGACGAACTGCTCGGTGTCAACCAGGCTGGACGACTTCGACAAATCCTCAAGGGCGGTCTTGAACTTCGCGAGCGCCAAGCGACGGGTTTCGAGAGCTTCGAAGATGTCGGAAGGATCTTCGCCGTCCCCCATCTCCGAGTCCTCAAGACGTGCTTCGAGCTGCCTCGCTTCAGACCAGGTCAGGTTCCAGCGAACCCAGACAACGAGTCGGAGGCAGAGCCGCCGGATAAGACGAAGCTCGCCGGTGAGGGTGTTCGAAAGTCCAGATTGATCCACTAGGTCTTCGAGGATCGGCGCAAGACGTACCACTTGCGGATTCAGGGCGTCGCGATTCTTCATCACATAGGCGCGCTGCCAAGGAGCACTTTAGATCAAATGAAACTGCGAAGAGGTCGATATAGCGCACCAATTTGCCCACTGCATCTTTCACCCCGGCCTTCCTCGAGTCCCCCTCCGCTTTCGAAAGCGCGGCCACTTCTTCGGCGAAGGTGTCTAGTTCGGACGATCCGGCATCCAAGACATACGGAGGAGCAGGCGGCGGATCATCGAGTTGCGAACCGAACATCGTTGTGAAGCGTCAAGCACGAAGACGAAGGCTGACCGAGGACGGTCAGAGTTTCAGTTGGGGGGAGGTGATAAGCACCGAAGATTTTCGAACTCGTCGTCGACCTTCGAGCGCTTCTCGACTCGTGTTCAAGCCTCGTGTTGAACGCGCGGTCACCACCCGCCTCGCCGAAGCACCGCCACCTTCCTCAAACGGAAGGTCTTCAACTTCGTCCCGCCCCTCGCCGTCCGACAACGCTTTTGTTCTATTTCCTCCTCTTCAAGCGATCACCACGCGTTCAGACAGCCCGCGACAAGGCGTTCGAGGACTTTCGACCGGCTGGAAAGCCTTCGGAAAGGATCGGAATCACGTAGGACCCAGTAGATATAAAAACCTCGCTTTCTGTACGTAGTCCGACAAGCAATCGCAGTAGTGTTCTCTTTTCTCTAGCTCTCTCTCTCTCTCTCTCTCCCACTCTCGTCGAAAGCTAGCGAGTCGTTCGCTAGGCCGTTCAAGCCGTCTTAGTCGTCGTCATCGTCGCCTCGGTCGTCCTCCTCGTCACCCCGGTCGCCTCACTCCCTGTCCCACTCGTCGTCGCCGTCGTCTCTCCCTTCGCCGCCGCCACCAGTCTCCTTTTTTTTACACCGACGTCCCGCCCATACTTCGTTGTCCACCTTCGAACCCATTCACTAGCTCGCTGTCGCTTTCACTCCCCCTTCGAAGTCCTCGAAGTTCTTTCATCATCTTCTATTGACCTTCTAACTCTTACAGATCTATAGTGAAAGACTCGGGACCCGCTAAGACTCGCCCCCACCCCATTCTATCTAGTTCGACGGTAGTGCTTATTATTTCTTATTATAGGTTCTACCTTCGCGCTAGCGTATCACCGAACTCGTTGACAGTCATTGCTGTGCTCTCCGGAAAGCTGGTTCCGCGGAAGCGTGCGTTCATGGCTGTCCTTCCTCTCGTCCTGTTGCTTGTGCATATACACAATCCGCAGGTATCTCATCAATACCTACCAAGGGTTCGGCAAGGATGCGGTAAGTATGGGGTATTCCTCCTTGCGCGCGAGCGGCTGACGATTGCTTTTGCTTGTAATGCAACGTGTAGTGGCTGCTCTCGGCAGGCTCTCTCATGGCGTTGATCGCTGACACTCTGGTCACGACTGTACTCATCCGAGCCCTACGCAAGAGCCGTACGGGCAGCAAGCGGTATGCGACGTTCGTCCGTGGGTGCATGCATCTGGCTCATATGCTGACAGTACGGACTCGATGATTGATATTCTGATCATATACTCCGTCAATACGGGTGAGTGGGATCCGTACCTCGTTTCTCGATGCATACAACTTGTCACTCATTACGAGCACTTCCCTTGTCCGGTCCGGCAGGACTCATCACTGGGTAAGCGCCCCATCGTACATTGGCGAGGCCGTAACTGAGACGTCGACTCCTTAGTGTCATCGATCTCCTGCATACCGTGTTTGTGAGCAACATGCCCGACGTCGACTCATGCATACATACTGAGGGGTCTCACGGTCTCGCAGGCTTTCGTTCGGCCAGACGATCTCATATACGGCGCGTTCGGAATCATCGGCACCAAGAGTAAGCTCACGCAGTAGCAGTGTCTCTTCTATAATGTCGCTCATGCTCCCTCGTTCCAGTGTACGCGAACGCTTTGCTTGCGGCGTGAGTAAATGGATGTGAACACTCCGACGGGCCGATCCTCACTGACTGTCCACCTGACGCGCCACTCAGCTTGAACTCTCGTCAATCGCTCGCGGCGCATGCGTATGCCACCACCGTCGACACCTCTCCTTTTGGTGTCAGCGTATACCAGCCTGCACATACCCTCGTATTCAACCACGATGTGGTTACAACACTGGAGGTATGGATACCGTCCCTTCATGTCACAGAAGCCCTCATGAACTGAACAATGCATCGAATAGGCGACGGACAGCGTTGCAGGCACCCGTTCTGAGTGTACGCGGGAGGAGCATGCCGCGAAGAGTTGGGCAGGAGTCCGCTCTACCGAACAAGCAGTCTACGCGGTGGAGCAAGCGGCACAGAAGGCATAGAGCTGGATGTAGGTTCCTCGCGGACGAGCCTCGGTATATCTTGTGAGGAAGGCTGTTTTGGAATGGAGGAACGCACGTTAGTAAATTCAAACGCATCTGTCGATGCCGGATGCGACTCACGGGAGGACGTCGAAAATTCGCCGAGCGGTCTCCGTGTGTGGGCGACAGTGACATACACCGAGACGGTCATGCTTTATTCCAGTCAGCCATCTGATGAACCAGCGGGTGAGTAGGAAGGGCTACCGTCCTGCTTGTCATTCCGTTGAAAGGGGATGTACAGAATTCAACCCAGACTATGTAGGAACAGGATGAGACCAGAACTCCAATGCCGGTGCCAACATGACGCTAGGACGAGCAAAACCCGACAAGCTTTCCTACGACCTTGATCACTGGAAGCGCCCACTCAATGAGAGACAGGACTCGGCGAGCAGTTCTCGCCGTTGGACGGCAACGGCAGCTACCAATGCATCCACGCTCCTGGCCTACTAGCCACTTGGCGTACCAGCGGGCAATCCAAGGAGCTCGTCGTCCTCGCGAGGTGTAAGCGTACTGCGATGCATAAAGGATATTAGTCTTACAGCAGAGACGGCCAATCCGAACATGTACACGTACATCCAGGAAGTATTGGAATAGGAGTCCCAGGCAGTATACATCCCAAGAGTATGGGTCAAATATTGTCAAGCCGTCAGGCGGCTCGTAGTAGGCCTCTGACAGTGTGATCGCTGGCTGCAGGCCAGGGCCGAGGGTGAACTGCCGCGCCGTATCGAAGTCGATGATATAGATCCTATCTGGGATTAAGCTTTCATGGGATGAAGCATCGTTTGAGTTTGCTATCATAATGTTTTCGGGGTAGATGTCCTGATGAATAGATATATTGGTCGAACGCCCAACAGCAGTACGATGGATATGATGTACTGACCAGATGCGCAATATGTGACTTATGGAGATACTCAACACCCTGTAGTTATGTGAATAGTCGAAGACCTAGAGGGAAACGCGGAGACATGCGAACCTCCACAAGCTCATGGAAGGCGGGGAATAGTCCATAGCGCAAACGTTTGGGAGCCGACCTTATATGACAGTATATCTCCGTGAGCATGGGCATGATGAGAAGAGCATGCTGAGAGTGTATGATTTCGGAGGGAACTGTATGGTTAACAGGGCTGAGATCGCCGAGGAGACGTATATATAACGGCAGTTCCTCCGTGTTGGGGTTGAAGACCTTCACGACATAGTTTGGAGCGTCTAGAAAAGCGGTCCCAAATACGACATCCTGACCAGTTGTATCAGCCAAAAACATCATATTCTTAATCAGAATGGTCACACCGGCTTCAGAGGAACTCTCAATATGATGTTCCGTCGTCGCAGCTCTGGGTCGTAAAGGACGTCGTGGGGTATTGGGGACTCGCCGGTCTCGTCGGTCGAGCGTCGGTCGATCTCCGAACACGGGAGAGTGGGGTCGGCGGGGGACTCCATGTTACGCAGTATTATCTCAGAGTTGGGTTGTTCTTCTAAATCGAGGTCGAGCACTTTCATCACATAATGAGCCCCCGAGAGATCGCATGAATCATATGTAGCGAACTTGTACCATGTCGTGCCGCGCACGAGGCCGACGCTCGAGGTGGTGGAAAGAGGATGAGGAGCCGTGGGAATATCTATACGCATGGGTGCGAGACTAAGAACGAGCTCTCGATAGTAGCCACATATATACATAACACAACACTCCCTGCCAGTGCCGATAGAAGTTGGTGAAAATTACCCCCTCGTCTAAGAGAGGATTCCCTCGCCGATCTCAAGACGACAACACTTGCCTGAAACGGACGGGACGAACCCTGAGCCAACTTCACCGCTTGAGTAGGATTCCAGCTCAAACACTCAGTACTACGCGTCCGGCTACTCGGAAGAAGACGTTGCACATGAATCGTGTTGGATCTTGTGTCAATGTCGAGTCGGATATTGTAGTATTCCGGGTAGATCGGACTCCTCGCGTGTTCATGCAGTACCGAGTACGAGACTCGGAAGAGTTCTAAGCTTCGGAGCAAGTCGACCTTTCTCCCTCGTTCTTCGCACTGTGCCGTCCGCATACTCAGGAACCCCAACATCGCCTTGACATACTATCGAATCCAGCAGTCTCCACAAGCGAGCACAAAGATCCACCATACACGCTCCGTTAGAACTTGGACCGTCTCCGGACACGAGTGCCTGTCCGCCTGTATCAGAACCTCAAAACGGGTGACGTCTGAGTCCGACACAGGCTCAGATCGGTAGATGACTCTACTGTGATAGAGACGACACGCATCGCGGCTGGGTGAGGCACTAGTGCCTCGGAAAAACGGTGTCCATCCACCGCTCCAGCAGCACGCACCCCTCGTCGCTTGTGAACGAAGTGAGCCATTCTACGGCCTGACGCAGTGTCTCGCCCTCGACAAGCGCTTCCCAGTACTCGTAGTCCCGCTCCTTGACAATCTGTTAGGCTTGTCAGCTTGTGTCGCCATGCTTAGAGCTAGTCCGCGAGAAGTGGCTGACTTACGTGAGCATAGAACTCCCGGAGCTTCCGTGCGTCACCGGGGCTGACGGTCCACCAAGCATCCCCGGAGACATATCGAGGATCGTTAATGCCGTCATATCGTATACAGCCCGGATATTTTGCTGCCAGAACAGCCGGACGGACCGACTGGTACTCCCAGTCGATGACGCCCGTGATCTCTCCTGCCTCATTCGAGAGAATGTTGGTCTGATTCAGATCGTCGTGAATCAGTACGCAACGGCGGAGAGATGGGCGCGCGAGGCGTTCGCATATGGGCGCCAGGTTCTCCGCTAGTCGTGCAAGCACCTCCTTTGCCTGCAAGCGCGCGGCTTCGTCTATGTCGAGATCGTCGGATTGGCTCCTCGATTCGATAAGACCGTTGACGTAGTCCTCGAGGGTATCGTACACACATGGGGCGGAGCGCTCAGATGCGATATCTTGCAAAGGTATCACGTCAAGCACACCATCCTGTACGTGTAGAGTGCCAATGCGCTGTGGGACGTTCAGTCTGAAAAGCTGCAGAGATACCTCGGCGTGAGAGTATACCAATCTCTCCTAGAGTCAAGAATGACAGTCAGCCGACGAGCAAGACTTGTCAAACAGAATTACCTTTGCTGCATAGGGCATACGGCCGGCGACATTCATCAAGACAGATCCTGGCATTTTATCCATGACAACATAGGCCGGAAACAGCTCGGGGTACTCGGGCTCGATGGTGGCGCGAATAGAGGGAACTGGGAGGGACGTATTCGCTTTCAGCCATTTGAGCAGGTTGACCTCGCGCCAGAATCTCTGCATAGTGGTAGAGTTTTCTTCCCCTTCCCGGACGTTGAACCTTGGAGAACGCACGACGTGCTGGAGACCGTTCTCGTACTCCACTGCGACTACCTGAGCGGCCAGCCTGGTTCTGCATCACACGTCGGCAGGAAAGGAGCAGGAAGAACTTACGAGGTTACCATCCGCGGCGAGTGTGTCCATTCGAGCGATCTTCAAGGATAGCGCCTCCTCTACTCGATGGAGCAGCATGCATCGCTCATCCTCAAGCGGTTGGCTACTCCGAGCGAGCCAAGTTTCCCAACTCTCGGGCATCGGCTCGAGCTCCGTCCGTTCGCCCGCCGGACTCCAGAATACTGAAAGAGACATACCACAGGGAGGACAGAGCGTAGGGGGAGAGTACTACTCGAGTAGTACAGCTTCAAGTTGCAGGTTGTATACCATGGAAGGAGAGCGTCCGGCGCTCCAATCACTGTACGCGTTTCCCCGCTTTGTGTGGCTATATGGGCGACATGCCTGTTTTGGCAGCTCGTTCCCTGCCGCTCAGTTAGTAGTACTAGCGGATACGTTGTCGCACGTTTCCTCACTTTATACACATCAACCTGGTCGTCCAAGTCCATGGGCTACCCCGAGTCAGTTATTACTAGTATCGGCAGCCACAATCCGTACGTATTCGAAGGTACATTCCAAGATACCATCTCCAATCAGCGCGAGTGCGCAGGTCCCGCACATGGTTCCCATCCAGCGACGTCGATGGTAAGTGCTCGTCCATGCGAAAACTCCACGACTCGTAGAGATGCTCCTGCCTGAGCCTGAAACCCAAGGGACGAGATGGCCTCGAGGGTTGCGCAGTGCATCTGTTCAGGCGCGACGCTGGGAATGCTGAAAGCACTCGTGCTAGCTGCGGCGCTCCTCGCGGGCCACTTCACCTCTAATATGTAGAGCCGTGGACAATTACGGTGATCTCTGAGGGCTTTGAAGATGAACTTTGAAGCATGTGCGTGTATGGTGGTGACCTTTAGAGTCGTGAGCTTGTTCGCCAACGGTAGTACGCCGCGCCAGCTTGTGACCTGATCTTGGCCTGCCTGGCTCGTGGCCTCATGAAGCATCTCGATTTCTAGGCTCGCGATTCGCTGCCAAGGTAAGGAAGAAGTGATTGGGTGAAAAAACAACCCTCTGTCGTAAGTTCCGGCATCGTAGAAGAGGCGAGAGCTGGCTGCTGGTCGCCTGCTGCAATCGTTCCTGAGGATGATCCTTAATCACTCCGAGCCAGTGGCATGAGCCGCTAACGAAGCTAGAGTATCTTCAAAGACTAGTCGGATCGCGTCGACGCCTTGGAACAGCTGGTACGCCGTTGATTCTTTCAAAGGGCGCGAAGCGCAGCGCTTGCCGAGAGTAGGTAGGTAGCAGGGATGCACGGCGTCGTCGATGGGGTGGGACGACGTGCATTCTAGCATGTCGACCCAGAAATTTGGAGTTTGGCGGAAGAACGAGCGCCAGTACCGACAGATGTTCATGAATCGTTTGGCGCCGCGTTCTCGGGCATGTAAACTGCGGACAATTTGGCATAGAAGCTCCGTGAAGAGGGCAACGTGGATGGGAGCGGCGCTGTTGTAGACTGACCCCAGCTTGCGTATGCATCGCTCTAGTTTCGCGATCCTAACGCGATACTCCTGGGCTTTGGCGAGAGCCAGTGTTCGCGTGTGGTGCAGGGAGAGGCCGAAAAAGGCCTGCATCTCTTCTGCGGATAGGTCGCCAGCCGGGAGGATTAGCATTGGATCCTCTCCTCCGAGATCCTCTGGGTGGAGAGCCATGCCTGCGGGCTGAGTGAGGAGGAAATTTACACTGATGACTTCTATGCCTACTTCTTATTGCCTCTGGCGGTGGAATGTCTGAGGCTATCGATGAACTTGAGCGGCGCAGAGCGAGAAGGGAGCGCGTGTGCACCTATACTTATGCAAGCTTTCCACGTGGCGGCTACCGCTGCCAGTGCTGAGTGGGAGTCGGCGGTGACGGGACACTCGGAGCAAGAAGCTGCAAACCCTGTAGCTGGTGTCTGAGATCCAAGGACATGACTTCCAGTCCCTGCTCCGCGACTCATGCATGAGCGTCTAATCTGCGACATCTGACATTCACCTCAAACGTGCGTACCACACCCTCCCGGGATGTGGTCGATGATGGGGGACGAATAAATTCGCTGTGTATAGCTACGTAGAGAATCAGCATTGTGTCGATAGAGGTCAGGAGAGTCTCGTACCGTGACAACCTACGGACGCATCTTCGACCTTTCAGCCACAGCGCGAAATGGCAGCACAAGGACAGGATCCTCTAGAGCAGCGTCCTACGCCTGTATTTACACTCGTGCGCATACACATCCGCAGAGCGCTCGAATCTACAAAACAAGACGGAGTCCGACGCAGCACCAGGCTCACATCGGCACGATCGGCGCGCTGCCCTTCTCGAGCGCCGTCCGCAAGCTGCCGCGCATCGTCAGCCATTCTGCGCTTCCACGGGAGGAGCGGAGAGTGGAGGAGAGAAACGTGGGACACACCTGTAGTCATCGCCGTTCTGGGTGATGTAGCGCACCCAAGGCAGCGCCTGGTACCCGCTCTTCTCGACGATTTTGAGATAGCGCACCTGGATGCCGGACACGGTGAAGTACGGGATCTCGAATTTGACCGTGATCGGCGCGCGCTTGTCTAGCGACTCGTGCTCTGCCGTGCCGTCGACTCGTCAGCATTTAGGTCGTGTCTTGCGCAGGGCAAGGAGAGAGATAGCCCCGGGAAAAACGCACCGCCACGGACGCTGGGCAAGCCGAAGTGCGCGCGCATGAGGAACTCGCGGCCGCCCGCGAGCTGCTTTATCTTCCATACGAAGGCGGACTTGTCGGGCACGTACTGCATGCTGCCTGTTGAAGCCTACATACGCCCGTATCCGCATGAGTGCGAGTGCGATATGCTGCGGAGCACAGTGAACGCACCCGGAACTTCGGCGTGTCCGCGTCGTCTGGCACGGGCACGTAGATCTCGACGTTGTTGGCGGTGCTCCGGCGCTTGAACTGTGCCTTGCACTTGACCATGTATTCTATCCGGCTGCCCTTGTGGTGCTCCACCTGTGCAGGGCGCATCAGTAGCTCTGCGACATAGCACAGGTGAGTGCGTGAGGAACGCACGGCAGCCTCAACCCAGATGAGGGGCTTGACGGGTGTTGACAGACGGTAGGACATGAGCTCGAACTCGCCGTCGGGAGGGATGAAGGAGATGGTGCGGTCGTTCTCGAAGCGCGAGAGGCGCACACACTGGTGGAACTTGACGTCCTCCATCTCGATCGCCTTTCCTCTCGCATCTGCACATCATCGTCACTTTGTCAAACTCAATCGAAGGTGGACGTAGTGGGGACAGGACGCACTGCGGCCGGTGCTCTCGAACATGACCTTGTCGTTGAGGCCGAGACGGAGCTCGGGCATGCCGGAGAGGTAGCACTTCATCTTGATGGCGCCGAGGATCTCGGAGCGGACGACGTTGCCGTTCGCGTTGACGAGCAGGCTCACGCTCTCGATGACGTCGAGGAAGACTTCGTTCTTGCGGTAGCGGATGCCCTCGGAGCGCCACGAAACCGCGTTCGTGACCGCGATCGCGGGGCGTACCTGCACCTCGAGTTTATACGATTCTTGCGTGATGTACCTGCCGGCGTGATCGGGATTGGTACAGGAACAGGGCGGGGAGTGAGCAACAGAGTGACAGGACGTACTCCTGCAGAATCTTGCTCTCCGTTGTTTGGGGGTATCCGAAGTCCATCATCTCGTCCATGAGCTCGTAGATGATGACGAAGTTGTCCCGGATGGACTCCTCCTCAAGCTCCTTGAAGTACTCGATGAGGACCTGGACGAGGCGATGGAGGAAGAGGATGATTTCGGCGGCGTTCGTGTTCCGTTTGGAGAGAGCGAGGACTGGTCAGAGCGGTGAGTTACCTGCAGTCGAGGAGGGTAGTACACGGCTTTGCATCGAGACCAGCAATGTCGCAGCGGCTTAGACCCCACCGTGTCCACCGTGACATGCATATTGAAAGAGAGACCAATGGTCCCTTCCTAGAGACCCCCGACGACGACAGCACAGGACGTAGGACTTACGGTATAGGTTCAAGAATGACGGATGTGCATATAGTTCACGCCTTCTCTCGTGAAACACGGCGTGACTTGTTGGCCCTCCTCCTCAAGCTCGAGGACAATGGGTAGAAAACGTTCGATGTATGATGGCGGCACATCGTCGCGGTAAGACCGTTGGATGAGAGGCTTGCCCTTGAGGTCGAGGATAGCAATCAGACTAGCCATCGCGAAGAGAGCCCTGTAAGTTCGGCAAGTCCTGAAGTCGTCCGCCTATGTACAAGCCCCGCAGCAGCAGCCCTCAGTCAGTCCACAGGTTCAAAAGAGCTGTTTCTAAGGGTTCGAGGGAGACGACGAGCGAGACGACGGGCAGCAAGAGCAAAGACGACGGCGAGCGTGAACAGGCGAGACGAGAGCGGATAGCCTACGAGCGCTTAGCGCGACGCGGTGGAGGGGCGATGGGCGTCTACGCGCTGGATATGGGCGCGTCGGGCCGCGCGGCGGCGGGCCACACGCCTTTGCTTCCGTTCACGACGACCACGACCACGACCATGACGAGCACAATGTCGGGCACATGCGAGCCGGTATGTTTCTTGTACTGTAGCATGCGCGCACATATGAACGTCGAAGGCAGCATCATAACGCAGTGCAGAATGCGCTCACCGCGTTCATGTGCATCGGCATCACCATTTCATACCTTCCGCAGGTGAGTGGAGTACCCGACTGTCCTCGACGCGGGCAGTTGCTGATATACTAGTTGCGCAGCACTGGCGAACTATCTCGGCCAAGTCATCGGAAGGATTCAGCCCATGGTTCCTGCTCCTCGGTAGCACCTCTTCGGCCTCGGGCATGCTCAACATGTGCGCTCTCTTCCCTGCGTTGTGTGCGGCGCTCCTGACGCTCGCGCTGTAGCATTGTCATGCAATGGGGTCTCATCAAGTGTTGTCGCGTTCTTGTCAGTGCATACACGACTCGAGCGGGAGGATGCACTCCTGATCAAGTTCATTGTTCTCCCAGAGCGTCGGCAGCTGTATCGAGTCCATAGCCGGAGTCTTTCAGCTCGTCCTCGTCTGGGTCCTCTTCGTCATGATGTGCGTGCCTTCGCAGCCTCTCGCGATGTTGTGTTTACGGTCATGCGCTAGACTTGTTCTCTTCGTGATCTACTACCCGCCACACCTCAAGTACGTCGAGCTAGACGTCCCGCTGCCGAACGACCTGCCCCCTCAACATATCAAGACCCCCGTGAAGCGGGAAGGCTGGAAACTCTCCATTGTACTCTCCTGGGTTGTCTTCATACACATGTGCGTACTCTCCTACCACCTCGTGGTTCCGCACCGCAGCACGCACAGAGCACTATGCGTGTCGCGCCCAACGCCTGCTCAGGACATTACCCCGCCATATCTGACCACGACCCTTTCTCAGCGCGTTCATCACCTTCATCACCTTCCTCCTGCTCTCCACGAATCCGTCTCCGGACGAGACCCATCGCTCGCGCCAACTCCAGCTCTGGGCAACCTTCCTCGGCGTGTCCTCCGCGCTCCTCGCAGCGCTGCAGTATGCGCCTCAGATCGCGCATACCGCGCGCATCAAGCTCGTCGGCGCGCTGAGCATACCCATGATGCTCATCCAGACGCCAGGAGCTGTGCTTATGGTGTTGAGTATCGCTTTGAGGTACGTCTGTCTTATGGACTGCCGCCACGCGTTGTTTTGGGATGCTTACACTTGTTGACTGACAGGCCAGGGACTAACTGGACGAGTACGTAGCTTTGGTGCACTCTCTTAGCCGTAAGTAACGCTGACCCTCCTTGGGCTCGCAGCGTGGATATCCTATGCTGTCGCAGGCGCCATGCAAGGCATCCTCCTTGTCATGTGTATCATCTTCCGCGCGCGGCAGCACAAGCTCGGCCTCGACGACTTCGGACGGCCGCTCCCGGGCTCCGAACCTCCTCATCCGTCGTTCTCGGAATCCGGCGCAGGCGAAGAGGAGGAAGAGACTTCGCCGGTCGAGGCCGCGGTGGGCGATGCGGTGGAGAGCGACGTTAGGAGCGAGCATGGCGTGGACGTGGTGCCCGGCGAGGAGATGCCGCTGTTGGCTAAGCGGAATGGGAATGGAAGCGTGAGTGGCGAGGAGGGGAGGAAGGAGTGGAGTGGGGTGTTGGCGTGGTTCAGGCGTGCGTGAGCGGGCTTGGTGGATGCATACCATGCTTTTCTTGGCTTCTTGGTTATTCTCTGTTGGAGACCCCCTACGCTACTCGTTTCATCGATACTGGAGGATTAAGCTATACACGTTTACTACCGTCGTGTTACGGTTGATCATAGAACAGCGCTAGATACCAGGAAGTCGCTGTCCCACCGCGCTGGGTTGTACATTCGGCTTTTGCTCCTCTGGCAGCGAAGTGAGGAGGCAAGCTGCCTGGCCCGCTCGGGACAACCGTTCTCTGTAACCGGAGCGTTGCTGTGTGGCCAGATTTGGTTGTTCGTAGGAGTCCGCGAGTGGAACTAGGAGTAGACCAGAGAGCGGAATGTATTTGCGCAGATGAGGCTAAGGAAAGGGCATAGATGAGCTGGCACGGTTACTGGCAGTCACTGAGTCTCCGCTCTGCCCTCGCGCAGGACCAACGCGAGCTTGCCTGATCACCCTCGTCTTGACGAGTGATGCCGAGGCCGAACAGAGAGGTGTCCTCGACGTCTAATCATATGGATTCCTGAGTTGTCAATCCAGCGCTCTGCGACGGCTAGGCACGAGTTCGAACTGTTCGCGGTATGCAGAAGGGTGATTGAGCGATGCTGGGTGTGCGCGGAGGTACCGGACTTACGCGGCGAGAAGGGTAATTGTGGCGTATACCGCGTCGCCCCTGCCGTTGTACGTTGTGGGTTCTGTCAGCGTAGTACCCGGGGGCGAGAAAAGCGCGCCAAGGCTGCCGCTCTGAGCCAGCCGTGGCACCATTCAAGTGCGAGCACGATGTAGAAAATGAGGGTGAGCACTCGACGAGCAGTAAAGGCCGTGGGGCGACAACGGCAGACACTTGTGCAACCACGTTCCTTGCCGATCAGCCACTGCACGTAACGGCCACTATCCAGGGGTAGTCCTCAGCGTCGTTATGCTTCTCGGAGAGTTCGTGAACTGCAAGGAATAGCATGACGACGACGTACCTCGGCAATGACCTCTAGGAGGTGCCCGAGACAGTATACATCCCACGAGTATGGGTCAAAGTGTGTGAGTCCGTCGGGTGGCTCCTGTTGTGTGGATGGGAGTGTAATTGCGGGTTGTTCGCCGGGGCCTAAGGCGAATTGTCTGGACATGTCGAAGTCGATAATATACATCTTTCCGGCAACGACATGTGGATGATCTTCTTCGTCTTCCGGACGGGCCATAAGCACATTCCCTCGGCATATGTCCTGGAAGGTCTATCAGCGTCGATGTTGGGAGCATGATGTCCGCGAGGTCGAGTACCAGATGCGCAATGTGATGGCGATGCAAGAACTCGACACCCTGATGTACCAGTGATCGAGTGAGTGGTGGAAGCCTGTACGGGAGTGCACTCTTTTACCTCGACGACCTGCAGAAAGAGACTCAGGATGTCTGAAAGGAGGCGTGGCTTGCGGATGCTCAGAGAGCTTGGCACGTAAGGCATGACCAGCAATGGATGACCAGACTGGGAGAGTTCGCATGGCAGAGTATGATTGGGGGAGGCCAGATGTAGCTGCAGAAGTCGCTCGTATATAGCCAGCTCCTGGGTGCTGTCGTCTAGTATCTTCACTGCAAAGCGCGGTCGCACTGACGACGAGGTCATGTACACATAGCCCTGGAGCAGTGCGTCAGCTGCTACCGGTAGATGAGCCTCTTGGGCATGCAACATACTGGTTTGAGCGTTTCAGCGACGACGAGACCCCGTCGCTCCAGCTCGGGATGGGTTAGTAGACGCGTCGGTGGACGCAGGTAAGTGACGAATCCAGTAACGGGATCGGGGTCCGCATGCCAGGGTGGTCCGTGACTTGACATTCTTCTGTGATCACACGAGCTGCGAGGAGGAGTGGTAGGTGGGGTTGCCGAGCTACGAAGGTGACCACTGCCGTTAGTATGATCGCTGACGATTGTAAGTTACGGGGCTTGCAAGCTACATCACCTTCCCGCGATTCCGAACGTGGGACATGTGACGTAAACTTGGGTCCGACAGGGAACTGCTCGTAAACGCCCTTCTCGCGCTGCGCAGGGCTAGAGCAGAGCATTGATATTGCGCATCTTCGCAGCTGCTACTCTCCACCAACGTTCCAAAGGGTATCCTACTGTGGTATAGACACCAGACGCATGTGGCATGCTGCGGAACTGGACTCGCTCGACAAGTGTCCCGTGAGACAATTAAGGGGAAAACAAATCGGTGATCCTCTGTACTATTTCGATCACCGGAAGCACCCACTGGATGAGAGTGAGCACCCGACGAGCAGTCTTCGCTGTCGGGCGACAGCGGCAGACGCCGGTGCATCCACGCTCATCGCCCACCAGCCACTGGACGTACCGGCGGGCGATCCAAGGAACTCGGTGTCCTTGTGAAGTGTAGCCCATCTGGATTGTGCCGACTACGTCAGCTGTGCGCCCCGGACTCGCAGGCCATCAAGACATGCTCACCTTCAAGAAATACTCGAGCATCCATCCCAGGCAATATACGTCCCAAGAGTAAGGATCGAATTCTGTCAGGCCATTAGGCGGCCGGGGCTGAGTTTCTGGCAAGACGATCGCTGGCTGGGCACCAGGGCCGAGGGGGAACTGCCGCGCTATGTCGAAGTCGATGATGTAGATTCTATGCGCGATAAGCTTTGCTTGGTAGGGAGTATTGCACGGAAGGGCCACCATAGCGTTTGCGGGATAGAGGTCCTACAAGGGAGGCATCTTCAGCTACGCGGACAACATCAGGAAAAACCTCCTGTATCAGTAGCGCCGACTCGAGCTATGTACACTACCATATCTGCTGTAGTGACATGACGGGTCACGTAGCGCGACATACGCGTTAATAGCCTTGAGCCAGGTCTTTGTAACCTACTGGGCGAGAGAGATAGCTAGGTAGCGTCGTGTACGCAACATTTCTCGCGAACCCCACTACCGTAAGCGAGTCATGACCGGCTCGTTAACTCAAGGACATTTCACTCCGTCTTTGGGGTGCATGGCATGTCAGATAACACAGAAGTGTTGTACTAATCGAACTAGCTAGAGCGCGCTGTGCGTGCCTCCGAGGCATTGCCTAAGAGTCTAAAGAGTACAAAATCATGGTGCCGAACATATGGATTGACGAAGAAGCGTGGGGCGGATTCGAGAGCGGTCTCCGGAGTCCATCTAGTGTCCACGGCCTGGCCGAAGATAGGCACAAGGTGACATGTGCGCACGATAGCGGTGATGGGGATGATTGAGGCGTTCCGACGCGATTGACGAGTTGAGCGAGCGACACTGTACATACCGACAGTTTGGTCATAGACCTGCAAACGAGTGAACCACTCGACGTAAGCAAGGGGTTCATCGGAGGGAGTCCCAGTGTTCCGATGGCTCGCGGGAAGCTGGAATATGGCTCGCACTTGAGCAATGCGAAGATCTACGAGTACGATCGCGCATTAGTTCAGGTCGCACACTGAAGGCAACTCCGAGACTTACTTTTCAGAGGTTCTTCTGCACTGAACCTCGTACGCTGGCCACCTAGGGCATGGGGCTCGTCTACAAGCACAGTCGAGAATCTTGCTGGAACAGCAGGCTTGGTGCCTTGCGCAGGCCGAGCAGGAGATGCATGGACCGTGTCGAGGATGGGCAATGTTGTAACCTGGCGAACACGAGGGAGCAGGATATCGAAGCGATGAAAGACAGGTAGGCGTGTGAGGTCGTGGATGGGAAGGTGGCGGTTACGGGCGAGGCTTGCTGCCGCTGGGTCAGTAGTATGCGAGGTTGCCAAGCGGAGGAGGTAGTCGTTGAGGCACCACGCGAAGTCGGTCGCACCGTGGTGCTGGAACAAAAACGCGACTGCTTCGCGCGCTCGCGCAGGCTTGTCTGCAATTGCGTAGCCGTACCTCTCGATCTTCTTCAGTTTCTTTCCCGGCGCGGCAACCGCGCTGCTCGCCTGCGACGCCAGCTGAGCACCATCCCTGCTGCCCTCATCTCGTCGCACCGGAGCCCTGGAACTCTTCGTGCCCTCGACATCTTGAGTGCGCGCTGACTCGGAGACGCAGGGGAGGGGCTGTTCGCCTGACAGGCGGGCGTCATGGAGTGGCTCGGAGTCGTCAGTGCTGGAGGGCTCCGGCATGAGGCCTGACCAAGCGAGGTACGCGTCGAAGCGAAAGACGGCATCTTGCCGATTCAGCCAAACCGTCATTTGTTCGGTGTAGCTGAGCTGCTTATTGGACGCGTCGTAGGCGTGCTTTGCAAAGTCGATATGTAGGCGCTCCGGACCCTCGGTGCTGTACCCATCGGCAGTGCCGAGGAGGCGGATAGACGCGACATAGTGTTCCATGGAGTGCACTTTGGGGATATTGAAGTCGGAACGAATGCCACGCACCACAAAGATGTCCTTTGAGTGGTGGAAGTCGAGCCAGGCTTGCTTCATCTTCGCGAGGGAGTTGTCGGTGTGCAGCTCGAAGTGAGCGTAATAGATAAAATCCAGTATCGCGCGGACGGGACGGACGACGGCGGCATCAGTGGAACCTGCGATGACTGAAAGGAACACTTTCTCCATGTTCTTGTACTCCGTTCCGGTCCACTGGGAGACGAGCGAGATGCCTTTCTTGAAGTGCCGAAGCTCAGGATGTCTTGTCATGGTGCGGAAGCGGCGGTCGATCTCCGTGCTGCCCTTGTCTGCACATTTTGTCGCCCAGCTGACCAGATGGTCCTTGAAGACACCCTTGTGAAGCTGATGTAGGATATCGGGGGTAATGCAGGAGAAGATGTCGGAGTGAGGAAGGTCGCACCAGAACGGTTGCACTGGCCTTAACCCGAGCGCCTCAAACTCTTCGCGCCGCTCTCCTTCCACCGCCGCCCGGAGCACAGCGTCCACATCGTCCGCCTTCTTCAACGGCCCTTCCTTCGGCTCTCCACGCTCGTTGGGGCTCACTGGACACTTCGGGCAGAAATTCTCCTGGCAGCACGTTACGAGGCATTGCTCCGGGTGGTCGGCGATGTAGGCGGCAAGGATGGGATAGATGCGACGGAGACGACCATCGGCGCACACCATCTCGACCCCGTCGCGTCCAGCCTTGATAAGTGGCTCGAGCAAAGCGCGCATACACTCATGGTACAGCCGGAAGCCCTCCACCTTGCGACGACTCTTCTGTGAGAAGCATTCCAGCTTCGACACAGGGATATAGCCGAGGAGCACGGTTGCTCGCATAGACGGCTTGCGCCGGGTCGCCTTCTCTATGTTCCCGATACTGAGATATACGGGCCAGGCAGACTTATCACCACTAAAGCGCGATAGCGTGGTCTTGTCAGATGCGAGGATGACCGGGGCAATCGTAGCCCCCTCTGGGAGCATGCTCTGTCGAAGGAGTGAGTGTCAATTTGATTACAGTACTTATAGAAACCGCAGCCGTGCTTACCTGTAGCCTCCACCACCAGTCTCCAGTCCACATCTCACCGTACATCCGTTCTTGTCCTTGCGGGTCGGCATAGAGCTTCTCGGGTGCGTACCGCATCATTTCACGGAATGCCGGGTTACCCAAGAGCTCACGGATACAGTCCACCGGGTCACGTCGCCAGAGCTCCAGGGTCTCAACGCGGGGCTGTCCATCCTCGTCTACCTCATCCCCGACCGCTTCAAATCGCTCGCACAGCCATGTTGTGCCCTCTGGAAGCCTATCGACAGTTTTCAGGAACGTATGCTTTGTCTTGAAAGAGAGTTCCGTGCGCCGGGTCTGGTACAAGCACATGAAGTCAGCTTCGACATAGCTTGGAGGTGAGCGAATTCCTTACGTTCTCGAGCTTGAGATACTGATCTATGCCCTCCTGCGTCAGCCCACTTGTGAGCAGCCAGCGAGCGACCTCCCACTCCTCCTTCGACTGGTACGGATACCATGGCCCCCGTGCTGCGCCATCTGCCCTCTCTTCTGCTACACGCCTCAGCTTCTCGAAGACAGTCTCTGCTTGCGCAAGAGGAATACCAGCGGCTCCCGGGAAGTCCTCTATCCAAGGACGCTTCGGCAGGCCGCCCGGCTCGTCATCTTCCACTTCTTCAACGCGGACTCGCTTCGACGGTGGCGAAAGGGGTTCTTCGGCAAGCAAATGATGCTCACTCGCGCTCGCAGCATCCTGAGTATGTGCTTGAAGACTAGGGCCTGGCGAAGCGGGAGAAGGTGGGGAATTTTGTCCCGCATGAGGTTCGTCGGAACGCTGTGAGTCGTCGCCGCTTGGAGCTGAGTCCGGTGTCGCAGAACGAGCAGCATCACCTGCTGAAGAGCCAGACAGCTGTTCGCCATCTTGTGAAGCTGAAGACCCAGTTGCGTTGACTGCCGCCTCAGATGATTGCATCTCTGCGTGTTTTCGGAGCGCACGGCGGCATTTGGGGGATTGCCGGATGTGGGACCTCACCCCGCGCTGTGACGGGAACGGACCATTACCACAGTAATTGCAGGTATGTTTCTTTGCCAGTGGTATCATGTCGACAGTATGGCGAGGGCTCAGATCAAGGTTTGAATAGATTCCCGGAAGACGACTCGCAAGTGAAGATGCATGTCGGACTTGGGACTGTCCGATCTGGGTCGACTCGGAATGGCACCCCACGTGGCTCCCCCCCAGCTATGTCATACTCGGTGAGCCACGCCACGAAAGCTTCTTTCTCAACGCTGACCGTTCAACTTCTCATCTGTCATCCGCATCTTCCCCAAGTCCGGTGCTATGGCAAATCATCAAGTGATAGGAAGCAGTGACGAAGATTCCACCAAAAAAGCATCCACCGGCCGTCAACCTGTGGGCAAACGTACCCGAAAACCTACGAAGAAGCTACAGGAGAATAGTGAGGTGTCTTTGTCGATGTGATGACTTGAGCGTACTGATCACGAGGCATTCATGAACAGAGGATGACGAAATACAGAAGATGAAGCGGAAGCTTGCCCGCCTAGAGAAGCAGAACAAGCGGCTGAAAAAGGGGAAGGGGACCCGTCACAGCGGTGTGGAAGGCACGTTATCCTTTTGCAGTTGTGGCTGTCGTGCACATGTACTGAAATCATATTGGCACAACTCAGAGCATGCATCGGATGATCGAGATGAAGATAGCGAGGACGCAGATGAGGAAGAGTATGAGAGCGAGGAGCAGGACGAGGAGACCGGGCAAGGCACCAACTACGGTTCTGCAGTACGTAGAGTTCCGACCAGTCACTGTTGTGGGCTCTGCTACGACGACTCACTTGCCGGCTACTAGTTCCGTTCTACCGGCATCGTCAATGGGGCCGCTGATACAACAACCGAAGGTCCTCGAGAACGACTACGACGTGAAGGATCTGCTCGTCCACCTGCCAGTGCCGCACCAGACGGCAATGAGAGTCTGGAAAACCCATCGGGAGACGTCACTACTGGCGCAGTGACCGCCGCGGTGCCGCAGGCTGCTAATGGTGAGTCGACACATCATTATCGAGATATGCAGCTCTAAATGATGCTCCAGTTGCATTGCAGTACTCGGAAAACTTGAGCTCGACGTCTACTCAGTGCGCTTCTGCACCAGCTCAGCGAGAGAAGCGGTTACGCACCACTGGCACATCCGGTGGTCGCACCGGTTCAGCATCTACCGACGAGGACGGCACAGATTCAGGGCCCCGGAAGAAGCGACTTCGCTATCGGAACGACCAAGTGCCGACGGGAAGTGCCAAAGCTCAGGACTACGAACCCCATATCCGGCGTCTCATCCTGCAGGCAATACGGGATTTCGAATCGAGAGTCGTCACGGAGGATCCGTTCCCGACACCTGAGCTACAGACCCATTGGGCGATTGCGGCCTGGTCAGCTGTCCAGTCTGGACAGCCTGCAGATGACCAATACGAGCTTCCCGACCGTGTCATCACGCTGGTAAGTGATGTTTGATCATTTTTGGGGAACGTCCACCAGCAGCCTGAGGAACAGATACTAACAACTCGGTAGATCACAGACCGCACTTCGCGCATTCGCGGGGCGCTCAGAGATAAGATACGGCCGTCCATAGCATCCGCATACGGTTTCATACAGGATGGCACCCACGACGCCACGAGAAACAATTACCTCAAGTACCAGCGTCTCATGAACGTCGACCCTGACACCAAACGCCCGGACCCGATATTTCATTATCGTGTACGTTTTCGTTGTCTTCTGCTCTCGAGTGACTCGGAGCCCTATGGCCGTGGGATGTGATGCTCAATGTGCATACTAGGACGTTGAAACTCAAGCAGGCTTTGCACGGAATCCTGTCATATTTCAAGCCATTCGCGACGCGTGGTTCCCGAGCAACGGCCAGAAGTTAGGCACACAATTCCGCTCTAGGTTCGAGCCGATATCGCTCGCATCGCTTGCTCTCATATTCACTGTGGTAAGCTCCGTGGTATTTGGATGCTGAACGTCGCCTCACACTGATCTCCTTCATCAGATACACTACTGCATTGACCAGTGGGCAGACGGCGCATACAACCCGGAACTCGAGTTCACAGAGCACGCATATGGCACTACGTACAAGACATACCTCAGCAAGCTCAGTGAATGGGAGAGCATCGACGTCAGCAAGGTCCAGAAGATACGGAAGAAGCTCCATGACCGTGCTCGGTGAGTCCTACGGCATTTGGCCTTTACAGCGCGGTCCCTGACCTATACATCGGTAGGCGAGCGATTGGTGAGCCCGTAGAGACCCCAGAGGGCGTGCATGGCCTACGACCAGATGTACGAGAACGGGCGAAAGCCGAACTTCAAGCTGAACGGGACTCGGACTCAGATGCGGACCTGGGCGGCGCGTCCTAGTGGCAGCAGTCTCCAACGGTCAAGTCGTTCCCGCGCACATATCACTGTGTATTGATCTCTTAATGCGCCCGTAATCCCATCCCGAACCCTCCTTACATTATGGTCCCTCGTGTAAGCTAGAGCCTGCCTAATGCCTGCCAACATCGATGGCTGTGCTACGTCCTGACAACTGCGACGATATGACGGGGTATCTGCAATGTATAGTGCTATGTAGCTTCGAGCAACGGGTACTACAGCACCATACATCAGCGTGCGCACGTCTACCCTGATGCAGAACTACGCTACTGGGCAGTACCGAAGGCTACATGGCTGCAAGCGGCGCCTCAAACTGCTACCTAAATTGGGACCAAGCAATCGAGCTACCGCAGCTCTGTAGCGTACATAGGCGACTGTAGATGTGCGCATTTTTCCTGATGAAGTCGGATAGCAAGTACGCGGCGCTGACCAGGTGCGCGATATGTAGGTCATGCAGATACTCTATACCCTGCACGTATGCGAGCGGTTGTTACGAGACTTACAAGAACAAGGACGTTCCGAACCTCCACAAACTCATGAAAGACGCGGAGCAACCGGAAGCGCAAGGACTTGTGAGCCGACCGCATATATGTGGTTAATCCGTCAAGCACAGGCATGATGAGATAAGGTTTCCTGGAGTGTAGAATCTCAGATGGAACGGTGTGATTTGCAGGGCACTCCAGGTCGCTGAGGAGACGTTGGTATATTGGAAGCTCCTCCGTGGCGAGATTGAGGGCTTTCACCACATAGTTTGGGCCGTCTTCGATCGCAGTCTGGAAGACAACATCCTGAAAGGAAAGCTGAGCCTATGAACCAAGTTAAATATTCAGCTGGAGATGTCGCACCGGCTTCAAAACCATCCTGAGGATTATGTTCCGTCGTCGGAGCTCCGGGTCGTACAAGACGTCGCGGGGTACCAGGTTCTCCCAGTCGTCACTTTCCGAGTCGCTGCTAGGGTGCGACTCGACATCGGTATGGTCGTCAAGGCAAACGCCGGTCTTCATTCCAAGCATCTTTAGATATTCGACACCAGGTCCTCGGAGGATGCTGTAGGTGCGGTCCCAAGGGCCAAAGCGAGAACTAGGTGAAACCCGCGCCAAACGCGGTGTGGATTACATAATCCATCCTTGAGCGCCAGACACCTGCCGTCTCGCCGCTCACCGTGCGGCGAGACTTCTTCCTCCTCCTCCCCCTCACAACTCACATTGCCGCACACTGCTTAGAACCGAAAGCAGCTCGTGCTGACACTGGCGTACATACAGCTGAAGTATGTCCTAGAGCTGCTGTCTAGCTGATTATATCGGATCACGTGTCGGACGCCTGGGCGTCATCGCCCGACTCAGGATCAGTGAATCTTGTCTACTGGTACCACTCACTCATCTCTTGACTTGGACACACCTCGGTGTTCCTGCACAAGAAGGTATTGTATAAACGACTGATAACTGCGGCATGGTCTGCCTCTACACCATACCTACTTCCTGTACGGCGCGACGGTCGGAAACTCACTGAGTGCGTCGTTCTCTCATCAGTCATCACTCATGCATACTTCTATTTAGATGCAGACTCTACGTCCTCATATAAGTGCATAGGCGTCGACATCCTCCTGCTCTGATTGCACTATATGCGTCAAATCAGCCTCTGTCACGTGTAATATCCTCGGAGCAGAATACCCACCTGAACGAGCCACACGCGGCCGAGTACCGACCCATCCTCGGACGCGACTACGAGCTTGCACGACGAGCTCCGGCTCTCCACGGGCGATCAAATGCAGCAGCGCTTCCTGCGTACCGCTTGCGGTGCACGAGTACCTGCGCTGTTTGCTACCATCACGGAAGCTAAGTGCGCCGGTTACGCTATGCATCCCGATGATACCCATACGCACTTAGGCACCCAGCACAACACCAGCGGTTTCGGTAACGTTCTGAGTGGTTGCTGAATAGGCCGAGTGCGAACTGGGCGGGCGGGTTCCTCCCGTACTTCTTTCCTTGACATAGTGCGAGTGTAGTCACTTTCATGCTCACTGTGGCGTAGGTGTCACACGCCTTCGCATGCGCGAGACTAGCGATCCTTCTCTACTACCTCCTCTTTAGCCTGGCCGCGCGAGATTGGCCCGAAAGACTCCTGGTGGCCGCTCCCCGGCTCCGACTCCCTCTCTTGCGCTGAACGCCCTGAGCACTCGTTCTCAGAGTCCGGAACAGATGCCGAGGAGGAGGCCTACTCGTGGCGGCTTTAGCGGTCGATGCCGCGCGGGGTGACGTGAAGAACTAAGACGCCAAGGGCCCACTGTCGGCTCAGCGGTCCGGGGAGGCAACGTCGCGGCTTCGATCGCCATGCGGTTATAAGGACTCGGAGGAGTGCTGGCGTGGTCCAGGCCTCTATGAGTGCCTGCTGACGACTTCTTGGTCTGTCTCTCCTTCGAATTATAGGAACGTGCTGACGATCGTTGCCACAGGTCCACGGGATCGCTGACCGTGTTGTTGGACCGGCAGGGTCCTCCGAGTACGAGCAGAATGCGGAAGGCCTGGAGGTTAGAATCTTCCCCGTGGGTTCGCACGCCTACCGATTCGGTGAGCCGAGGAGTCATTCTCGTGCTGGTACTGATCACCCTCACTGCGCAGGGGAACTGGGCAGGCACTGGCTCTCTACGCTCCGACTTGCGATGGGACATTCAAGGACGTCTTATTCTTTGTTTACACGGAGATGGCCGCCGTCTCCCTGACTCCTGACATAGTGAGTACTTCCCCATACTGCTCCAATCCAATCATAGCAGCGATTGGTATTGCAGATTTGCGTCCCGCATGCCATGCACAGGGTGAGGACTGGCCGCCGGTGGCGCATGTAAGAGAGCCTAGATGTGCATCTGCTTCTGCTATAATTCACATGAGTTATGCATTTAGCATTCACACGAGATATTGGCATATGCACACCTCTATGCAGCTAGTGTATCCGAGCTCCGAGCTGGATTCTCCCATCGATAAGCCTTCCAGAGAAGCACCAACTTCTCTGACGGGCATGGCCCACGGTCTAGCTATAGATGGCGTCACGTCCGCTGCTATTCAATCGGATCGGATAAGAGAGAACGTTGTCTCAGGGACAAGCGAAGCAGGTTGGCTCACTTCCCCCTCCCCGCGTCGCCTCGCATTCGAATATCGTTTCATACCTTCCCTGGTTGCGAACGCCGAATCAACCAGATTCGTCATCACGGTGACCTTTCTAGTCTATTGCTTGCTCATGAGATACTGGTGTTAACCAACTCCGTGATCAGCAGCGCTCCCACAAATGGCTCCCCGAGATTCTACTGTGATTTCCGGCCTGCAGGCCGTACTCGACGCCCTTCCCAACTTCGAGGAGGCGTTCTACACGGCGGACAGGCGGTCTTTGGAGAAGAAAGTAGAATTCGGTTCAGGGACTACCCACGTGATGATACGGAAGCAAGGCTCTACGCAGTCTGGGGGGTTGAAATTACCCTACGGACTGACTATTTACAGCGCGAACGACGTGGTGCTGCCCGGACACAGCACGCTGAAGGTATATCTTGCCCCTCCGTCGGAGAGCCAGCCAGCCGCAAATCAGCGAGGCCTTGCCGCCGGCATCGCCTATCTTCTGCGGACGGTGTCGTACGTAATCCGGGAATGTCGGATAGAGATGTCGTGTCAATCACGCTTGAGAAGTGTGGTACTCGAGGATGAGTCGTCTCCACAACTCCTTCAAACTATATGATGACGAGGGACAGGTGATGTGATTCCCCGATCAACACCGCAAAGCTTGTGGGGTTTCTTGCTTTTCCAACAGAGGCTTCGCCGAGTTCGTGACTAGCCGGTCTGGCTGATCTTGAGAAGAGATGTCCTTGAGTGTGTATGAGAAGTAGTCGTGTGAATGAGGCCCTGTAATCTCAGGCAGAGGTTCCCCTATACGTAGTCGTACGAGGCGTGCTCTTCCTGTATCCCTGCGTTGATGCAGTCTTCGTGATAGTCTGCAAGACTGATCACTGTATACTCCCTGGAACAGTGGTTGTCGGTAACTCCCGCGGAGCCAACCAATCTGCTGGAGGCGTAGTACCAGTAGTTGTGACAAGGTTCCGGCTGAACCCCAACTAATCTGGCAGTCACTTGTCGTGTCGGTGAAATGTCGTGTCGGTGCCCTAGTGGTTGTCGTGAACTCCCGCGGAGCCAACCAATCTAGTCTTCAAATGTCTCTGTCGGTGTCCTCCCTGGAACAGTGGTTGTCGTGAACTCCCGCGGAGCCAACCAGTCTGCTGGAGTCGTACTAAGGTTCCGGCTGAACCTTCACTAAGATGGGTCTTGAACTGATGCTGCAAGGCGAAGTGCTTGCTGCTGCTCTGCTGCTGATACTGAAGCTGGGTCTGCTGAGCTGTGCTGAGCTTCAGGAGACTACTTGTTAATGGGTAATCTATAGATTGTATACCTCTGGCCCAGTATTTATACCTTTGGCTCAGGGCGTGAGAATAAATTATGTACATGAGTCAGCTAGTCTAAGTTATGACTCATTCTAGGGTCCAGACCCCCTTTCCCAGGCCTAGAGCAGCCCTTTGGCTTATGAATCCTCCCTAATTTGAAATAATCTGACTCATTCTGCTGACTCCCTGCTTATTCACCCTCATTTCACCGCTTCCTCAGCAACATTTGTGCTTACTCGCCATCCAGAGGGGGATTGATAATCCTTCGTAGCTGCTGACTGATACTATCGCCATGACGATTGCCTTCTGAATTTGCAAAACTCTTCTGTAGGTGACTCATTTGCTGACTGAGCTCGTCTCGGCTTGCCCCCAGCTGACCCTTGAGCTGAGTCAGATTGCCTGACTCATAGGCTATGGCGAGCACTGTTGTATGATGCGAGAATGATGCAAGAATGATGCAAGAATGGTGCGAGCGTGGGGCTGTGTTGATGAAGTTGGAGCTATGCTGATGGGGTAACCATGGCAACTGATTTGGGGTTTGTTCTGCTATGAGCAGCAGGGATCATGGGGCCGTGCAGGGCTGTGCAGGGCTATGCGGGGCTGTGACCTCTCAGTGTTCTCATGGCTCCCTTTTGCACTGGCTGTGCTGATAACTCATGTCGGCCCACGTGACCTGTCCATGTGCCAATCCACTTTGGTGCATGACAACGGAGAACGCGCTCACGAGAGACGTGGACGCGACCAAATATGAAGAGTAGCGTCCACACGACACCGACTCACAGACTACTAAGGTGAGTTCCCTGCCAGGACATCTGCGTGCGTCATTTGCTTCTGCTGATTCTTGCGCTGCACTGGATCTGCGGTGCAGATATGCCTTCAAGTTCCCCCATCCCATGTCCGTTCTCCGCTCTTCCTTGCGCCTACGACTCGAACGACAATCCACAGCCTGATATTCTCTGTCGTGCATCCTTCCTCCCCCACGTATGGCAACACAGCCGTAGTCCTTTTCGCCGCTTTGTTCACTTGCCACTCGCTGCCTATCTCCCTATTTCGCTTCCAGTCTCTGTCGTACATCGTATCTACAGTGCTCAACTGTACCAGAACGGTGGCGGTATTCAAATGACGGCCATGTTGAGCCTTCCAGCTGCTCATTGTAACTTGCGGGATCTCCTTGTTACGTGCTGTCGCATGATGTTCACTAGCCAAGAGCGCCGGAGCTCATATTCGGCCCGCCTTATGCTGCAAGGCGCAAGCTATTGTTGCATCACTCAGAATTCTGATTCACACTGGTGTTGAATGCTAAAGACGCCGCCATGGGTTCGGCAGCGGGATAAGGGATGCTCCCCGCGGCCAGTAGCAGCAACGACCATTCGGTAGCGTACTAATGCATGACGCTAGGACGCAAATAATTCGACAAGCTTCTCCGCTACTTCAATGACCGGAAGTGCCCACCGAATGAGGGACAAAACCCATCGAGCACGTTTCGCCGTTGGACGGCAGTGGCAGACTCCGGTACATCCACGCTCCTTGCCCACTAGCCACTTGGCATACCAGCGGGCAAGCCAAGGAGCTCGTCGCCCCTTCGAGGTATAACTGTACTGCAATGAACGAAAAAATGTCAGTCGCATAGCGGAGGCTGACGAGCCAGGTGTGTATGCTCACTTCTAGGAAATACTGGAACAGAAGTCCCAAACAATACATGTCCCAAGAATACGGATCAAATGTCGTGAGGCCGTCAGGAGGATCACAATAAGTCTCTGGCAGGGTTATTGCATGCTGGACGCCAGGGCCGAGGCTGAACTGTCGAGCCGTATCGAAGTCGATGATATAGATTCTCTCTAGGACCAGGTTTGTATGGAACGCAGTATCGTTTGACCTTGCTATCATGACGTTTTGGTGGTATATATCCTGATTAACAGACATCTCGTATCAATGCATTACGGCAGTGCAGTAGAAATGACGCACTGACCATGTGCGCGATGTGTGAGTCGTGGAGGTACTCAACACCCTATAAGTGTGTGAGTACTTGAACATCTCAACGCGGAGGCCGAGAAATGCCAACCTCAACAAGCTCATGGAAGACGCGGTAAAGTCGCAAGCGCGATGAGGTATGCGCGATACTCATATAAGAGTATATTCTGGTGAGCATGGGCATGATGAGAAGAGGCCGGTGAGAGCGTATGATCTCCGATGGAACTGTGTGATTAGCAGGACGGAGATCGCTGAGGAGACGCTCGTAAATCGGGAGTTCCTCCGTATTGAGGTTGAAGACCTTCACGACGTAGTTCGGAGCATCCAGAACAGCGGTCCCGAATACAACATCCTGGCCAGCCACATTAGTCGAGACGACACAATGTTCAAGCTACGATATCACACCGGCTTCAAAGGTATCCTCAGAACGATGTTCCGTCGTCGTAGCTCGGGATCATGGAGGAGGTCGTGGGGTATCGGGGACTCGCCGCTCTCGTCGGTTCCCTCCTCAGAGAGGACGTCTGCGCCGGTACGATCGTCGTGACGTTGAAGGTTGTTGGCCATTACCGTACGACCAGTTCCGTGCACGGTGGACCCGCACGATGGTTGGAAGCAAGTTGATTTCGGTGGCGGCGGCAAGGAGGACTGCTTGAACGAGGAAAGGCGCGCCTTATTTGGACATCACTCACTACGTAAGCACAGCTTCCGATTTGGATCATCCTGAGGCGCTCGTCTGCGAAGGAACTTGAGGTACTACTTGACGCGATCCCTTCAGTGCCTTCATCAGGACTGACAGGACAGCGGCGCACTTGACTATCAGTGCATGCTGGCCGGAGTGTTCCGCTACGACGACATGACGATGGGGCCAAGGCTCTAATACGCCCACAGTGATCTGTTTGGGATCTGACATCGAGAGCTTTCTCTGCTGTGTCTGATAGCCCCGTACTCGGAACAGGTTACCTTGCATCTGCCATGGCCAGACACAACCGAATCGCAGGATTGTGAGTCCTTTTGCCGTAGTACTGACATTAGCTGATCAACTTGCAAGATAGGCGTGTCCTTCGTGCCCGCACTGCGCTAGAGCCTCGACTAGTACGGCAAATCCTAGGTGCCTCACATCGTCCGAGCGCGCACTGGCACCTGCACGTTCTCAGAGCGCAACGCATCGCCGCATGGGGCTTCGGCATATCGTCTGACACACCGCCTTCAGGTGCGACCTAATAGCACATTGAGGTCTTGTGGCCAGGCCCCTTCGGAGGTAAGTGTTTCCCTTCTGCGAATTCTGATGGTCGCTGCCTTGTGGTAGCTGCACCAGACGGGGACGATCGGAGATTCAACGTCAAGGATCGAGCTGGGCAAGATCCCCGCGACAATCGTTCACGACAATCCTTTGAGGTCGGCGAAAGACGCAAGTAGTCACAGACCGTCGGACGAACACGAAGCTTGATGTGCGAGGAATGTCGTATGATCCCGACGACATCGTACTCACGTCTTTCTACTGGTTTGTGATGTGCTCATGCCGAGATATCAAGTACTGGCAGCGCAGAGAGCCTGGCACCTCGGGCCTCCCACATCCACAGCAAAGAGCTTTCAGTCTAACTCTCAGCTATGTGAAAACGTCCGATGATCACCCGCCACCGTCCCGGCCGTTGAACCAATGTCTTCACGGTGATCCCTACCTGTGAAGCTCTTAATGAGTCCTGCGTTTCTTCTTGTTCGGTGACTGGGCATCTCGTACAACGCCCACTTCCACCGGATGAGTAGAGCACCGCGAGTAAGAGTGGCAAGCTGGAATGAGCGGGCGTTGCTTGCACGGCCACAGCGAGACCGAGCAAGCGGCGCGCATAGCACGAACATAGCAAGCTCACCCAGTGGTACAGGACCTATATCAGCACATATCACCATGAAGCGACCGCCCACCCGCGCGGTGCATGCTTCCAGTGTGAGCGCATCATGATACGTGAGAAGCTGATAGTTGATAGAATCGTTCCGGGCTACTAGTACACTGTGTGTATGTACCCGCTGCATCCACGCATTACACTGCATTCTCGGTTGATGCCCCGTAAGTGGACGCTCTGTCCGCCGAAGGCGCTTGAACTAACCCCGATGAAGCCTTGAGCTCAATCACCGAAGTCGAGTCTTCCGCAGCCCGTGCCGCGCGAAGCTAGCAGCCAATGATGGTCAGTCGCGTTTGAAGTCGACCAGTTGGAGAACAAGGGTATGGTACCTGAGGGGCGTGAACGCGGGACCCCAGAGTGGTGGAAGGCGGCACCGCCGAGCCAGCGAACCCGAACGGGGACGTGTCGCAAGAGATCCCGAAACCGCGGGATGCGATTGACTGCCTGGAGTTGAGTCTACGCGGTGCTACGAGTCAGTTGTCGCTTCTGCGGCTCAGATGGAACGGCACTCACGCGGCGAGCAGGGTGGTCGCGTAGACTACCCACAAGGGCAGATAAGTGACTGACCACGTTGTGATCTACAGGACGGGACCTACGCTTCACCCCTGGAATGCCGAAACCTATGTATATGAGGTCGCCCGGTCGGATGAAGGCCTGTGGAGGACGTGCTTCAATTCTCAGTGCGCGCCCTGATACGACCTAGGGTAGAGGACGTACGAAGAGTAGCGAGAGTAAGTTGAAGATGCTGGAGAGCAGTCAGCACGGTGCGGCAAAGTAGTTGTCAAGGATCCTCTACCCCGTTAGCAGACCTGATGATCGGCTATATGAGCGCGCCCTGTAAGTGACCACCAGAGCTGGCGACACTCACCCGTGTTCACGGAATATGTGATCATCACGTCGATCATTGAGTCCGTTCTACAGGGCTCTCGATTTGGATACACCGACACATAACGAAGATCGCACTCACCGCCTTAGCCCGGTGCGGCTGCGATGAAGAACGATGATCAGTGCGATGGTGAGCAGCACGTCCGCAGTGACGGCCATAGTAGACCCGGTCGAGACCAGCCACTGAGCAAACGCGTGAGTAAGGGTGATGAGATGCACCGCCGTAGATTATATGATTACCGTGACTTTTCGAAACCCCTCGAATGTCGGTATGATAAAGCTGTGAGTAAGGTGCTCCAGCCTTCGCATCAGCAGCAGAGAAAGTAGCATGACGCACGCTTCTGAAGTTGCCGCTAGATAAGAACGTCTGGTGAGCAAGAAGGTCGGATTATGCCTACTATACACCCACCGAAGAAGAAGCCTGCATCGCGCAGATCGAGTTCAGTCACGGTTCGTTATACTGGCAGATGGGTAACAGCCTCACCAAGTTCAGCAATGCACAGGACACCCTATGCGCGGACCGTGAGTTGCGATGGGTCAGTCGATACTTGAAACTCTGCCTACCGCCAACACCACAACGGGCCTATAGTGGGGACCAACAAGCCATACACGCCGAGCAAAGAAGCTAGTGAAAGTGTCAATAGCAGGAAACGTCCACACTATTTATGTACACCGACCTTTGCGTAGTGACCATCACCACACCCTACGGGGGACGGCGGTAGACGTCAATGCACAATTAGGACTCATATGTCGAGACGTCTCACAGAAGCGATCGGAAACAACTATGAAGGACGTGTAAAGCATCACTGAGGCGAGTACAAATATCATGGAGGGAGGCACGCACGTTGATGGACCTTAAAATGGCTCATCATGAGTGGCCTAGCTCAGGAAGAACATGCCATGATCTTGAGACATACCAGATACCATGCAAAAGCGCCGTCGGGTTGAAGTAATTCGACGTAAGATAGTAGTAGCTTGCGGGCGGGAGAGGTCAGTATATATGAAGGGGACCGTGCAAGTAGAAACACTGCTCTCACCAGACATGCATGCTGAAGATCGATGTGACGGTCTCCAACAAGCTAGGGTTTAGGCTGCTCTGAGCCATGCGCCGTAGTCCAGGCAGGATGGGAGATACTTACATGACTACCGCCACCTTGGACAACCACTCAGCATCTGCTACTAGCCGCGAGCGAGGACGGGATACGCACCAGGCTCTTCAGGATACGTGAATCCGCCGGGTACAGTCGGAAATATCGATATGACTGATGCAGAGTGAGACCGTACAGACTGTATCATCTGTCAGCTCTCTTCGCTCAAAGAAAATACTACAGCGTGCGCGGACTGACATCAGGCCGAGGAAAGTACCGAGTAAGACGGCGCCGAAGGTGTTGTCCAGCGCAGGGAGCTTAGGGAGCAGCGCGAAGGGATCCGGGGGGGTAGGAGGGCTGGTCGTTGAGGTGGACATGATGGCGAGAAGGAATGCGCCGGTGCAGAGAGGCGCGAGATGCTCTGTATTGCATATATATCGCGCATGCAAGGCGCTGGTCTAAACTTCGTGAAGACACTTCCGGCGCACGGCTCCCAGGATGCGTCCACAAAGGGGTCATGGGGACGACATCATATCAGCGCCGAACACAGATGAACGACTGATCATATCAGGTCGAAGGAGAACATGAAGAAGCCGAGGAACGCTCACAATCAGCCAAATTGCACAGACGGTGGCGTCCGTCATGGCGGAGTTCCCATCGTACGAACGACTCTCATGCTACGGTGTGAAGCGGCCAATACATTAATATCGGAGGCAGCTGTGCAGCGCGGGACCATGGATGAACTCACCGCTACAGGAGCAGCTTGAGGTATCCGACTGTAACAGATGTCGCTTGTGCTTGTGCGAAGCTGTACTGACCAAACTCAAATGTAAGGTGCATCTGTCGGATATGACTCCGAGACCGCAACACAAAACCGCAGACAGCTCACGAAGTCCACGGGCGACCACGAAGTGGTCTGTGTCCACACAGAAAACAGCAAATATCAAGCCCACAGCTTCGTCGCAGTGCTAATGCAGCAGCGGTTGCCTAGCGCACCCGTATTCCTTGACAGGCTTGTGAGTATGGAGAAGGGTCCGAATAGAGCTGATCGAAGCCAGCCCATGAGAGCGTTACCGCTAGGACTCATCGCAGAGCGTTCCGAGGTGGTTGATATCACAGTGCCTTCGCACCGTCCTGCTCCCTGTGGTCTTCAGTAGTGAACAGGGTTTTGACCGCAGCGTAGTCAGCGACTCGGAGATCCCAATCACAGTCAAAACAGAACGTGTCGACGCAAGAGACGAGCCATATCCTTGTCATGCACAGCAAGAGATAGATACTAGCGCACTGAGTACTGAGCCATCGTAGCGACGTAGCAAGGAACTTGGAAGCAGAGTCCAATCTGGGTTGAGAACGGACTGAGGGAGGGTACCGTCCCGCCACCGTGACCCTGGGCAGTCGCGGGCGCTTCGTCGGGTGTATTAGCGCCCTCCCGTCCATGTTGCTGCAGTGCTTGCAGTGGCTTGCATGTTATCGCCAGGCCAGTTCTTCGAGCGTGGCGGCCGAGGGTTCATGGCTACGTATGTGCCCTTCCCTGCAGACAGACCAACCCCCTCGGCCTCGTATCGCCGGTGTATCAACGCAGAATGTAATTGTTAGCACCCAGATTAGTGCTGTATCAACTACACCGATGCAGGAGGTCGTCGAGATGAAGGGGTCATACATAGTTCATCGTAGATGCTCCGAGGAGCTCAGTAATGAATGTTCTTCTCGATGCTACTCATATTGCTATGACGACACGAGATCACATCTCGAGGTTCTCGGCGTAGACAACGTCATTAGCCGTCTACTACTACAGTCACTGGAAGTGGTCCCAATTATGCCGATACTGAGCGTGACATTAGCTGGCAGTGCAGAGGTCTGAGCCGTTCGAAAATTCAAGAGGACTCACGGCATCGGGACGCGTTCCGCTCGTGTCCGAAGATCTGCATACAATGCAGATGCTTGGTTCTGAGTGAGGTGGTCGAGCGGTGGCGGAGCGGCATCAATCTGCGCGTAGAGTATGTTGATACATACGGCTTGCCTGCCGGTGCGCAGTTCGGTATCGCCATCAGGCCAAACAAAGGGTTCAGTCGGCTCAGGCTGTCAACAGAGAGGAGCCATATTCAATTCAGAGTACAAGGACACCGGAAGGCTAACTAGCACGGCCGGGCAGGCGTACCTCAATTCCCTCAGCGAGAATGTGATTCACCACTGTAGCGGGGGCTCCTCGCCGCGAATGAGGAAGTCAATGATGCGGCTGACGCCTGCATGATTGCGGGATCATCAAGAAATGGGAGGTTGACGCCTTGCCTCGCCTTGCGCGATGGACATCGACTGGATGGTTTGCAGTTGGCGCGTCGTTGCAGGATCTACGATGATGGTGAGAGGATGTGAGTTTTCTGCCGTCCGGCTGCGGACATTTGGAAGGATAGGGACAGGCGGCAACAGATGGCAAGATACTCACAACGAGCACTCGACCATTCGTGAGGAGGGATTCCGGACAGTTGTGTGATTTCAGGGACAGATCTAGATATATGCCCGGCAAGACGATGGTCGTGGAAGGAGCCCTGAAGCTGTCCAAATGGCTGTCCAGCGTGCGTTCCCGTATCAGTCGGCCAGAGCATCTCAGCGGTGCCCCTTGTACGAGTGACGTCCTGTTCTCCCACCTCGCCATGAGTTGTATCGGGAGCCTCTTCGGCCACTTCAGGGGCACTCGGCGGAGCGGTATTCTCGAGGGCTTCCGGATATGGATGAGCAGTGAACGGCTGTCCATAGGACAGCGCAGTAGAGGAAAGAGCGAGGACTGACCATCGTAATCTATGGCGAACTGCTGGCACGATTGAGATGGCGGAACGAGGGCACTGGAACAGAGCTCTCGCCAAACAGAGGTGCTCAGATATGGCCGAGCCCCTGCGTTGCGCTCTGCCTATGCCGTCAGTGTGATATTCGTTCTACGTAACACCGCGATCTATGGGTGCCAGGAGCCCGAAGCCAGAGCCTCACGCATCGCGAGACTTGCGCAGCCTCACTCTGTGGCTCCGTGGTTGTCCGCACTTGTCGAGGACGGGGAATTCAAGCACGTCCCATGCTGTCGTGAGTCAATGCGCCTGACCAAGAGCTCGTTCTCGTTGCTGTGGGGTGTACCCAAAGGTCCTCATTTGAGCCAGCCTTGTATGACGCTATGTATATAGAGCATCGAGCATACGGAAAGAGCGGGCGCGAGGGCGTGTTGGAAGAGTGTTCGAAGCTTAAGCGCATTAGCTTACGCCTTGAGCAAGGCGCTTCGAAGGAGACCCAGAACACCCCCATGATCCAGACCCCGGGGACTGGTCGAGGCCTTCCAATCGTGCGGAGACTTGAGTGCTGCCTCCTTCCTTCTCATCCATGGGAGACACGAGATATATGACGCAATTCTACAAGTACAGCAGGGACAGGCGACATTCGAGATACAACATTGCTTATTTCAGAGCTCGGAACCGATCGCATCAGGGCACCACCCGCATACTCGCTTCTACGCCTCCAATCAAGCCTCTAGTTCCCGCAGGTTGATGTCCGCCAGCAGCTGCAGCTGAGATATGACAAGGAATGGACGAAGACCATGAGAGAGCGCTGCGGCGGAGAGGGAGTCGGGGCCATATGAGGTGAAGGGCACATCGGACGACAGGTCCTCGGCTGCGATGTCGAGTACGCCGCAGACGACCTCCTTCAGACTGGAAGCCCCCTTCAGGGCGGAGGCGTCGACGACGTCGGCGGACTCCGCTGGGACGAGGTCCTCGTACAGTACGGAAGAGCCCATGTTCGCCTTCACTGAGGTCCAGTCGAGAGCCGGGACGTATTGCCACATGGGGCGAGTCCTCACACATCGGACCGCATCCTCGACGTAGGCGAAGAAATCTAGTGCTCCATGGTCAGTGCCGTTACGCGAGGAGCTTTCTACTCATTTCAAACATACCAGTGCTGGTCATTCCCCAGTCACTCAGACGCTTCGAATGCCTGGTCGAGGACGAGTCGAGCAGCTCCCCCTTGGCGAAGGAGATGTCCAGGATAGCGGGCGAAACAATGCAGACAGCGTTGCGGTACTTCTTCGACAAGCCGGCCACCTTCACATTAGCGCTGCAAACCGTGTTAGCAGCGATCCCCTGGCACACCCACGGCCCACTTGCGCACCTGACATTGTTCGCCCGCCAAGAGCCTCCAAATAGGCTCGCCGCCGCCGAGAACGTCACCAGGAAGTCGAGGTTATCCACAGCGAGTATCCCCTCGACGAGCTTGAACACATCGACGACCGTAGCGAAGGACGGGTCAACTGTGTCCGAGGTCTGAGACACGGCGGAGCGATCCGGGAGGAGCCCAGAGAGGATAAAGCATCCCCCAACCGGCAGCCCGAGGGAGCCTAGAGCATCCTTCGCCAGGTCGGGAGTGTGCTCTTCCGAGCATGCGACATGCAGATGAAGATCCTTCAGTCCTTCCAGATGGTCGAGGAGCCGGAGCGCAGTATGGTCCCCGACGTGGAGAAGGCCCGCCCGTCCTTCAGAGTGGGAGGTGAGGAGGAGCTCGCGGGCGCCCTTCTTGTACAGCCAGTACGCGAGCCGCAAGCCCAGGGAGCTGATACCGTCGAATAGCAGATACGATTACGGGGGGGTCGATGATCTCCATCACCGAAGGCACAGATCCGGGGATGACAGAAGCAATAAGCTCCAGCGGCGGGCGAAGCACGCGTGAGTCTGAGAGAGCAGATATGTAGGGCAGAACGGCACGGGCGGCAGCGCCGATGGAGCAAGGGTCGCTGTGAAGCACATGCCCGACACCACTGTCGGGGTCGTTCCACAGGAAAACGCGGCCATGGGGACGGACTGCTTCGCGAAAAGTCTCCGCCTCCAATCTGTCCTGTGAGCCGGACACGATGACGCTGGGGCTGCGAGCAAGGGCGGTCTTCAGCTGCAAGACGGTATAGCGCGTAGGAATGGTGATCACATCGGCGCCGAGCATGGCGTAAAGCTTCGCGACATGTGCACCGACGACCGCGTCAGAGTGGGTGACGAGGATCGTTCGCTGGCGAAGGTACTCTTGACGGGAGAAGGCGGCGACCCCAATGGCGAGCGCTGCGATGACTGCAGGAAGGAGGCTCGAGACAGCGTCACAGTTGAGAGTGTCGGGAAGTTCAAGGAGGGCGAGCTCATGAGCCATGACGACATTAGTCAGCGGACCTACCGCAATGCCCGCGACGAGCGGGGCACTGTCGCCAGCGACTGTGCGACCGACGAAAGACCAGAGGTGCTCAGTGTCCGCGGCGGCCGCGCTGACATTGACCACAACGTGACTCGGGGGTGCGAACGGAGTGGACACCTGCATAAGCGACGCCTTCTCGTACCTCCATGGGAGAGAGGGCCGGAAGATCGTCTGAAGAGGAGGGGGAGGGGCCTCGACGATCCGTGGGACGCTGATGCACCCGTCTGCGTCGACCAAGACGTCCTCCTCCAGGTGGAATCCTTTGCTCAACGACTCCGTAATCGTGGAGGCGTCCTCCAGAGACCAAATAGAGTCAAAAACAACGCTACAGATGGACCAAGGGAGTGGTTCCTTGCGAAGGGTCCGGGCGAAGCCGATGAGCGCATCGCCGTCCGCGCCAACTGAGGCGTAAAACCAGAGAGACGTCTCGGCGAGCCCACCGAACTTGTGGACGATGCTCTGAATGCTCATCCCAGCACCGTGTTCATAGTGTAGAACGTGCGCAGTCTTTACGCTGTCTTCGCGCTGCATGAGCGGGCTCGCAACATCTGGTGATGCGCCCTCCGACGGTGACGACGCATAACCCGAGTCGGATGACTCTGTCACAGGGGATAGCATGCCTGACGCAAGGGACTTCATGGCTACGGCGGGAGCACCGCTATCATCCTCAGGACGAGCCACGTATTGTCCTGTCTTGGCGTAGATTATCTCGTACCGACTTTTGACGGGAGGAACGGTGTTGCCGTGCAATGATAGCGTGAGCTCGTCCACACTGTACAGTGGAGTACCGTTCTCTGCCATGACGAGGATGTCGTACAGAAGTGTCTCTGGTGGTCACTGAGCCAACCGGCACCGGGATGGAAGGACATACACATACCAGGAGTCCAAGCCTTGAATTTTGCATGTGCATATACGATAGATGGGAACGACTGCTCCAAGAGACCGTCGTGGACGATCAGGCTTCCGATATTGGATGGTAGATAGTACCGAGAAGAGTCGGTGATCCGTGTCACGACAGGATGGACCAGGAAATGGAGGGAAGCGTCAAGGATGGCCGGGTGGATCCGATAGTCGGCGATGCTGTAAAAGATACATTGTGCATTGAAGAGTGCATCAAGGACAAGTGGGCGCTACGCACCCTGGAAGATCCACATCAGCACCACGCAACTTGACGAGCCATTCGTCGTTCCCGTTCTCCGGGTTCTTGGCGTAGCTGCATGCAAGGATTCGTTGATACGTCGGGCCATAGTGTGCAAACGCACGGAAACCATCGTAGAAGCCTGCTTATGATGTCAAGTTACGGACAGGTCAAATACTGTAGAGATGGACGTACCTGTGACATCCAAAGACTCCAGGCGATCGGAGATCTCTGCGATGTTCCGCGCCAGGCGTATGTCCTCGGGCTCCAATTGCACGCTCAGGTGTCCCTTCGCATGAAGGCGGTTGTACTGGTGGTTGTGATGAGAACACTTGTGAGGACGGCGTAGTTCGATTGATTATGCATACCTTGATGGGCCAAGTCTTCGTGTAGTCCACAGCAGCAGCACTCAGGACGCTCCATCTTGTCCCATCAAGCTGGACGTCGACATGTGTAGGTCTCTTGGCTGAGAGGGAGAGCATCGAGACGAGGTCGACGTTGTACAGCTTGCGGGCCCCGAACTCAAGCGCCTGCCATACGTCCATTCTTAGCCCCAACGAGAGAAGATATGGTAAGCCAAATTGCTCACCATTTCCATGAGCGCTGCTGTCGAAACGATGGGCTCGCCCTTGATGACATGTTCCGCCAAATCCGGATGCGTCTTATCGTTGAGCTGCAACTGCGGATAGTTGAGAGGGCCGTTCCTGTGCTGCTTCTGTCGCGCAATCTCTGCAGTCGGGGCAGTGTAGGGGATGTCCTTGCGCGCGAACGGGAATGGCGAGAGCGCATCTGGAGGAGCTGATGAGGTGCCGTACAAGGCGTCGAAGTCGATATGAGTATATCCAGAAACGAAGAGCCTGCCCATAGTCTCCAGCAAGCCGGAGTTCTCCACAGGGCGCTTCTCGGCGACCTTGGCTCGGCGCAAAGGGCAAGTCACGACAGCGCTCTTGCCAGCCATCGACGAGATGTAGCTGGTCAGCACTGGATGAGGCCCGAGCTCAACATAGATCGCGTGCGGGTGTTTCTTCACAACACCTTGGAGGGCGTCAGTGAAGTTCACAGGTCCACGAGTGTTGTCCCAGTAGTACTGTGCATCGTACGCTGAGTCGAAGAGGGTGCCCGTCTTCGTCGACCAGGTCTCGACCGTGGGTCTGTCGACGTGATAGCGTGAGAAGACGTCGCAGACCAGCCTCTGGTATTCCTCCGCACAGAGCTCCATCATGGCAGAGTGTACCGGAATGCGAGTACGGAGGCGACGAGCAAAGACGCCTGCCTCGGATGCCCTCTTCACCGCCAGGTCGATGTGTGTCGCGTGCCCTGAGAGTGTGACCGCCCCTGGAGCGTTGAAGCAGCCGATCTCAAGGGTCCCCGGGCCAAGTTCAGCGAGGACTTCGGCGATGATTTCAGCAGCGCGCTCGGGGGAGCACGAGAGCGCCGCCATGGTCCCTGTCTCCGTCTCCAGAAGCGACATAGCTTTGCCTCGCGCGATCGCGAGCTCCATAGCAAGCGCACGGGAACCTGCACCGGAGGCATAGACCAGAGGAGTCTCACCGGCAGAGTGGCCGATGACAACGTCCGGCCCGATGCCGAGCGCAGCCAAAGTATCGAAGAGGGCGATCTGGAGCATGGTGAGGGAGACAATCGTGGTAGCGATGGGCCAGATCTCGCCGAATGGGTCGACAGCACGCGCACCGTCAAATAATCCGGTGACCTCGAGGAGCGACTGGCCGACGACGCTCTCGTAGATCTTGTCGAGCTGTAGTATACTCTTACGGAAGACTGACGAAGACCTGAAGAGCTCACGTCCCACTGGGATGTAGAGGTCAGAGAAGACAACCAGATTAGAACTCGCGACACTCACTCGCATAGTGTTGTGGCCCTTGCCCACTGAAGACGAACACGACCGTCGGTGATGCCCTCGCGGCGAGCACAGGCTCCGAGAACTTCGTCAAGATCTCCCCGTCTTTCACGGAGAACGATCGCCAGGTCATGGAACGGCCCCGGCGGCCAAGAGTTCGCGCGACTGCCTGCTGGGTGCCGGGTGAGGCCCAGGATGGAAGCTTTCCGGTGATGTCTTCAGAGATGGCGACAGTCGACCTCGGAGACAGCCCTCCGGCGATGAGGAGTAGCGGGACTTCCACGCCGGCAGACCAGAATGAAGATGGCTTGAGCGAGACGGCCGGGGGACCCTCCACAACGCAGTGCGCGTTGGTCCCACCCACGCCAGAGCTCGTCATGGCCACAAGAGCGCGGCCCGAAGGCGAGCGTATGACAAGGCGTTCTTGCTCCACGGGGACATGCAACCTATATTCCTTCCACTTGATCGCAGGGTTAGGCGTGTTGAGATTGACGTTCGGTGGGATGATGCCGGTCTCGAAGATGCTGCAGACTTTGCACAGCGAAGCAAGAAAAGCTGTGATCTCCAAGTGTCTGCAGGTGACCCTTCCGTCAGCGAATGATGCGGACGGTGGCATGCGAAAACTAACCCGATGTTGCCCTTCACACTTCCCAAGACCAGCTCACTGTCCCTGCTAAACTCCTGACCCACCCAGTTGGCCTCGGTGGGGTCGCCTACTGCGGTTCCGGTCGTGTGCAGTTCAAGATAGTCGACCTGGCGTGGATCGCGTCCCGCCTGCGCGAAGGCGCGCATCATGGCCTCACGCTGTGATGACGCTACGGGCGCGTTCACGGGTGCGAGAGAGCCGCAATTGTTGATACCCGTCCCAAGGATCTGGACAGAGAACGATATCAGCCAGGGTGACTAGATGCCCAGTGGGGATTCCGAACTCACCGTAGCGTACACCTTGTCGCCATCTCGCAGCGCAGCATCCAGGGGCTTCAGCACCATACAAACGACACCTTCTCCTCGTCCGAATCTGGTACACGTGGAAGAATTAGCTACAGACATCTGTGGCCACCTGAGATCGCCTACCCGTTGGCGGAAGCGTCAAAGGGCTTGCTCTTGCCATCCGGGGAGAGCAAACTTCCGCGAGAGTACTGGAGCCATTCGGCAAACCTGATAGCTTCGTGAGGTCCAGGCGCACGAGTACAAGTGGAAAAAACTGGCCTATGATTGATCTGAGAGCCACCCACTACGGCCGCCTCACATTCACCATGCACAATCGCCTGGACAGCCACGTGCGTAGCGGAAAGACTGGAGCTGCATGCAGTGTCGATTGGAATGGACGGTCCTCGCAAGTCCAGATAGTAAGAAATCCGATTCGCAATCATCGAAGGGCACGAAGCGAACGACCCTCGAGCCTCATAGTCATCCTGGCAAGAGCGTTAGGACATGTCTGCTCTGAATGAGTGGGAGTGCTTACATGGCCAGAAATCGAGAACATGTCGAACGAGACGCCAGATGCATAGCATCCAACATTCCGGCCACGGTACTCGATGCCGGAGTCAACCAGGCTCAGGAAGGCGGTCTCGATGAGACGGCGAGTACTGAGCGGCATCATGTGCGCATCCTTGCTAGTGACGCCAAACTCTAGAGGGTCAAAGTGATGCACGTTTTTGAGGAAAGTGCCGGTATCGGTGGTGCACTGGCCGAGGCCATTGCCAACGAGGCTGACAAGAAGAGTAGCGATGAGCACCTGCTACGAAGCATTGGAGGAGACACACGCACGAGTTGATGTTGAACCGCTCGAGAGGGATTCTCTCATAGGCTTCACCACGCTCGAGGAGGAAACGGAAGAAAGAGCGATGGTCGAGGTTGGTATCGGCCCAAGAACCACTCGGAAGCTCTGCTGCGATGCCCACCTAGAGAGTAAGGGGGTTACTTTCGATCTAGCGGATATAAATGGGTGAACGGACTATGGCTATCTCCGTTGTAGGGGAGGACGACATGTTGGGAGGTTTCTGACAGTCTTGAAAGAGATTGGGGTGTTGTAGGGACAACATCGTCTGCTCTTATATACTACCTCAGATCGAGCGCCATGGCCAGCATGGACCGGCTGCAATCCTCTCGTGAGTCTGCTCCAGCTGAGTGTTGAATCCCCGCGCCGGGGAACGTCTACGATGACATCAGTTCAGGCAATGTCGTAAAGATGCTCGGCGTTGCGCGGTCCAGATGGCTGTCCAATGCGAAGCCTCAACGCCGGCACCATGCTGGCGAGAGCGCAGTACCTATCGAGAAGCCATGTGGTGAGAAATGCCATCGAAGGCCACGTCGTCGCCACGGGTGCATGAGGGCTGGCTGTAGTACCATTCTCAGACTATAGAGCTTCAGAAGAAAGATACGAAGCCAATCTCTTCCCTCTCCCAGCGGGTTTGAAGGTAAGGTACCGAGTACGGCTCGTTCGAGCTGTTGTCAGAAGACACCGACACCTGGGATGAGAACAGAGATGCTGTAGTCGGTACGCAAAGGTCGATGATGACGATGATGCCGTCGACGACGGAGGTGCTTATGAGTTCGAGCTGCAACGCATAGCCGAGGAGGACTCTGCGAGCCTAACAGACGCCCGCCAATACAAACTGCGCATCGTCGGAGCTTGTAATGGCTCACGCCTTTCTCCATATGCGGCAACCTGTGAGTCACATTTTACGCTGTCACGCTTGAGATTAGCGTTCGTGAGAAGTTGCAGCATAATCAGCTCACTCGTGCAAACCTCCCGATTGCTCAAGTTCTCTTGTCCCCTCTTGAGTTATCTACTCGTAATTTGCTCAAGCAACATGATGGTTGTGCTTGATTGCCAGGCGTGCACTTTCGCGGTTTCTCTCAATCGCGTCTCACCCCGCAGTCAATCCGCGCTCCGCCGAACTGAACAGCCCTCTCCCGCCAATGACGACTAACGATGCGTGTTTTCTCCCACCCGAAACGCTCATCTAGGCGCTCACATTAATCTAGATGCTATAGCTCTCCATTCTACTGTTTTTCAAGCGTACGGATGAGCAAATTGTCGCAGCGTGGGGAGATGAAGTGGCCCTTCAACCAGGCTCTTCCTATCGAAGAAACCACTTCACGAGCTCGTAACATCCGTACCACGGATTGCGGCCATAGAAAGACTCATGTTACTCGATATTTGGAGAATGTGCGTGTATCCTTGCAAATTCTTATCCCTGAAGTAATCCATGAGTCATAGTCACTATCAAAGCACTCCGGGCCTCAATAAGGACAGGCGCGGGCGACGATCGAACGCGCAGTACACCGCGTCACTTCGCGAGCAGGCAAAACCATATGTTGAGGGCTGGAAGCCGGTCTCTACGGGCGAACACACAATCTTCGGTCGGGTCGATGAAGACACCTATCGGACATCTAGAATCTTTCGCCTGCTCACTGTCGATGACATGAGGTTCTCCGCATGCCGTCTGATAACTCAGTGGGCGCGTTGGCTATCTAGGTCATGTCACGCCGGTCTAGATCATCACTTGTTTTTTGCTGACTTATCGCAAACGCCGAAACTCAGTCACAGGACGTTCATACAGCGACGTCAGACACTCCCTCGCTCCTGAGTAATCAGCTTCACCGAATGTTCAAGTTGTCTGACTAGTCTATGGCAGCGTACTATCTAATAAGCGTCTACACTTCGGCGTACTTGCTGGTGACATACTCGCCCAACTCCGAGCAAGACACGGTGCGCTGTCAGGACTAACGCTCGTGTATGTATGTCGGCTATAACGGGGGGGCCTTGCTCGTCATACATGCAGCCAAATTGTATGGTTTCCCGCAGATATAACGTGTCAATATGACTACCTGGCGATCTCGAGACTTATCTACAGGACGGGCTATCTCGCCCTTCTGCTCGCTTTAGGTCCGACGGCACTTCGTGGGGATCCACCCAGTCGCGGACATTATGCGGGGGAAGCCCACGGGCAGTTCCAAGCGTGCGGTGTCCGATGCGATCCCCATCCTCAGCAGAGAAGGTGAGTCATCTCTTGGATGGCGTCCGACTCTCCGGATTGAGCTTCATCACCCGGGGCACATAGAATAGGAGGTGTATGCTCCGATTGAGAGGCATCGAGAACTGACTCGCCCTCGCGAACAGTGACTTCTTTGAAGCCCTGATGACCCAGCTCCCTTTGTTGTCCGGCTACAACTCTTGAAGTGGGCACAGCAAGAACTCACGGTGTACTTCTACAGACTATGTAGAACTTATCAATATCGTGCCCGGGGCAGTCTGGTTCGCTACGATCTGGTGAATGCGCTCTCCCTCCCCGACTACGACGTCTGGTGGATCGTCTTCTCAAGCTTCCGGTCTGAAGGGCTTATGGACAATCGTGCTAAGTAATCCGTACTCATGCTTTTGGAAGCTCTCCTACCCGATTTGCAGCTAGTCAGCCACCGACATGCGGCGACTCGTCAGCACGTATCCTTCCTCAGGACAAGGAGGTGGCACATTTACCTATGTCAGCTATACGAATCTTCAGAACGCAAGAAGCACACCCTGTCGTTCAGGGATTCTGCTTGTGGCCTTTTTTGGCAGTTCAGCTGTCGATCCGCAAAGATCCGTCCGACGACGTGAAGATGCCACATCAATGAAGTCGACAGTCCGCGAGGCTTCAGAGCCGTGTATGGTACGTGCAAGTCCTTTCTCTGACCGACCAGGGACGAAGCGCGGTCCTATTATCTTGCAGTCCGCCTGCTCGATCAAGAGGATGAGTATTGCTATCTCAACGCGCGCGTGTTACATCCGGAGTAGCCTGGGCTCAGCATGTCGCTCATCTCCAGTCGATTCTGGCCTAGATAGCGGGGTGGCGTCCCCGACACATCACTGTGTGCAACATGCACGAGTGCGCAGCCCGGCCTCCCGCCTTCGACGGAGCATCGTACGCGAACGCCGGGGAAGCGCTTCTGCCTGCGGGTGAGAACGTCTCCTGGGTACATTGAGATGCCAAGCTGACCTGCACGAACACCATAGAGGCTCAGTGCTCGAGGACATGCTGTTCTACGCCAGCGGCGCACCCGCGCATCGTCCAGAACCCTGGCGAGCAGCCTCGCGGCCGCGCACTTCGCCTCCGTGCCGAGTAAGCAGTTGCTTCGCGAGATGCTCGTAGCATGAGGCCTCTTCAGACCGGGCTCTACGTCATTGAGCACCCTATGGGACACCCTCTGCGGGCTTCAAGACGTTCTCGAGGTCAAACTCAACGAGAAAAGGGGATGGAAGTGCATACACTCGTTCCCACAGGCCGCTCCGACTTATTCGACTCGTCGTGCGCACTGTCTTCTCGAACCTCTTCTATCCACGCTCGTCATTGTATGTGGCGAGTCTTCGCAGCCTTCGGCACATGCGCCGCGGGGAGCGAAGACTTGCTCGCGAGCCCTATGACTCCTCTATGACGAGGAACATGTTGCGATTGGGTTGTGATGCGTCCTCGGGGCAACGCGGCCAAATCAGCCTCAACGATCCTGTTGAGGAAGCAATGGTCAGTTTCCGGGGGCGGCGCAGCGTAACTACGTGTCGGAGGACATATCTCCCCAAGGGCCCCCGATAAGAGTGTCAGTGCGACCTCCACGACCTAGTGGTCAGCGTCAGCGTGCTTACAGCAGGAGGACATTCATGGCTTATGGCACTATCGGCCGATGTCAACGGGACGTTGACTTCCGTGACTCCGTCGCTCGACTGAGACGCGCTGCATGCGCGCAGCGCTGGACTTGATGAGAAAGCCACCGCGGCGTCGGAAGGCGTCACACAGGGCGAGGCGGCGTTGGATCCGTGAGGGATGTTGTCTCGCCTGGAGCGTGCTCTGCATCGTGGTCTGGAGCTGGTCTCCGTGGTCCTCCGATGCCCATTCGTGTACGTATGTGAGCCTATCCAGGCGATGCAGCAAGGTGGCCACAGGCTTCGGTGCTCTGCCAAGGGTCTCTGCCACAAAGTGCTGACCTGAACGGTGACCTCGAAGGTCGCGTTAGGTGTCGGCGGCGGTATGCTCCCCTCCGCGCCAGCAAGTCGGCGCGGCCAAGCGCCTTGGCTGTTCGCCCTTGTATGGTCCGTGAGCCAGAGGATGGTACGTACTGATCAAAGCGTGAGCGCATCGTTCGCAGCTGATGAGCTGCTACTCCAGAATCTAGTACTATAGCGCGCAGGGGATCACCTGAAGATGGGCAGTCAGCATCGACGCAAAGCACTGGTCAACATCGATCATCTACCTCGGGGAGCCGTACGACTGCATCCGGCTGTCCAGTGAAGCTGAGATGCGGCAGAATTGCCGATAGGTCACGGAGACGGACCTAGCTGTGCCCGAGTGCGGATGATTGCTCACGTTGCATTATAGACGGGTACAGGACAGAATGGGGTTGGGTTTCCCACTTACCCCATTCAGTGTGAGAGTAGCTACAACGACTCCCAGGGTCCGAGGATCATCCGCATGGGCGGGATCTACCGAGGAAAGAGATGACGAAGAAGTAGAGCCTTCAAGACAGCAGGAACGATGTTCGCGATTCGACTCGCGTGTCACGTACTCCTCGCCTTGCGGTCGCGGCAGAAGCCGCATCAGCAGACTCGTCGGGAGGAGCCACCGTCGGGATGAGCTCACGCATTACCTTCAATGGCATCAATGCAGGACAGGACGCCTAGTGCTTGATATCCGGACATGCGAGGCGGGGAGCACCGGGCTAGGGGGTAACTTTCGCATAGTCGGTAAGTTGCAATACCGTCCCACACCGTGCAGCTTACTCTTCCAGCGGCTGAAAGAGCCAAGCCGGAGATACTGGCAATCTAGCAGGCAGAGGGGCGTGGATGGATCTAGGTTGTAGGACGACTTACAGCCCAGTCCTCTATCCTGGTCTGAGACAGCGAACATGCTTGTGTTCTGGCGACGTTGACGTGCCTTAGGCAACAATCCTAGAGGTCTCGTGTCAATGAAAAGCAGATCCTGGCATTCAAGCCGTGGTGCATACAGTTGATACCTGATTATACGGGGCGGCGGAAGGTGGTGGAATCATGGACGAGCATTCGCCGTGTAGACGACCGATAGCCCAGTATTGCGAGTCTCGCGGGCACTTGAACTCCGCGTGTTGAACAAACCTTGAACGCTCCGCTTGACGAGTGGTTACAGTCGCAGTTGTGTCAAGGAGAGTGAGCAAGGGGGATGCTTACTTGACGGCGAACGTCACGGCGTGCTAAGGTCGACTCGGGCCTGCCAAGGGCCGGCGCCGAAGGACGGAGGAAGCGCCCATGCATGGTCTCTGCCGAACCGTCCGAAAACGCTCACTGGCGGGCGACACGACGGTCCAAGTGCCCTATTATATGGTGATGTTTTCCAAGTCGACCGGCCGTACCTATTAGTAGCAAAACCATACAGAGCGCGTGCGTTCGCATTGGTGGGGAAGTGGGCGAGCTTGATCGTATCGCGAGGGCATTGGGAGTGGAGTCTAAGGGCTTCCAAGGTCCGTTAGGCGCAGGAACGAGACTTATCTGAAGTCCGACGCAGTTCTTGCTGGTTCCCCGCATGTGCTCACGACAGCTCAAGCTTCTGAACCGCGTTCCTCGTGCGAGCCTCGCAGGGCGTGGTGTATCATGGCTGCCAGCTGGAACGGCGGTGAATGCAGGCGGCCACTGCCAGCTTTCCCCTGGTCCTGGTCGAGCAGCCGGCCCGGCATTCTAATTTCCAGGGTACGAACAGACGCTGTGTAAGATGACGTACCTGTATTGCAAACATCGTTAGCCCAGTCAAAAGCAGAGGCCGAGGCAAGCGGAAATTGCAGAGAGTGATCGGGTGGGCGCGTACCTCAGCCTGCTCCGATAATCTGACAATTTCGAACCGGGGTCGCCTCCCTTCCCGCAGCTGCGTCTCTTCCTCCTCGTCGAAGCTGAGCTAGAGGACATTTTTTCGCATGCACCACAGGTCCGAGGGCATGAGGGAGGAGTGATAGAAAAACAGAACAAGCGATGCCGAGGGGGAGGAGCGGCGTGTCGAAATTCCGAAGCGGCAGAAACGCCGCCCGCCGTGCGTCGTCCGACAAGCTTCAGTGCGTCAGAGGATGAGAGTCAGACAGTGCGCCCCTTATCGACCACGCCACGCCTCGTGCCCCTCCCAGAGACGGTCATATACTCCCGCAGCCCTCTCGCCCGCGGACCCTCTCTCGTCCCCGACGCCTCGCGCACGTCCGATTCTCTACAGCTTGCTCATAGCCGCCACTCGTGCTTCGACCTGGTCCCTTCTTGCTCCCTTCAGACTGCCTTACCGTGTCACTCTAGCGTCCTCGCCGGATCCGACCATGGAAGTGCTCTCGCGTCCGAAGGGCCCTGTCAAGCTTCTGGACAAGGTCGACTGCGAAGTGAGTGCCGCCCAATGCTTCGCCTGCTAATATAAGTTTCGCTCTACCACTATCCTGCGAGGGGATCCGCTGGGCACACGCATGACCTCGCGGTGAGCACGCGGATCGTGCGTTAGATTGCGGCTGCTTGAGATCCGAGCAGGGTCTGTCAGGCGTGCTGGAGGGACTCCGTGCATCTGCGGATCTGGCCAAGGCGGCCTTTTGTACAAGAGCAGGCCATTGGTGAACCTCTATGTGAGAGGATTTGCATCGAGGTCAGAAACACACGCTGTGAGGAAGGTGATATGTTCCCGGGCTTGCATGTCTCGGCGAGGCACACGGGCGTGTTCAGACTGCCAGGGGCGCAGTACATTCATGCAGAGCTCGATGCTGTGCATGCCCATCATATCTCACTCTCATCGACATCCCCGGGCGCCCATATCCACCAGCAGATCGTTTCGTGAACAGCTCGTCCAGGCGTGCACTTCGCTCATGCTCGCTCATGTTGAGTGATGGGCAGTAGCAAATGTGGTTGCCAGCCCTGGACCTACGCAGCTCGCATCCTGGACACATCCTAGTCACAACTCAGCCGCCACACGATCTAGAGTTGTCGACTTAGGCTTGGGCGGTTAGGCATTTCGCGTCCATGATATATCACGTCGCGTTTCATTGCATCATATCAGAAACACGGAGACCGGCCTCCATATGCGATACCCTGCTCTCTCCTCCTGTCCTTGCGAAGCCACTGCTCTGCCTCTCTCGTCTCTGCTCTCTCATACCTTACTGACTCTGTTCCCTCTCTAGTCCACGACTCCTACTCTCCCTATGCCCGCCGCTCCTTTTCCCGTCACTCCTTCGACAGCCCGCCTGCCTGTTGCGGACCACAAGCCCACGATCCCAGCACGGCCTTCAGTCGCCTCACGCCGTCAATCCACAACTGCCAGCTCCTTATCGCCTACCCGTCTCTCCCGACCGCTGCGCTCCTCTCCGCTCGCCGGCCCCTCCATCGCTGCTCTGACTGACGATGCGCTCGCTGGAAGCGCAAGCGCACCTCCCACTCCTGGCGGGGGTGTGAAGCATCTTTCACCCTTGGCTGAATTCTCTACTACTGCACCGGCGGAGACAGGCTCCGTGTCCGCTGCTGAGACCAAGAAGCAACGCAGGCGTACTTTGGGTGCCGTCTTCTCCAAGCTGAGCTTCGCTGCGTCGCCGGGAGAGTCGGCATCCGAGCCTTCGTCGCCAACGATTCCTGAGACCCCGGGACGGAGGCGCGCGAAATCCACGACCTCGCATGAAGCCCCGCCAGTACCTCCCCTGCCTTCATGGGCTCACAGCAGTATGCCAGGTCGTGTTCGACCCCCATTCAACGTGCATTCCTCTTCCTCGTCATCGCGCGCATCTTCCTCGTCTCTCCACGCAGGCTCAAAGTCATCCCGCCCTACCTCCCCTACACCTAGCGCCCGCTCTGCGGGTTCTGCAACGAGCTCCATCAGGCAAGAGAGGGACCCGCGGCGCGCGTCCTTCCGACCGCCTCCCTCCACTTCACGCCGGCCTGAGGAAAACTGGCTGACCCAGTCCGCTGCGCCGCGCTTCTCCCGACTTGGCTTGAAAGCGGAGGGCGTGGTACTGCCCGTCTCTGCGCGCGAAGCTAAGCGCCGTTCCACCGCGTCGCTCGCGAGCAAGACGCGGTCGTTCGACACCCTCCCGCCCCCTCCGATGCCCGCGCGCACGCCTTCGCGCGCGAGCACGTCGTCGATGGGCTCGCCCCCTTCCCCTTTGGCCGTGCGTCCGAGCACCGCTCCGGCACACCAGCAGCGCTTCCGTTCGCGCGCGTCGTCTCGCGCGTCCCTCGCATCCGCCGCCTCCGGCCTGTCGATCGATTGCGATACGCCGAGCTTGACGATGAGCTGTGGGCCCTCCGCGAGCGACGTCTCGCTGGGCACAGCCACGGAGGTGGACGAGATGGGGGCGCTGACGAGCCGCGTCGAGTTCCAGCTCAACGACGTGCCTGTGGGCGTGCTCGCTGTCCCTGTGCCCTCGTACAAGGGGAAGGGCAAGGAGCGCGCGGTTGATCTGGCGGTGGAGGTTCGGGATACGGACGGAGGGACGTTTGCGCCCTGGATGCGCGCCGGAGCGAGCCCGACGCCGTCTGGTCTCTCGTCTGCTGCGAACTCCGTGGTCGACCTGAACGCTGGTTCGCGGGCTGTCCATGCGCGCTCTGCGACTGCGCCTGACTTGTATGTGGCGGAGGGTGCAGGCAAGGATGGCGCGAAGACGAAGCGGACGCACACGCTCGGGCGCGTCTGGAGGCATGTCATGCGCAGCGTCACTTCTCGCCGGTAGCAGCCCATGCGTCAGGCGGCGGCCTCCACATAACCTGGATATCCGGAGGCCGCCTTCGATACCCGCATACGACACTTATGCATCGTACACGTAACTTATTTCCGGGGAAGTAGAACAAGAGTGTCAAAAGGTTGTTGCAGTTTGTAGTTGACGAGCGCGGATACATGAGTCGTGGATGAAACTGGGAGCTCGGACAATATCTATCCTAATATCTGTTGTTGGTCCTCCTGTAGATTTGTAATACATCGCCCTCGATCTATATGATCGCATCTAACTCATCCCAGCAACCCACCTGCACTGCACTCTGCCTACTCGCGGTTAGTGGGCTGGTCAAAGAACTCCTGGAGCACTCGCCCGAGGATCGGGATGCCAGCCGCCATGGCATCCTCGGAGCCCGCAAAGGTCCCTCTCAAAAAGTTGGAACGCTGGAACACAACGGGTGTGAGAGGAGCTCCGAGACTGCAGATGTCTAGTACCCACATCATCAATAGGAGTGGGGACGTCGTCGTAGCGAGGATCGGCACGTAGCATAAAGACCGAGGAGGGGCAGATGACGAGTCCACCCGCGATGCACGCTTCAAACAGCTCCGTCATCAGCGCTGAGGTATTCGTTCGTGCCACGACTCCAGTGGCGGCTTCTTGTGCAAGGCCCGCCTTGAAACGCGGGTGCTTGTCGATGTGGACCCGGATCCAGACGAACATCCCTGCCTCAGGAACGTAGGTACTCGCCAGCCCGGTACTCGCAACCTCGCGCTCAAAAAGGTCTAGGAAGAAGTCGCGGCGACGCTGGTAGTCTGCGCGCAGGCTGCGCACCCACTTGTCGAAGCCGCTCAGCTGCCACCCGTGCGGACCGAGCAGTTCGGTGACCAAGACCTGGCCGAAGCCGCTCGGGTGCTGGGTGGAGAGATCCGTGTATTTGACGAGGAACTCGCGGAAAGAGGGGCTGCTCGTGATCCACCCGAGCCGCATGCCTGGCGCCATGATCTTGCTGAAGCTAGGGAGAGAATACGTGAGGGTTCAACGACTGTATAGCGATGGATAGGCTTACCTGTCGATGCGGATCACGCGCCCATCCACGTCCATGGATAAGAAGGATTCGGGGAAGTGTGACGTAGACTTATCGTACTGTAGGAAGTAGTACGGATCTGAGGAGTCGTGATTATGTTGAGTCGTCTGGCAGTGACCGAGAAGCACGTACCATCCTCTATGATGACCAGGTCATAGCGTCGGGCGATGTCGTATAGCTGCTTTCTCCTTGCGACGCTCAGCGTCGAGCCGGTCGGGTTCTGACCACAGCTAGGAGTATGAGTCAGATAATGGCATTCTAGGCGATGTTCCGGAGACGTGTTGGGATACCCACGGCACGGAGTATAGAACATGGGGCCGACGCCCACGTTCCGGATTCCAGCTCGCCAAGATACGCTCCAGCTCTTCTGGGACGATACCACCCGAGTCAATCGTCACAGGCACCCACTTCACACCGTGCGCCTCAGCGGCGATGGGCATGGGTGCGAACGTGAACTCGTCCGCCAAGAAGTAGTCGCCTGGCGCGCCGAGCATCCGGAAACACTTGGTGATCGCATCCGCGTTGCCCAGAGTCATGGTCGGAACGTGGTGTGGGGCACGGTGGTAAGCCTTGTTGATCTCAGCGACTGTTCTGAGCGCGTCCGCGAGGCCTGCGCCGTGTCCATACTGGAGAGACGACCTGAGGAGACGACCGGACTCTTCGTCCTGAGCTGTGCTCAGAACTTGCGTAGCAGCGGCGCTACCCAATGCTCTCCAGTCCGCAACTGGGTCGACGCCAGCCACGGAAGCGACCTCATAGTCTATACGACGGATCGGATAGAGCGTATGATGAGGATCACCTATAGGGAGAGACATATCAGCCAAGTGTTCGTTGTTCTACTCGTTAGCTGCTCATGGTATACCGTTCGCGAGTGACACCAGATGCGGGTTCTCGAGGGAGATGCGGATGATATCTTTGAGAGGGTTGGTTCTGCGTACCAACGTCTCGGGAGACAGGTGGTGGGTCAGGTCTATGAAGGGAGCAGCGTCCATTCTTCAGGAGATGGTCAGCTACTGGGTATGTGGGCTTGGAACGGGGTTGAGCAGACGAACCTTCGCTGCGTAGGAATGAAAGTGGGTGATAGTGATACGATGGGAGGGTCTCGGGAGGTTCCTCTGACTATACAGTCCCATCTCTTACGTGGATAGGTCAGCCTTTCGCGTGAGCGTCGAGTCACCTTGGTGCGAACTCATGAACCGCCGAATGAAATGTCGATCATCGGGGCGAGGAGCGGTCCGTCCTGACCGAAAGTGCGTTCGATTTCCACGGGCATTTGGAAGAACGCCAACGGTAGACGCATTCGTCGCATCGATACTTGACGATGACGCGAGAGTAGCTGCCAGACGTCGAAGACAACATAGACTGAACAATCCTGCGATTCTGGCAGCTCCCATGCAGGTGCGTGACAGCACTGGACCGGACCGCACCTCGGACGGCCGTACTAGGGGCTGAGCTGTCAGGGTTACCAGACACCCTGGTCATAGATCTTGCAGGCCGTACGGCACAAACAAAAGGCATCCCACGTTTGCAGTTGTGAGTGGTTCCATGCGTCGTGGATAAGGCAATCCATACGTTACGCAGCTAGCAGGTCTGGCCGCGGTCATAGAGAGGGGACATAGGGGTTATATAGTCCAAGTAAGAGTCGGGTGGAACTGAGGCGAGGGCTTGTGTCTCTGAGATTGATTTTCGAAGCCACGCCGGGTATCCCAGACCCGGCGATCGTCCGCTTCTGACAGTGAGAGTGAGGTTGAAGGGGCCAAGCTCCAAGAGTCAAGACGTTCGAGGTCACCGTGGATGAGCTCGCACCGCAGCTTAGGGTGTACAGTACTAATAGAAAGTGCTTGCTTCATATTAAGATATTGCTTCCAAACGAACAAGACTACCTGGCGCAATGGTAGCGCGTTCGGCTTCGATCGCCGGCCGGCTGCTGACTAAGGCCGTCACGTGACGTGTCAACCGAAAGGCTGCAGGTTCGAGTCCTGCGGTGGTCATCTTTTTGGCTCTTTTTCCCGCCATCCTCGACGATGAGCAACGAGCCCTCCACGAGCAAAGGAACAACGACGACATGCTGCCGGGTTCTACGCGAGAAGAGCGAGATTGTGAGCGTTCATGCGGCATGGTCTGGGTAAATTCCAGGACGGCGTGAAACATAGGACGAGACCGCATACCTTTGACTGCAGATGCCAGGACATGCGCAGGACAAAGTTCCCGCCATCGCTCCAGAGTTCCGCCTGAAGTGTGGCAGCTCTTCCTCGATACGGCGAGAATCTCTGAGGGACAGGGCCCATCTGCTTGTGAGAGGGTGATAGACAAATCTCTTGCACTCTAGTGGGCGGTCCACTTGAGCGAAGACGAAGACTACCCGATTCTTGGGATTAGCAACGCGGAAGAGTATAGGAGGGTGCGTTCGCGCACCTTCGGAATCTAGAATGAGTCTTGTGTCTGGACCGGAAAGGAGAGATGCCAGGGGTCATAGGAGGCGGCGCACTCCAATGAAGCTAGGGGTGTCGGCCTCGTCCTGCGTCTTATAAGAATCCCTGGCGCACCCTCTGCCAGTGCTCGCCCCGCTACGACGACATCGCGTAAACCCAGGCGACGGTCATCACAACTGTCCCTCAAAGGACGCAAGGCATCATGCCATTCCTCCTGATCCGCCCGCCGGAGGACTGGGCGACGGGTGGCGGTCAGTAGAGTTCATATAGAGCTTAGGGGTTAGATGTCACCATGATTCTGCAGAACCTATGACGGCCTCTCAGCAGGGCAAGCTATGGGGTTTCCACAAGAGCACCGGCGTCGACATCCCGTTCGTCGACTACCGGCGTCTTGCGAGGGCCAGGCAGCGGGTGACGAAGGCGGAGGCCTCCATCCTGATCAGCATGTTTGAAGACGGCCTGCATCCGAGCGATGCGTACGTCGCCTCCCTGGGTCGGAGCACGGAACCTGTGAGTGACTGACCCTTTCCTATACCTTGTTGGATGCGTGTTGACGCGCCTGAGCTAGTACGAGCCGCTGCCGCATCCGCAGTTCTGGTTGCATCGCGACGACCCGCCGAGTGACATGCAGCTCGCATGGCTCGGTATCTTGATCGCCAAGATGCATGTCCCCAAGGACGTCATGCAGCAGCTCCTGGCTGGCGTCACCTTCGGGCAGGCGTCGCTGCTCATCGAGATCCTGAGGAAGCGGAAGGGGTCCTATTGGTCGGTTGAGAGTGGCATTCGGGCCCTCAGGCGCTTGCTTGAATGGGTACGGACGCAACTGCCATTGGGGGGCGAGGACGAGGGCGAGTTCGGTGAAGTGGAGGCGGAGGAGGACGCGCATGTTGTAGGCAACGCTTTCGCGCCTATCATGGCTCCAGAGGCTGTCGTCAAGGAGGAACTGAAGGAAGAGCTGAAGGAAGACTTCGTGCTGTAGCTCGCGTCACATTGGAGAGCGCGGTAAAGGCGAAGGTAGAGGTGAGGCAGTGCAGGAGAGTTCATTGCGATGTCCTTGAGATGTACGACACGTGTATGATCAGTGGCTCCTGAGATATATGATTCAGAGCGCTGTCCTGCAGATTCAACCGGTCGAGAATTAGTACCTGCGCCCAAGTGAGTCCAGACAACCGCAAACAACTATTCCCGCTGTGCGCGGAGTGAGCCGACAGCACAATCGAACGATCGTGCAAGTGGTAAGCCTCCGTTTCAAGCACGGTTCGACCTAATCTTCATGGCAGTCTGAAGCAGCGTTACGTGCAAATCAAATGAGACGCAGGCAGGAGAGACAAGCCGAAGCGCGCTCAGCTCGGGTAGACGGATTGGCAGATCTGTCGAACCTGACAGCCCGTCGTACCGTAAGCTACGTTTTCACGACCGGTGCCGCTGCGGGAAGACGTATGACGTGTCCGTATCGTCCCGAGCCTACACCGCAGAAGGCTTGGACTCACACACACCGCCCCCAGTTGCCCTGAGGCTCCCTCGCGGCGGGAGTGCGCCCCTGCGGTACCGTCCCCACCTACGCTCACCATTGCTCCACACCTGCCCGCGATGGCTACGCTCCATGAGTTCGTTATCCCGTGGTGGCCGCCCAGTGAGTGGGCGACCGGGACAGGTATGCGCAAGTCGACAAGCCTTGCAGTGCTATCGCGAACAGAAGACTGATCGACGGTCCACAGACGACATGACCCAAGCGCAGACGAGAACACTCACCACCCTCGCTGAAGACTGTGGTCTTGACATCGCCATGTTCACCCAGGGGAACGAGGATGGAAGGAGGCTCAGCAAGGTGGAGGCAAGCAAGCTCATCGCGGCACTGCTGCTCGGCGCGATACCTACCCAGGAGCAGATCGAGGAGCTGGGGAACGCCCCTCCTGTGGTACGCGATCGCCGCGATTGCACCTGGTAACGGTCACTGAGAACCGTCATTTGACGTCGCCGCAGAGAGAGTTTCCTCATCCGCGGACGTGGAGTACGCGCAACGCAGATCCCACCGAGAAACAGACGACTTGGCTGGTCGACTTGATCGGCCGGCTGAGCGTCCCGGACGACACCATACGGGATACCCTGAGGACGCTAACCCGGGGACAAGCATCCCTGCTGATCACGGCACTCTTGAAGCTGAGGGAGGGCGGAGGATATGCGTTGTCGCCAGAGAAGAGGCGGACGTCGTTCGAGGAGGCACTGGAGGCTGTCCGAGTGGAGTTGCCAGCCGGAGAGTAGTGCCATCACTAGAGGGCGCGGCTTTCGAGTGGACTGTGAGACGAAGAGATCGAGGCAGAAGTGACGTAGCAGAGCGAGCGGGTTTGGGACATCGAGATGGGATATCGCAGGCAGTGAGCGCTGGGAGCTTCACATATGTTTTCGTCCCGGGCGAACGAGCGTCAATCGACAGGAGAGTCGGAATTCAATCAGCTAGAAGCCTGCGCTGCGCCCCGGGGAATGGAAGATACGCTGGCTAGTCTATCACCAGGTGCTGAGCAAGCAGAGAGGCACAGAGGAAATCTCCTTCCCGGGCTCCCCGATTGGCCGCGTATCCTGGGGAGGGGCTTGCTAGCGCGTTTTGGAGGTCTAGGAAAGCTGAGCCGATGGTGCATAAGTACTCAGTTGCAGACGATCCCCTGTAGCGCACGCCCCGCTTTCCGCTCCTCACCACACGACTCCCGATCCTATACATCTTCCGCGTTCTATTCGATGGAGTTCATCCCGTTGAGGCCGCCGGAAGAGTGGGCCACGGGAGGCGGTGAGTGGATGGGCCGCTGTATCGTAGAAGACTGAAGACGCTGACCTGGTGCCTGCCTGCCTCCAGAGCCGATGACGGAGAGACAGGAGAACGCGCTGTGGAGGCAGAGCGAGCGCTTTGGGATCGATATTCCCTTCCTCTCGCAGCCAGACAGCAATGGGCAGCTGGTTACGAAGGCGGAGGCGTACAACCTGATCGCGTTGATGTGGGATGACATACGGCCGTCAAAGGCATATCTGGCTTCACTGGGGCGTGACCGCGATCCGGTGAGTCGCTGTCGTGGTTACACATGCGTGGCCAGGCGTTCATACGTTCCGGACGTCCAGGGCAACCCACGGCCGCACCCGCGCGAGTGGAGATACTGCCACTCCCCAATGACGGAGATGCAGATGGTCTGGCTCGCGTTCCACGTAGGGGCGTCGCATTGGAGAAGCGAGCTGGTGGACCTGACGCGCGGCCAAGCGTCGCTGCTCATCGCGATCCTGAGAGAAGAAAAGAAACGCGTGAGCAGAGGGTTGGGGAGCGGCGAGTCGTTCGACCTGGAGCAAGCGGTGCAAGATGTGCGGAGGGAGCTGCCTGCCCAGGAGGGCAATAGGACAGGGTTCGAGCGAGAGATTGCCTAGGAGCTCCGGGCTCGTGGAGGAAGACTAGGTAGCCAGAGGGGAGGGGTATGTTCGCTATGCACTAGGTAGCAGCGAGAATCCATACGAGTCCATGAGCGACGAGGATTAGTGTCTGCGAGTTGTGTAAGACCTGCTCCAGGGATGCTTGGTCGTCTCCAGCCTGGGGTTTGTCAGCGGAAGACGCGTTGTTTATCATCAAGACCTGGTGTAGAGTAATCACTCGCCAGCTTCGCAATTCGATCGGGGTGCGCACTTTGAGAATGCATGTGCGCCAGTCGCGCGCATCGCAGAGATTTCGGGGGCGGTGGACGATGTGCTCGGCATGAGAAAGCGCGTTCCTGGGATGCAGCAGCTGACCAGCGCACGACAAGCTCCGGGCGGCGAGGACGAGGACGAGGGTGGCGAGCGGGCGGGAGATGACGGCGAGCGTGGATCCGAGAGCAGAGAGCAGAAAGCACATGGCCCCCGTCGACGTTCCGAACCGGAGCGTCGGCTACGCCCGCCCCAGCGTACAACACATACATAACCCCTCCTCGTCGTCGCTCGCGACATCCCACACTCGACTGACGTCGACCTCGACCACGCGACCGCCCTTCTTCTCTCGTCCAACACAACTCCTCACTCGTCGACCTCTTCCCACCGCGCACTCCCCTACTTAAGCCTTCATGTCCCTCGCCCTCCGCCTGCGTGCCCCTCTCTCCTCTACCACCGCCGCCGTCCTCCGCAACCAGCGCGCGTTCAGACAATCTGCACTCCTCAGCGTTCGCCTCATGTCTACCGAATCGCAGCAGAAGCAATACGAGTTCATTCTCACCTCGCGTCCCGCGGACGGCGTCGGCCTCATCACCCTCAACCGCCCCAAGGCCTTGAACGCGCTCTCTACGCCCCTCTTCACCGAACTCAACGATGCCGTGAGGGCCTTTGACGAGGACGACAGCATTCGTGCTCTGGTCCTTACTGGATCTGAGCGTGCGTTTGCCGGTGAGTCGCTGTGTAGATCCGCGGTTAGGAGCACGCGGGCTGAGAATGCGGGGTAGCGGGTGCCGACATCAAGGAGATGAAGGACAAGCAGTGTGGGTACCGTCTAACATGTGTATGTCGGCGCGAACTGACAACTCCGTGCAGTCTCGGACGTGTTCAAGAACAAGTTCCTTGAGAGCTGGGGTCTCCTCACCACCATCCGCAAGCCCATCATCGCCGCCGTTAGCGGATACGCGGTACGTCCTGCTTCACTTTGTCAGTTCACATCATGTACTGACCACGCGCACAGCTCGGGGGCGGATGTGAGCTTGCGCTCATGTGCGATATCATCCTCGCGTCCCCAACCGCCGTCTTTGGCCAGCCCGAGATCAGCATTGGCGTCATTCCCGGTGGTGGAGGCACTCAGGTACGCCTTCGTCGCTCTACTGTTCTTTGCAGGAGTACTCACTCGACCATCTCGACGCGCAGCGCCTCGCACGCGCCATCGGCAAGTCGCGCACGATGGAGCTCACCCTCACGGGCCGCAACTTCTCCGCGCAGGAGGCGTCCGACTGGGGCGTCGTCTCGCGCGTCGTGCCCGAGGGCGAGGGCGTCGTCGTGAAGGAGGCAATCGAGATGGCGAAGCTCATCGCGAGCAAGAGCGCGATCGCCGTCCAGGCGGGCAAGGAGGCGGTCAACGCCGCGTACGAGCACACGCTCACGGAGGGCCTGCGCTATGAGCGCAGGCTGTTCCATTCGCTGTTTGCGACGAAGGACCAGAAGGAGGGTGAGTCGTTCTACGTTGCTTGGGAGGGTGTGCGTGATGGCTGATGGCGACTAGGTATGGCTGCGTTTGCGGAGAAGAGGAAGCCGACTTGGACCCACTCCTGAATGGAGGCGAGGTCCGCAGGTTGTCAAGCATGAATTGTAATTGTAGCTGGGATGGAATTGGATTATGTCGTGCTCAAGGGTTGTCAGAGCGGTGCAGTTACAGCGTCCCTCTTTCCTTCCTACAAGTACCTCAAGTACGTCGTACTGATTCTCGAGACTGCTGAGAGGGGACTTGGACCCGAGGGAGATAGGAGACTTGGATTACTGGTAAGCATTGCGAGTCTGTGAAAGGGTCGAGCTATCCTGACATTCACTAGGCTATTGTCGATGAGTCCATCCACTCCTTCGGCCACAATTCGTGGCTTTTCAACGTCTAGTGGACGTACTCCCAGATGCGCATACAACACAAAGATCACGTGCTAGGACTGCCTGACGTTCCACGGCCGACTGCGCTACATATGAGCGTCCACCCACCCCCTGTAACGTGCTGCTGCGACATCCACGTCGGAAGTACTCATCATGGTCCGATGCGCCTCGTGGGAGGATTGGCGTGGACGTCATGATATTGTACAACGCTCACAGCCAAGCGTATAGGTGAACATACACCGTCGACATGTGCCGACCGCGGAACCGCCTGCAAGGGATGCTTCAACGCTGCGCCCCGTCGTACCTAGCCCATATCGCTGCCTCGAACCATCGCGCGGCGCAGTGCATATTGTCAGGCGTTCAAAGGGCAAGAGATCGGTTACCCAGGTCCTGTTGTGCTCTACAGGCAGGACGGCTCTCGAATCGTGCAGTGGCTCGTACTAATGGCGACTGGGAGTCGCTGCCCGCTTGGCAGGAGTTCCGTCGATTCAGAGTGGCCGTGTAAGTGCTCTGCGGGGTATGACGAGTATTGGTGCGGAGTACCTTTCACTACGAGCACTTGTGAGTACGACAAAACGTACTGCGCATTTCCTGAAATACTCACATGCTATCCAGGAACCGATGGGAGGCCTGAGGCGTCATGATGCTCAGCCCGCTCTGAGTGTTCGATGCTGGATCGTCTCCGTGAAACAGCGCGTCCGCTGCAGTGAACGCGCTCTTGACTCTAGATCTGGCATACGGTGTACTCATTCCAGCAAACGACATCAGTATGTCCCACACACTAGAGATGCTCCGTCACTGACTTACAGCATGCTGCGCTCGTCCCAGTCCTCAAATTGGGGTGCGTGGGCCCTGCATACACCCTTCTCCACCTCCACCCGTCGTACACAATGGACTCCTCCGCGACCGCATACACGACATTCTTTCTCCGCGTGTACGACTTCCTCGTCCTCTTCGTGGCCAACACCTTCGCCTGGCGCTGCCCCACCCGCTCCACGCTCCTCCCGTTCTACAAGCAGCACATCGGCGACCACGCGCACCTCGACATCGGGATCGGCACGGGGTACTATCCCGCCGCCTCCGCCGCCGAGCTCGCCAAGCTCAAACTGCTCACGCTCGTCGACCTCAACCCGAACACCCTCGCGCACGCGCGCGCTAGGCTAGGCACCGGTCCTGTGGTCGAGACCGTCGAGCAGAGCGTATTCGAACCCTTTCCGGAGGGGATGCATGGGCGGTACGACTCGGTCGCGCTCTTCCACCTTTTTCATTGCCTCCCCGGCGCGTTCCCCGGGAAGGCGACGGCCGTATTCGCGAATGTCACGCCGGTCCTCGCGCCTGGCGGGGTCGTGTACGGTTCGACGGTGCTGGGCAAGGGAGTGGGACACAATTGGTTTGGCAGAAGGTTGATCGCGTTTAATAATGGGAAGGGCGTGTTCTCGAACCTGGGAGACAGCGAGGGGGCACTGCGCGAGGGATTGGGAGATGTGTTCGAGGAGTATGACGTCCGTGTCGTCGGGAGGGTCGCGCTCTTCTGGGGACACAGGCCGAAGACGATGGTCGCTACTACGTTAGGTGGGTCGCGCATGTGATACCCCACTTGCAGACTTCACTGACTACTTCACTGACTAGTCTCTTCAAATGTGTGAGCATGCGACGTCAAGTCGAGTGTAGCTTGTGCCCTGATCAAGGCACTCAGCTGAGGTAGCCAGGTGCGACCGGCTCCCGCACTCGCCTCTAATTGCATGTTTACGCAGCGTCGCGCAGATGGAGCGCTCCGAGCAATTGAAGTTGTCTAACTGTCTCATGTTGACCCAGCAGCCTTTGTTGCGACGGTGCCCCTGGCAAATAGTCGTGACTGTCTGCGCATAGCCCCTTGGAACTCTACATCGGATTCTCGATGGGCGAGGCCAGTCTCTCTTATTGTCTTATTGCTGATGCATCATAGCGGAGAATGAGGCTACCTGCGTATCGTCCAGCAGTGCTAGCAGACCAGATGCGCCACATGTTAGGAGGATTCTACATGACCTTGTCAATCAGATCAAAAATCGGAGCGACCCATCCAATTACTTTCAACACTCGCAGAGAGGTTCTCGCGGTAGGACGGCAGCGACACGCGCCCGTGCACCCCTGTTCCTCTCCTACAAGCCACGTAACGAACCACTGAGCAACGCGGGAAGGGCGTCGATGACCCGAGTAGTAGCTCTTACATCCTCTTGTCAGATAGAAGGCTGATAGCCACCAATCAAAGACTGCTCACCTGTAGCATCAGTTCAAAGAGGCGTCCTAGACAGTAGATATCCCAGGAATAGGGATCAAACACCCTGGATTCATTGGGAGGCGTGATTTGGGTATCTGGAAGGATTATTGCACGTTGATGGCCGGGCCCAAGAGCAAATTGTTTGGCGGTATCGTAGTCAATGATGTAGACTCGGTTGGGAGTGACACCTTTGTACGATGTAGCCCTTTGCCGATAGGCCACTGCAACGTTTCCTATACACAGATCCTGCACGATGATGAGCGGTTGATGGATGTGCAGTCGCAGAACAGTACGACAAACCAGGTGAGCAATATGCTGCCGATGGAGGTATTCAACGCCCTACACGTCGATTTAGAATCGCTATGAGCATTTTGAAAAGTGATTAACCTCTATCAACTCGTGGAAGGCTTGCAGCAACGGGCAAAGCGGCTTTCCCGGTGCGAGGTCGCGAAGGTATGTGCTTATGTGGTCGAGGAGAGGCATAAGGAGTATCGGATGGTCAGAGTGAAGGATCTCGGATGGCACGGTGTGATTGGCACTGGAATGAATATCACGAAGGAGTCGTTCATAGATAGGAAGCTCTTCTGTGTTGAGGTCGAGAACTTTCACCACATATTCCGGTTCCATGAACTCGCTTGTAAGTGGGTTGAAGGTCACGAATACAGTTCCCTGCTTTGGCGTGAACTTCCGGGCGTCTTGATGAACTGTGTTCATACCGGTTTGAGGGCATGGTCAAGCACAATTCCCCGATTTCGAAGTTCACGATTGTGCAGTAGCCGATCCGGGACGGCGCCGTATTGTATGACTCCGTCAGGCCGCTTTGCAAACCAGGGAGGGCCTTCGCCGTCGAAGGACATGTGAAGGTATCGAAGAGCGAGAGTATCGAAGGGTGTGTTGACAAGTCTGTAGAGCCTTTGAGATGCGAGGACACCTCGTTGCGCCTGACCGGAGCGCAGTACTGGGGTACGAGGTTGAAGGGGCTCGAAAGCTTCCACCGTGGTGACTGACAACGGTGGCGAAAGCAGAAAACCAGAGACAATAGAGTGATTAGAGCGTATTTGATTCGTTATATATCAGCAATGTTTGTTATGAAGCGGGGTGGTCGTATGTCAATTCGCTCTCCACTTATGTGAATATCTCCCCCTGGTGCGGGGAGACGCTACGTGGGATCTGCGTACTGTCTGTTCTCACGGAATTGTTCGTTTCCCACTGCTGGAGAGCCCCAGGCCTCCAGGCCTCGTGTCGGGCTTCGTTCTCGAGCTGTCTGCAGCGTATTCGGAGCTGCTGGAGCGTTCATGACCGCTCAGTGTCTGTCAAGGTGAATGTGAGTAAATGAAGGCACGCGCTCGCCCGAGGTCGGAGGATCCACTCACGGAGCCAACACGTTTGGCGACTTTCTCTCGCGAAGCTCAGCGCCTGGGAATGCCGAAATCCATGGCAGACGCCTGGAAGACATGCCGCATGATACTCGAGGCTCTCAGGCTTCAGCAAGACCAAGACATGATTGCACTCTCACGAAGAGACACGATGAGGTGGGTCAGTGTTGTGTCGTGTCCTGGAACCTCAAGGTCTGTTGAGTACAAGCTCCTGAGGCAGATGAGTAAATGTGGTGGTCGTTCATTATGAAGTCGTTAGCGGGAAGACACCGATGCGCGAACGCCTACTCCGAGCTTCTCGGAGTTAGGGAGCTTGCCCACGTGGCTCCGGAGTGCTCGCCTCTCTGGCCGAATCCGGTTCAAGAGGCTCATCATCTTGACGTTCAAGAACCTAGCAGCACCTCCAACTCCGACAAAAAAGTTGGAGCCTTTCGATGACCATGGCACGAGCGCAAGCAGGTGGCGACTGATGAACTACATCAACGAGACGAAGCGATTCACCGCACAGTTCGGAGATGAGACAGGGACGCGAGTAGTATGCTCAGCTCCTGCAGTGCCAACCACCGTCATAGCGCACGAACCCTGGCTGTGTGCCCGCACTGAAAACGACGATCAGAAGCCACACTTGGTGAGCCCAGTTACAGGGCCCTCTGGTTGTACCTCTGCGCGAGCAAGCCCGGACGCTGACATGACCACGTTCGCAGAAGAGGCGAGATCGCGCCCGGCTGATCATGCCGCATGCCCGAAACCAGGGCCATGGTTCTCCTCCTCACCTCCCTTCACTATTGCCCTTGAAGCGGGTTGTTGGCGCTCTGCTCTCAGTGCCTGGTGCGTCCGTCCTGACAACTCGACCGCACTGAGGACCGCCCCGGCGGGATCCTCCCTTCAAGCCGATTAGGGCTCATTTCACGTCTTTGGTGCATCATGTTGCCGTTGTTTCGCCCTCTGGGTTATACAATGCTATACACAACATGTACAGCTTCCCTCCCGCCGAGAGCGTCAGGGAACCACTCGCCTTCCAGCGTTCAAGCTGCAGGAACGCGTACTCGATGTCCGTTGGCCTACCATTGGTGCGTCCTCGAATTCGTCTTCTGAGAAGTCCCGGTACCCGCATCAGAAGGGATCCATGCCGCTTGGAGAGCAGTCTGACACCAAACTCGAAAGGGGCGCGTTCCGAGGAAGAGGTCGAATAATAATGAATAAGTCGTCTATTGGAGCGCGGATTGGCTGCGAGAGGCGGGTTCCTGGGACTTTCCAGGAGCCCTTTCGGGAGCGGGTCCGAGCGCACATCTAGTCGTAGATCAGACTTCCGCGGCGGAGAACATCGCATCCCCGTACCGTGTGCGTATGTCGGATGTTTTTCTGCCCTCTGTGAATGGGTCAGCTGGCGCGACCAGGTGCCAATGGACCCTGCGGATCACCTACTGCGATACGGCGCCCAACGGAAAGCTCAGCACGTTGTGCTTCGGGCGCCCCGGTTGGATGGAGTCTACTCCTCGAATTTGCACGGCTCACGAAAGCGGCAGACGGAGGACGAGTCAAACGAGACAGTCAGAGTCTTGAGTTTGTTCTTCGCATTTGTCGATTGATCAGTCTGTCCGCCCACCGCCGTCCACCTCAGCATTGGCTCACCATTGGCTTTGTACACACAGGACAAATTCCCCTGCATCACTGACTAGGGCACAGGACTAGCAAGCGGAGCACTCTTCACCGCTCTTTCGTGCAGCATCTCAAAACGTAAGAATGGCCCCCAGAGTCTGGCGGGCAATGAGAGCAAAGTGGAGGCAAGTTCGGAGCTCTTCATCTGAAGCCACCCAACCTGTCGATGAGAGGAGCGACCCAGATGAGGACATCTAGAACACGCCGAACGGTCCTTGCCGTTGGCCGACAGCGGCACACGCCCGAGCACCCACGTTCATCCCCTACGAGCCACGTGGCGAACCATTGAGCGACCCGGGAGGGAGGTCCATGGCCCCTATAGTAGCACTTGCATCATCCTATAAGACATCCGGTTTGGTGCTCAGTGATCATAGCTCGCTCACCTGCGTCATCCACTGGAAGAGACGTCCTAGACAGTAGATATCCCAGGAGTACGGGTCGAATTCCACGAGTCCATGCGGAGGTGTGACTTGCGTTTCCGGCAGGACGATTGCGTGTTGATGACCAGGACCGAGGGCAAATTGTTTGGCAGTGTCGTAGTCAATGATATAGACTCGATGGGGAATGACTGTTTCGTGAAATGCGGCCGTCCTCGGACCTGCCACAACGACATTGCCTACGCACAAGTCCTACCAGGTAGTGAGAATCTCCCGATCATGGCAGAAGACTTGGGCGTACGAGGTGAGCAATGTGCTTCCCGTGGAGATATTCGACGCCCTGGAGCTCCGATTAGACCTACCATTGAGCTTGTCCGGTCGGTCGCTCACCTCTGCCAGGTCGTGGAAGGCTCGGAGGAGCGGACCAAGCTTTCTTCTACGACAGAGCGCAGGAAGGTATGTGTATATATTATCGAGAAAGGGCATGAGGAGTAGTGGATGACCAGCGCGAATGATCTCGCACGGCAAAGTGTGATTGGCACTGGAGTTAGTATCACGAAGTAACCGCTCGTAGATGGCAAGTTCTTCCGTGTTGAGGTCGAGAACTTTGACCACATGATCCTTTGCAATGGCCTCGCTTGAGTGTGAGTTGTAGGTAACGAATACAACTCCCTACCGCGGTGTCAGCCTGGGTACTGAATTCTGTACAGCACATGTTCTTACCGGCTTGATAGGACGGTGGAGCACAATTCCGCGCTCCTGCAGCACGGGGTGGTACACTAGACGCTCTGGAACAGCACCGTAGTGCACGGTTCCGTCAGAACGTTCCGCAAACCAGGGAGGACCTTCACCAAGGGACGACATATCGAGCGTGTGAGGGGCGCGTCGACAGAGACTACGAGGATGGAAGAGGCGGGCTATCTCGAGCTAGTTTTCTGGACGGCTGACTAGAGACCCTTGCATGTAGCTCTTGCATACGAAGTCGAAGGACCTCAGAGGCTTGAACAGGATCAATGATGGTGATGGTGACGCTCGATGAAGAGCTGAGGTTGGGCGCTGTTGGGTGCCGAGGCGTCGATGCTCAGTCCGCGTTTCCCGGAGTCGAGGAGTCTGATGAACACGTGGCTATGGAGCGCCTAATCCGTCTCCTCCGACATCTCCTCCGGCCGGTTCAGCTCGCCCGGCACACCGTTTGCGGTACGGCTCAACAACCGTAAAATATCAAGGCCACCACCTACAGCTCTGAGAAGCTCAAGTGCTTGCGCTCTGAGCGCTGAGTTCTAAGCTACGACTCGATGAAGCCTCCCGTGTCCGCTTTTCAAGCGCATTGAACTGCACACATACTCTCGCAATCGAGACCGAACTTCCTTTCAGATATCGCTCCTGCGCATCGCTCGAAGACCTTTCAGGTCGAACGCGACCATACGACCTACAGCGTCTGCTGATGAGAGCCGTACCAACAGGAAGCTTGGGTGAGTGGATGCACTGGCAGAAGCAGTCGCTGACAAGATTCGGTGAGTCGAATTTTCCTTATCTCCCTTTGCCGGAGCAGACCCTTGCGCTGACACGACCATTCCCAAGGGACATTAGGCCGCGCCCGGATGATAATGCACGAACTCTCCAGTGCGGTGGATCTTCCTCACACTGTCAGGTCGCACCTCTCTCCGTGCTGTGGCCGCCCGCCCGTTTCACACAAGCGCGATGCCCAGCAGTATGCGCAAGACCGGAGTATACAACAGTCTTCCCCTGTCCCTCTGGGAACCGACTAAAGTCCGCTGTGATGTTGGTGATGGCAGGAAGCACGCGGCGTCGGAGCACGGGATGGGGGTGAATCGCCTAGTGTGTATGCAACGGTGAGCAGAACTGCGTGTCTGCGCGAATATCCAGGTATACTCACAGGTGAGTTGACCACTCTTGAGGAGGTCGGCGGCTCGCTCAGCGAGCGCATAGATCGCGGCCTGAGGATGCGCTGCCGGGATGAACGGCAACACGCTCGCATCCACAATACGCAGTCCCCTCGCACCCCTCACCGTCAAGTCAGGGTTGACGACGCTCCCGCTCCCGCTCGCGTCCCCGCACCTGCCCATGCGCGCCGTGCCGACGGGGTGCCAGATCGTCGACGTCTGCGCGCGCGCCCACGCGTCGAGCGCGTCGTCCGAGCTGATGTTCACCGCGGCGAAGTCGCCGGCCTGCCCGGTGAGGAAGCCGCGCCATGCGGGGGCGGAGGCGAAGCGCGCGGCGGAGCGCACGGCGGTGCGCATTGCGGCGCGGTCGAAGGGCGTGCTGAGGAAGTTGGGGTTGATGGCGGGCGCGGTGAACGGGTCGCGGGAGGCGAGGGTTATGGAGCCGCCTGTGTGGGAGGTGAGGAGGTGAGTAAGGTGCCGTGCGGAGGAGATGTGGGAGGGAGGACTGACGGGAGGTTGGGGTCACGAGTATGGCGAAGAAGGTCATGAAGAGGCCCGTACTCGGGGCTGGCGCGACGGAAGACACGAAGCCAGGCTGCGAAGGAGAACGTACGCGGTCAGTAACTCATATTAATGCTGCCGGGCTGGCACACGTACGGCGAACAGCAGCTCGTAGTGCGGTGAGAGCGGGCCCGCGCTCGGATCCGGCTGCGCTTCAAACGCGGTATCGTTCGGCGGGAGCCGCAGCCAGCCGACGTGGTTCTGGCCGACGCTCGTCATGAGGCCCTGCCTTTCTGCGAGCCACTGCGCGACGAGCGCGCCGGCGAGCGTCGCGTTGCGCGCGACGGCCTCAAACACGTCGTCCGCGCTGCGCGCGACGCCGTACTGATTCGTGAGCAGCGGGTGGTCCGCGAGGTGCTGCCCGACGTCGGGGAGGTCGACTAGGGGCTCGATGCCGTGCGTCCGGAGGGCGTGTGAGGGGCCGAGCCCGGAGAGCAGGAGTAGTTGGGGGGTGTTGATCGTGCCTGCGGCGAGGATGACCTCTTTCGTTGCGTTCATGGTGAATCGGCGTCCTGTGGCGTTCGTCATCGACGATCAGCCTTCCATACGTCTCCATTAGATGTTCACGTACCATTCCTGGATTGTGCGAACTGGACCCCGCGGAACGCGGGCTCTCCGTCCTCTGTCCCGGTTTGAACGAGCTGGGTGACTGTGGTGTTGACGAGGACGTCTAGGTTAGGCCTGCCCAGCACCGGTCTAACGTACGTCGCCGACGCGCTCGCACGTATCCCGCCGCCGAAGGTGCCCTGCAGCCAGCCTGCCGCGCGTCAAGCCGGTGAGAACGCTTCCCCGAGTCCTCGAATGAAAAGAAGAAGGGGAAGACGAACCGATTCCGAGGGGTTTGCCCGAGTTCATGTCCTCGTTGAACGGGAACTCGTCGCTGAGCTGCGCGGTTGTCGCTTGTATCCGCGGGTCTGACGGGAGTGGCGCGCCGGAGAGGCTGATGTTGAGAGGACCGGACGTGCCGTGGACGCTGGGGTCGATCTCGCCGGATGTGTTGTGGCCGTCGGTGGGCGGGACGAGGTTCTCCAGCTAGAGCTCGCCGCGAGTAAGACGTGAGGAAGCGCGAGGTCAGCTTGGGCGACGCACCTTTTTGAAGTAGGGCTGGATGGCGGTCCACGACCAGCCGCTGTCCCCGCTGAGCTCGGCGATCTTGTCGAAGTCGTCGGCCGAGCCGCGCGTGTAGATCATGAAGTCTGCGCGGGGCGTGTCAGTGCAGGCGCAGGCAACGTCGTGCGGGGCGGGAGTGAGGGTGGACGCACTGATGCTGGTGCTCCCGCCGAGGACGCGGCCGCGCGGATAGGCGACGGTGCGTCCGCCGAGGCCCGACTGGGGGACGGTGGTGTAGTTCCAGTCGAATGCGGTGTTGGGCTGCAGCTGGGACGCGAGGAAGGGGATCTCGAGGGGGACCTGGCCTGCATCGCTGTTCCGTGCGTCAGTGTATGGGTGGAGTCAGAATGGAGGAGGGGGGAGGACTCGCTCTGGGCCGGCTTCGATGAGGAGGACGCGGGTGCGCGGGTCCTCGGTGAGGCGGCGCGCGAGGACGCAGCCGCCGGGGCTCGCGCCGACGATGATGTAGTCGTACGCCGTGTTCGCGGGGAGGGCGGACGGGTCGTTGTATAGCGCGGCTGTGGCGTAAGGGACGGCGTTCGCGGCGAGCAGTGTGAGCGCAAAGGCTCTGAGTGCGCGGACGTCGTTGGGGGTCGCATACGCTGGACGCATGGTGGGCAGTAGGAGAGGGAGGCTGGGGGCGGAAGAGGTGTGGGGAGACGGGGTACTGGGGGTGCCGCGTGTGGAAGGCAGGTACGGCCCTGCCAGTCGAGCACTCCGAAGAAGGCGAGAAGACGGCGGGCGCGTCTTGCTGAGCAGGAACGCTGAGCGCTGAGCGACGCCCTATGCGACGCTGGCGTTTCATGCAAACGGCGCCGGAGGCTTCTCTGTGCCTCAAAAGAAGATCTCACAAAGTGGGCATACAGCAGGAGACGTGCAACAGCGACTGTACTTCTCTGGATAAAGTTGTATATGTACGTCGTGCGCAACCACGTTGTAGACTTGGGAATATCGGAGCGGCGTGCTCAGCATGGAATTCTTCATGACGCGGTCACATGACCGCGCAGCGCCGTAGTAGGATATTGCGTGAGTCGCTTTGAGTCCTGAGGCCGCCGTTGAGAGCAGTTGGTGGACAAACCAAGTGGGAGATGGAGGAGTGTGGTAAGGAGGGGGAGGAGTGGGAAGGAGCTTGTTCGGTTCTATTCTCGGCTCATTCTCCCGCGTCCACAAGCACAAACTGGGAAACCCCGACGCCTTCTCCGCCTCCTCGCCTTCTCCCCCGGAGAGTGTCTCTTGTTGCGCCCATGCCCCGACGACCGGTCTCCTCCCGCCTTGCCTCTCCACACGCCTGGGTCGACGCAGTGTCTCTCCCAGTCTACCTCGACCCCTCCCACATCGCCGTTCAACTTCAACGATCTGACGTTGAGGACCTGCCGGGTTTAACCAAGTTACGCGCAGCTCACAACCGCTCGCCTTCACAAGGTGTTGGCGGAGGTGCTCGACAGCGTCGTCTCTGCGCTCGCACCGGTGCACGGCTCGATGGTACCGGCGTTGCGCAGAGACGTGTCGCACAATATCATGGGGTCAACAGGCGCCTCATTGCATACCACAACCGCATGGGATGCTTTCCACCCCGAGAGACGGCGAGGCGCGCTACCCGAGGCTCTTGGAGGCGCTTTTTTAGGAATCGTACGGTCCATGTCGACGGCGTGGTCGCCCTGTTTGACAAGGCGTGCAGGTTGAGGTGGGTCGAGAATGAGATACACTGTCTGCGGGCTTCTCTGACGCGAGATCCTCCTCAGATGAGTGGGCAAGCGACCGCTAGTCCTACATATAATATTCCCTGGTCGAGGGAATCAGCTAGGGTAGCTAGACGCGACGGAGGTCTGTACCCGCGTCCAATTGCGTACTCTCGAGTCTGCACGCAGATGCAGCGCTCCGAGCGAGGGAACCTGCTGGAATGTCTAGATCTCATATGGTCACAACAGGATCTGTGGCCACAATGGCCTGGCTTTCCGCCACGGGTGCAGTGAGATGGGATACACGGGGAGTACATACTTGCACAACATTACGGAGGTATACGATATATACGCGCATATATGATAGACTCTGGAGGGAAGCACTCGTCCGACCTTCCGTGAAGCCTTGGTCTGTCCTTCGATGACTTTGCCAATACGGTATCGATATAACGGGCCCCTGAAGACTGAAGTGTCGAGGTCGAATAGCTCAGAGCTGTGTCTCGCGAGTTGACCATTTGCAACGACGGGCGGGGGTCGCTAGAGGCGCGCGGGAGGTGCAGTCGGCTGCATTTTGCTGAGCAGGGCAGAGGCTATCATCTGCCCTGTGTCTTTGTCTGTGACCTGTGTTACCAAAGACATGCGGTGAGCAGCATGAAAGGCTGAACGAGGACATCGGCTCGAGAGCCAAGAGGACGCTGGTACTGACCTCGCATCTTGAGGTCATGATACGGCTCCCGAGGGTGACGGAGGTGCTTGTTATTCGCATGTGCGTGTCTCTGCGAGCGAGGACGCGGGGCATGAAACGAGGCTGAGAGTGAGACTGACGTCGCTCTGGAACTGCAAGAGGAGTCTCACATGGATGCGGGGGCGTGGAAGAAGACGTTCATGGCTTGGCTCACGCCGACGCCGTTGATATTGCGCTGGAGCCCGAGAGCAACCAGGGGGAAGGAGGCACAGCTGTGGGAGATTTGGGTGTGATGCGAGCGAGAGGCTGCCCAGCGGATGCGACTCACTTGTCGATGAGGTAGCAGAGACAGCCGCCGTGGACCGTTCCTGCCCCGTTGAGCATGTCTGGGTCGGGAAAGCGAGGAAACGCCATGAGGACACATTGAAGACATTCAAGGACGCGCATATAGCGAGGAGAGCGCACCTTGGCCGGCCTGCACCTCTGCTACGACGACGGCCGTCGTCTTCCGGCCGTCCGCGAGGTAGTTCACCTCGACTATCCGTATCCGGCGCCCGACTGTATGCGCGAAGCAGTCTGGGGTACCGACGCCGTACGCGCCGAGGGTGTTGAGGATGAGCTGCTTGACGCGATGTGGTGCATTGCCTGCGATGTCTGAGGCGTCGAGGTAGTCGGGGAGAGATTCGGGGTCGACCCAGGCGCGGGGAGAGGCGAGGCGGGAGGAGACGGGGCGTCGGGGCATGGCGGGGAGAGAGAGGGATCGTCGCGAGTAGATGAGGGGAGAGGGGGCCAAAGAGGGGTGGCTGTTTCCGCGTTCGTGCTCGTGGACGATGCGTGGGGGAATGGATGTGGATGGGACTCACACGCCGAGAATGGAACCGAACAGGCTCCTTCTAGCCATCACCTTCTGTCTTTCTCCGGAATCCTAGGTTTTGCTATCAGTCTGGTTAACGTGTGTGAAGACGTTTCCTGGGCAGAGCGGCGTACGTGCTGTATAATCCCGAGTATCGTACAGTACCACGGGTGTAGCAGAGAGCAATTATTGACCACGCAGGGTGAGTTGGCGGCAACCCCCGGAAGGACTCGTAACCTTACATGCCGAGCTTGAGCTTGAGCTTGAGCGATATTGTCTACAAGGTATGTCCCACAGTACTCACTGTCGTCTTGCTCAGTCGACGCACTGCACCGCGGGGCTTGCAACGCGAGCTGGGGCCATTGCGCGCGGTCATGTGACCGCGTCCAATCAGCAGGACATCGCTGCTCTCAGCGCACACACCTGCTCTCCTTCTCGTCCACCTTCTTTCGCAAACGGAGGGATAGCTTGACATTTACGGTGATGTTCAGATGATGGCCGCGAGGAATAGTCCACCTGCAAGCGACCCCGGGGGACATCTTCGGACGAGCGTGTCCTCGCATTGGCTGTATGCGGGTATATCTCACTTCCTCTGCTTTCATTTGTTGTGTTTTATGTCTGCATTTACAGGACTGAAGAGAAAGTGTGCTGTTGTTCTGCAGATATGTCTCATCACGTACCAGTCCAAGTGGCAACTACTCGAGTAGTGTGCGGAGTCCTCTGAATTTCATCCCTCCATCTGAGGTTTCGCGCATGCATAGAAGTGTTTCGCTGTTAGAGAGATATATAGTGGCAGAGTACTGGTACATGATGGGGAGCTATTGAGAGAAGAGTGGCGGAAGGACCCCGCGTACACGTCGGCGTACCTGCGGAGGGCATGACCGGCGTGTGACCACATGCATGTCACGCACGCAGTCACGCTGCAGCGTTACTTGGGCGCCTCTACGAAGCGCTGGATGCGGGGAAGCGCTGGGAGCAGTGTCGCCGGTGTCCACGACAGCCACAGCACTCTGCCAGTCAGTCAGTAGACTTGGATCATCACCACCACCATCTCCTCCCCCACAAGGCCTTTGTTCTGCCGCCCTCAGTCCGTCCGCTCCTGTTCCCTTCCTCTTACCCGCCGCTCATCGCATCGGTCAGTGTCAGTCCGGAGGAGGGCTGATGCCAACACAGACCCGTCTGGGAACGGTCAACGATCATGAGCGTGCACCCAGCGACGACCTCCAGAGCATTTGGGGCAACCCACGAACGGGCCCTTCCACAGCCCCTGGACCATCTTCTTTCTCCTCTGCGGTGAAGCGCAGCGATACTACCCCCACGAAGAGACGTCATGGCTCCGACGCCGCCCTCTCTCGCCCGAGGACTGACCACGATCCATGGCTCAACGGCAGCGCTTCCCACGTGCGCGCACACACTCTGGATGGAGATGCTGCGTCTGTGGCAAGCCGTAGAGGACGCAAGGACGCGGACCAGCACCCGCTCAGGGGACAGAGCGTCGCGTCATCCAGTGCGGTCACCCTCGAGCACTACACTCGGCCTAGCATGCGGAGGATGCTCAGTCTAGACGATGCACCCGACGATTCGCGAGAGCCGGAGGAGGCTCGGGGGCTTGAGGGGTCGCGCCATCTGGAGCGGGAGATGCTGGTCATTGTGCATCAGGTGAGCATCCTTGCCCATGTGGGTTCTCTGCCTCCGACCTACGTGTATGTTTGAGTGAAGCTTTGCGCTGGCGTCTCGTCTCGTCTCGTCTCGTCTCGTCTCGTCTCGTCTCGTCGTGTGCTGACTACGTCACGCAACTAGGTGCAGCCCACTGACTCGCTCGCTGGCGTGGCCCTCAAGTACGGCATTTCCCTTGCAGAGCTGCGGAGAGCAAACCAGCTTTGGGCGTCCGACCCCATACATCTCCGTGACACTCTCTATATCCCCATTGACAAGGCGCGGCATGTCAAATATCTCATGAACGGTCTCACGAATGGCGATGCTCAGTCAGAACACTCGCCGTCTGCATCGTTACTTCCTGGCGATACGGCGCTGTCCGAACCCAACTTGCACCGAGTCGGTGACTTCATCGTACGTCGCGTCCCTGCGTCGCAGCTATCATACTTCCCCCCTCCCACTTCGTCGCCGTCACGACCCGCAGAGAGCAAAGACATTAGCTCTCGAACAATGTCCAGCATCAGACCGCCTGCAAGGCGGCCCGCCATACCCGCGCACTTCGCCCGCGCGCAGGAAGACCCGCTACGGAGCGTCCTAGATGTATTCTCGTCGACTCTCCACGCCACCGCGAACCACCTCAAGGCTTATACCCAGTCGCAGAGCTCGCTCTTCGCGGCTTTGCCCATGAAGCCCGCGAATTCGCTCGCGTCGCGGCTGTCCATGGAGTCGAACAGCGCCACGGCGTCGACTGCGAGCGAGGACGTCGGCTGCGAACACGAGATGGACGACATTGGCGCTCTTTCGTCCTCGAAGGCCGACTCGGGTCGCTTTGGGCACGCGGGACGCACGCGCGGGCCGGAGGCGGCGAGGGGAAAGCGGAATGCGGCCGCGGCGGGGTTGGGGTCGCGCAGCCCAGACTCGGGCTCGTTCTCGCCTGAGGGACGGGACAGCGTGGAGCTGGACTCTGCCCCGTTCTCCTCTGAACCATCACGACGATCGGCGTCCTCGTCGCCTGCGAAGCACCGTCGGGATAGCTCATCGCGCTCTCAGGGTCGTGGTGGGAGGATCGTGCCGTACGCGCTGGCGGACGTTGCGGGAGGGGAGCTGGAGGGCCCGAGAGAGGCGGTTGTGAGGACTGCGCAGCTGGCGCCGTCCCCGGAGATGCAGCTCCCTACGGCGCGCCGGCGGACAACGAGGTCGAGCTCGACGGGGTCGTAGCCACTGTGGAGGTGTTGCCATATGCACGCTATCCTACGCGCAAGACCCGTGAATTTGTGGACGGCCCCGGAACGACATATGGTCGCCTCAATGATATCCAGGGCACCCGGCCAGACGACGTCGTCTGGCGTACGTTACGCCAAGTGGGGAACGTACGCGCTCCATCGCTGCGAAGTGACGTGGAGGGGACCCAGGAACGATTAGGCCTTTACCGACACCAGCGCCGGCAGCCTCTCCCTGGGTCGATTGCCACTTCGCTCTTCCCGCAAGTACGGGTGTTCTCGAGCTCCCCGGGCCCATTGCGCCAGCGGGTCACTTGCTACCACAAGGCTGCATGCCTGCGCCGGAGTGGTCTCTGCGTCATCACTACGTGCGGAACACGCGTTTTGGCGCCATCCTCCGTATCGGTTGAAGGGTGGATTTCCTGCGAGGCTGTTCGGTACACCCTCGCAGGTACAGGCGTTGCTGGGGGCTTGTTGTATCCTCACACCGATATCGTGTACTGTATCTTGGATTGGATAGACGGAACGGACTCGTTGTACGGCCATCCTAGAGCATTTTTTTGTATAGACTGCATTATCGATGGTGTTGCTTGCGACCTCCGTCTCGGTAGCGTTATCGTACAATGCCCAACCGCTTCAGCAAGCGGACATGGTATCGATGAGGGTAGGTGTGCGCGCGCCCGGCCCTTATTTAGGCCTTAGGCCTTAGTGCCATACCCGGTGTCCATGATTCGTCGCAACGTTCCTTGCACGCGCGCTGTAGAATAGGTTGTCAGACCAGGCGTTGAGATGCGGAAGCGGCAGACACTGACCAACATCATCATTGGAGTACGCCTTTCCAGCTTCAACGGCAGTAGCGGAACGTTCAACTCCTCCCTCAGTCGGGCAGTGGAGGTATGGCCAGCGGTAAGACTGTACAAATCGACGGCTTACTCCTGCACCTGGGCGACAGACGCATTGATGAGGGTGATATCCGTATGAGCAGCAACACATAGCAGTTACTGGACGTAGACGGATACCGATGACGACCAAATCGAGCGTGCAGTCTCCGAACTCCGACACTGTGGCAAGCTCGTCGCCCATATCCCAGGAGTACATCAGATGCTGGAAAGCCCACGGTGAAGGGCTTTGGTGAGAGGCGACTTTCTGAGCAGTAGGGGGAGATGGGATATACGTATAATTCGAGGGGGGCATGCGCCCATATGCCGCCTGTCGCCACAATCGGGGCTTGGTCCGCGAGGTACACAGCGTAGGCGCACGGCAGGCTCTTCGAGGAAACTCTGTGGGCGGCCACAGCATTAGACCGGCTCCAGCCTGTCTTAGGAGTCTATGTTTAGCAGGTGAGAAGACGTACCTGTGAGAGGAGCAGAGTATCACGTCCGCATGGGTTCGGCTTTGAGTCCTTCACGTGAATGCGAAGGTCTTTGAATGCCTCAGAGCAGGGTAAGAAGGCGCTCCTCATGTCATGTGTGACGGCGTAGCATTGAGGAGTATGCAGATTTCGGGCGTGGATAGTCTCCTGGTGTGCGCGGTTCACAGTTAGCAGAGGACATACTCTGAGTCTCTGACCAATAGAGTTGCCGGTCCGCCTGTATCACAAGGGGGACGTGTCAGCGTGATTCATGTAGTACGGATGCAAATCCGGGAGGCTACCTTCATGGATATACCTTGTGGATATTGATAATATAGCCGCATTCAAAGCATTATCGCACGGGGACTTCCGAGTGCAGCGACGTACCTAGAGGCCGCGTCTCTCGTTCACTCTATTCGAGTACTTTGTAGGGCAAGCCGCAGATGAGTAGTAGCGTATGATTAGACCGGACGCATTACTATGTGGGGTACAGTAACAGCGTTTCCTCGTCTGCCTTCATGGCAGACGGCATGATCACGAAGCATTATCGTTGGGCATGTGCTAGTGATGCGTCGGCTTTTTCCCTGCGTCATGACCAGTCAAAATCCCACTGGAGAAAGCGGAGGCCGAAGAGGCGTACCGTCTACGAACATATTCCTAGTAGCAGCGGGCAGCGTAGCTGTGATGCCGTCGAGCTCTTTGGTGAGCCGCACCTGACAGCCGAGGCGGGAGGTGTCGGTCAGACCGAATGCCATGTCGAGCATGTCGTTTTCGTCATCCTAGCAAAAATCGAGAATAAATGGAGAGCCCCGCGCGAGGTGAGAGCAGCAGACGGACCTCTGGCTCGGGCAGCATGTCGTAGTGCTCGGGGTCGATGATGACATGACATGTCGAGCAGGCTACGGAGCCTTCGCACGCGCCTGTTCCGCCGCGGAGATGAGAAGGGCGGAGGTCGGCGGTGGAGTGGGGAGGGAAGGGACTGACCTTCGAGGTCGATGTCGTATTCGTGGGCTATGCTGAGGATGTCGTCGCCCTCGTTCGCTTCGACCGTTTTGAGGTGGTTGCCTTTCGCGTCTTTGAAGTGCACCTTGATGCTGACGGGTAGCGCGGTTGAGGAGGGTGGATAGGCGCATGGGAGGAGGTGAGGGTAGACTTACCCTGTGCCGGGCTCTGGACGGTCAATGCCTCCGTGCAGCGTGGCTGTACTGGAATGAGACCGGTCCCAGGATTACTGCAAAATACAAACTAACCTCCTGTACTGTGAAAGCAGCGCCGTGCGGGGTTACTCGCAGTTGCACCTGGTGGTGGTACATTCAAGAGGGACTTGGAACGGGACGCAAGACGGTTTGGCGCGCGAATATGGGTATGATACGAGCAGGATGCTCGAGGAAGGCGTGCATTTGCTGCGCGTGCTAGTGCGGTGGTAGATGCGGCATTTCTGAGGGAGATGCGAGCGAAAGCTTGGGCAAGGGCAGACATGACGCGCTCAAGAGTTTGTTTGTCACCCAGGCGGGACGAGTCAAAGTCGGCGGGGTTGCGTTGGGGTCAGTTGAGCTTCAGGAGTAAGCAAGATACCCTCAGCACTAGAGAGGTGTGTGTCCCGGTGCAGATATAATGTCGAGGAGCCGCCAGAGGGCGAGGAGGAGGAGGAGGAGGAGGAAGGAGTGATGTAGCGGAGTGCCGAAGGCGATCGTCAGCGCAGGACACAGCAAGCGCCGGTGTATGCATGGATCTCGTGACCTTGTGCATCTTATCTTATCTCCTGCCAGAGCAATGCCAGAGCACCTCCAGTGTCCCCCACCCGCGAAATCCACTCTTTCCCCGCGTCCATCTGTCAGTATCAGAACAGGACCACCAAGCATCAGTATTCTCACCTGGATTGCAGTGAGGAACGTGCACCTCCGAGCCTGTCAAACAGAGGCTGCGGGACTGTCTTTCCAGTCCGGCGACGGTGAGCACATCTGACAGAACTCAGAGAACTCGGTGTGGGTGACGACGAACATTTGTTACACTGCAGGTAGCCGTGCTAGTTCGTATTCGCCGTCGGCGTCGGGCTCAGAACACGGAATGAGCAGAGAGTTGATCCTCCATCGATTCATGATGGGTGCTTATAGAGAACAAAGCGCAGCGTGTGCTCCCGAACTCGGTCCCAATTGACGTCTCCGTGGGTCTGTATACGCCGCTCAATGTGGAAGAGCACTTTGCGTTCCGCGACGGTCGACCCGCATGGGCCAGCGCAGGCTCTGACAGGACATCATCCGCCCCATCTCCTTCTCCCTCGAGATCTGCAGCCTCTGCGACTAGTCATGGTGTGGGCCTCCCTCGCTCGTCGCGGCCCTCAATTCGGCACAGAAAATTCTGCTCGAAGGGGTTATTGCTTGCGGGTCTGTTTCCGAGGCGGACGGATTGCTTCAATGCGCGGGTTCCCAGAGCGAGTCCGAGAAGGCCCGAGCCCATTGAACGCGCTCTTCGGACGTCTTGGCGACGAGCATCCGCTTTCAACCCTCCCATGTGTCCCCCTTCCCCGCGGTCCGGCTCACCCAAATGCCCACTTGAGCGATGGCGTTCCGTCTCCGGCCAGGCTCCGAAATGAAGGACGCTGAATGGCGCAGACGGCGAGCCGTATTCAGCGCATTCGAGGGCCGACTGACAGCCTGCGGCGTCTCCCGTCTCATCCGCAGGGCGGGTGGCATGCGTTGCGCTGCGCGTGCCACGACGTCCATCTTTCCCTTTCTCGCTCTTGCCCTCGCCGCTACAGTGCACTCCTCGCGGGGGGATACGGCGGGACACGATTCTGTCATGGGGCCCGTTCTGGGAACTGTTCGCATCCAGCGGTTTCTCACCCCGCCGCGGCGGCGGATGCATTGTGCAGCGGTGCGTTAGAGTGTGTGGGAGCGGCGAGCGTAAAACTCAAATGAGAGTGCGTATGTCTTGCCCCGGAACGATCTTCATCAGTTCTCTTTCTGCTCTTCTGGTCCGGGCCAGCGTCCGCAGCGACAACTCAATCTCGCCTGTCGCCCGCTCCCCACCACGCTCCCTCCCTCGCTCGGAAGCTCTCCCACCCAGCCCAGCCCTCTCCCCTTCCCCTTCCGCCCCCGTCTGCCCCCGGACTGGGTCCACGACGCACAGAAGCCGTCCTCCCCGCGTTCCCTGTTCGCAGCACGTCCCTCTCCTCGTCCACCACCACCGCTTCCAGCTCCCCGGCAGTCAGCCTCAGGCTCAGCATCCACCTGCAGCCTTCTCTGCTGTACATTCTATACATCAACCCCTGCACAGCGTTCTCTCCGGCTCCCTCCCTCGCTTTCTCCTCGCATGCCAACTGCCGTCTCTCCTTGACCCTCCTCTCAGCCTCTTCGCCCGCCTCCCCCTCTCTTCTCTTCTCCGCCTCTACTCTCCGTCCTCTCTACATGGGCGACGCCAATGGTACCGGCACGACCCTCTCCGACAACAGCCGCAGCGACCTCGTGGAGAAGCCTGAGGGCCACCTCGGCCATCCCGCTCCCACAGACCCTCCCCACGTCGACCTCGCGGCTCCTCCGGATGGCGGCCGAACGGCATGGCTGACCGTTGCCGGCGCGTTTGTATCCTCTCTCCTCCGTATCGCGCGTGGATGCACTGTCTGACACAGTGGTACTCGCGCAGGTGGATGGTCCAGTTCTCTACGTTTGGGTGAGTGCTGGCTTCTTGGGTCGCTTCTGGACGGCCGACGTCTCTTCGGGTGGACGCGGCGCCGTTTCTCGGAGCTGTTACGGTGCAACTGTTTGAAAGCCGGTATACATACCGGAAGGCGCCCACTGGCAAGCACTCGTTCTGAGGTGGTTGCCTGCGGCAGATGTGCGAAGCGTACTCCTTGGTGTTCACGTGCGGACTGAGCGGTTCAGTATGGGTGTTTGGTGCGACAGTTCGTGGCCACACACAATCTGTGCACAACCACTCGTCCTGCGAGAATGGGTCTGATAGTCAAGGCCGAAGAACTTACTCGCGGTACCGCCAGCCATTCTCTCACAGATCGAGGGAAGGTGTCAGAGTTTGCCTCGGGTACTATGGTCCATAATTCGCCGGCCTGTCACTTCAGTCACCGCCCTTTCATTGCAAGAAGCCCGTTCCCCTCATAACTTCTGCTGAAACTTTGCCTTGCAGGTACCTGAATGCATTCGGTGTATACCAAGGTACCACCTACGCCTTGCGGTCGTGCAACATTTTCATGCTCAACGCCACCGCCCAGACTATTATACCCGCACCTTTCTATCACACGTGTCCCCGTCAAACATCAGGTACTGCTTTCCTCGGACAGCTATGGCCCTAGAATTTCCCTAACAGATGATTGTAGCTGGATAGGGAGCGTTCAGCTATTCCTGATGTATGCACCCGCCGTTCTCGTGGGGAGCGCATTCGATTCTGGCTTTTTGTGAGTCTTCTGCTCACAATCTACGGAGTATGCCACTGAATTGTCGCGAAATTCGGAAGCCACCACGTCCAGATAACTGGGTCAATACTTCTGGTGGTGTCCATCTTCATGCTCTCTCTCGTGCAGCAAGACCAGTACTATCAGGTCTTCCTCGCGCAGGCCCTCGGTATCGGCCTCGGTGTCGGCCTTCTCTTCCTCCCGTCGCTCAGCATCGTCGCACAGCACTTCCGCAGGCGGCGACCCCTCGCTACAGGTGTGGTTGTCAGCGGCGCATCCTGCGGCGGCATTGTCTTCCCTATCCTCCTGAACCACCTCTTTGCGAACCCAAAGACGAGCTTCGCCAATGGCGTACGAGTGAGCGGTGGACTCATCGCTGGGCTGCTCTTGGTGGCAAATTGTATCATGCGTACGCGCTTGCCGCCAAAGACTCGGCGCGCGGTATCGATCCGAGACGGGATGCTGCACATCGCGGGCGACGGAGCTTATGTCTGGTCCATTGCAGGGTAGGACTCGATGTTCTGAGAATCTGCGATGCATGTGTTCACACGCGAAACAGCGCCTTTTGTACAAATCTCGGCCTGTTTGTTCCATGTGAGTTCCTCTCCGCGACTGTGCGTCGAGCCCGGTCCTGACCGAGACTAGTCTTCTACCTCCAGTTGTTCGCCGCCGACCATCATGTCGCCCCTGAAGTGACAACGTACATTGTAACGTCATCCGCTTTCGTTCCTACGCCTGCGCGGCTCACTCCCTTTAGCTCGCTATCCTCAATGCTGGGAGCACAGTCGGCCGGATCCTGCCTATGGCCCTAGCAAACAAGCTCAGCGTGTACAACATGCTCCTTTGCGCTATCCTCGCCTCCGCCGTACTCCTGTTCTCCCTCTTCGGTGCGACGAGCACCGGCGGCGTCATCTCCGTTGCCGCTCTCTTCGGCTTCTCTTCTGGAGCATGTGCGTCTCCCTTCTTCTCCCTGTCAGTTTCCCTCACGCCCGGCCTTCTCACTGCCGACGTGGAGAGTTTGACCTTGTCGTTTCCAAACTTGTAACCGACGGTTGACGACCCTGCCTCACAGACGTATCGCTCATTCCGCCACTGCTCGGGGCGCTCTGCACGGACCTCAGCGAACTCGGGTGAGCACTTACGTCTCCGCGACCCTCCAGCGCACGCTCAAATCTTCTCCGCGCCTTGCTCTGGCGTTCATTTCCGCGCCGTCAAACAACCATCACGACCATACGTACACCTACGCGCCTGCGCCCACGCCCGTGCCCGCGGCTGCACACACGCACACGCCGGCACAGCCTGCGGATGGGCCTCGCGTTCTCGCTCGTGGGCACGTCCATGCTGGTCGGGACGCCCATTTTCGGCGCGCTTCTGGACACCGGCCGCACGCTGGTGTGGTGGAGGGCCATCGTATTCGCCGGGGTACGTATCCTTGGCCGCCGGTGTCCCTGCCCTAGAGGCGCGAGGCCAGAGCCGTGTGCCGTTTCTTTATCTGTCGTCTTCTACGCAGCTGACGTCGGGTATCTGACTTCTCCTGCGTCTAGGTCTGCATCGTGGCCGGCTTCGCTTGCATGGCGGTCTCGCGGATGCTCTATATGCGACGACTGAACCTCCGTTTGAAGGCGTCTTCTGCATAGCATAGATAGGAGGCTTACAGGAAGCCGTCTGAGCGACCATCCATACAGTAGAGCACAACGTCAGACGGCGGAGCAAGTCGCTGTACGTGGAAGAGCTCAAGACCCCGTATCGCACTCGGTCTTGCACCGATCGTCCCACTCTCGATATACTACATATGATACACCGTGTAGTGCACAAAGCAAGCGCGAACCGTTATCATCAAATCCCATACGACCTCCGCCCGCCGTGACCACCTGATTCTGCCTCGGAACGAAAAGGAAATCGACGCACTACAAACCTCGAGAACGCTGAGCCTGCATGATCGCGAAGCTGCCAGTACCCGACGGTTCGAAGCCGCGAAGACCCAGGGTCCGGTGGGCGTGGGCTCCCTCGTGCGTCCGATGTTACACACTCCAGATCTTCACGGACTCGGCCTCCGCTCCCGCTCCCGATGTGGTCGCTTCCGCAACCTTGCTGACCACGAACGGCCCCTCCAAGGGGATGGTGTGGATGCTGTCCGTCACATGGCGCCATGCACCGACGAGGTTCGTGCCGCCGACGAGATACCCGCGCAGCACGTATGTGTCCAGATGGTCGGGATCGGGGCTGAGTGGGGCAAGGGAAGGCGCAGGGGCGCGCACGAGGACGACGAGACCATCCCAGCTGCGCACTCGCCCGTAGTAGCGAAAGTTGCCATACGCGAGCGCATGGCGCGGGAGTGTCTGGGTGCGCACATCCTGTCAGCCTATCTCTAGGCGGGGCTCGCGCTGCACGTACCTCGCCGGTGATCACGATATCCAGGATGCCGCTACATACCCTGGTGATCTCTGTCATACCGCTGCTGCTGGTTGTAGTAGACTCCGACGTTGACGTAGAGAGCATGCTTGCAGTGTCGCTGTCGTCGAGCCCGACGCGCGTGATGAACTCGTCGATGTCCATGCTGTCGCCGAGTGCGTTTTGCGCGGCGCGCCGAGCGTCCTCTACACTTGGTCCGACGTAGTCTTCAACCTGTTCGTCGTGACCATTCATCGGCTCGTCCTCATCGGCCTCCCGCTCCGCCGCGCACATCTCACAGGTTACACTGTTGTGCGAGTTTGGCCGGCCTGCGCGGTATGTCTCGTAGACGTACTCCTTGGCGGTCCCGTGCGTAGCTACCTTCAAAAAGCCGCCGCGCTCACAGACGGTGAAGTGCTTCGGGAAGAAGGCGGTCATGATGCCCTCGTCCAGAGGGTCGTAGGCGCTTAGAGGCGGCGGGAGCGGTATCGCGGGGCTTATGCAGTGGTGCTCACGCAAAGTGAAGTAGAGCGCGCGGACGACGTGCATTCGGAGAGGTCTCTCCAGAGTTTCGCTGAAGTCGGGAGAATGTATGGCCTCGATGTAGTCGTCCGCGTCACCGGGGTCCTATACATGGCGAACGGGATTCGATGAACCTCTGGGGGAGACACAGCAGATGCGCGGAATGCTGAACTCACCAGGAATCGACCACCCCAAGAGCCCGTCAAGCTGCCAAACGTGTAGGTCACGCCGCGGGTTCTGGTATGGTCCCATGGGTTCGAGCAGCCACGCCAGCGCTCCCAGTCGTTCTCCTGCAGCGCACTTGGGCTAGTCGCGCCATGGCGCCACGCCCGCGCGTCCTCGAGCGCACCTTGCTCTGGCCGTACCTGGCTCCTCCAGTCCCAGTCCCCGCGCGGGACGAACTTGGCAGCGGTGGTCTGCGCCAGCTCGCGGACGTCGGTGCGCGTCATGCCGACCCAACCACGCAGGTTCGCGGCCTCGCGGTCTTCTGGGATGTATTGGTCCACGTTCATGGGCTCTCGTTCCAAGAATGCGACGTAGAGCAACTTGGAGACGAGACCGATGAGCGGCTCCGCGAGTGTGATGCTGCGGTCGCTGCTGTAGTGCAGCAACCTGTGCTTACAGAATCTCGGCTCACGGTAGAGGGGATAGTACCCATGAGGGGTTGCCGTGGACAGCTCGCGATATTCTTCCGGTGTACCATTGAGCGGGAGAAAGAAGTGGTTATCGGGAGCGAGGAAGGGAGGGTAGCGAAAGCCAAAGATCGCGTACGGACGAATGAGGGACATGATCCGCTCGCGCTCTTCCTGCGTCTTGGAAGCCATTCTCTCTGGGAAAGGAGGAGGCATTCACGCACATTACAGGGAAGAGGGGCATGTCACGCACGTTCTGTCATTGAGAACCAGTAAAGCCACAGGGCGAGCGAGTTCACGACGTCCTCGAGAGGCCATCCGCCGCACCGCTCGCGGTTGGACCATAGCTTCTCGATAATGAAGCGCTCGACGCAGTCGAAGAGCCCAGCCCACTCAAGTTGCGCTGCGTTCCGCCCGTCGTTCTCGGAGCACATCGCGAACGCGTACCAGAAAGCCTGGGTAATGTCGGGCGAGTCGATATCGCCCCGGCGGATGTCTCCAAGCGCTCGACAGTAGTAAGTGAGCTGAGGTGCGAGACCAGACGAGTACGAGGCCTCCTCGGACATGCGACGTCCTGCAGCGCGGTAGTCGAACTTCGCGCGGAAGATACGGGCATAGAGATAAGCGTTGTCGTTTATGGAGAGTGTGCTGTATATGTGCCGGCAGGTACAGAGCAGCGAGACGAGGTGACGGGGAGGGCCGAGGAGGTCCACGGTGGCCACCCTGAATGCTATATGTTCGAGGACGTCTGAAGGGAGTGAACATAGCGATAGCGGAGCGGGGGGACGTGCCGGGGCGTGCATGGTGGTGTAGCGGGGGTGGATAGAAGCATGTCGAGGGCCTGAGGGTGGGTGCTTTAAAGCAAACGAGGGTTCGGAGGGGCGGAGTGGGAGACGGGAAGCTCTGGCAGTGCAACTGCTGCAGCTCCGACTTGATTCTGCGCAGGCGCGAGTGCACACTCGGACTGCGAGCACTTGCGAAAGCAAAGTCGACTCGGACGGACGTTTCCAGTTACGGCACCTTTTTGATCGGCGAACTACTTCCCTTTCCTATTTGGGGTAAAAGCGTCCTCCACCTCCGTCCCCCATCCACGCGCGGTCCTCGATAGTTACCATTTCCTCGCATCCTCTTCCCTTTTCCATTCTAATTCCATCTCCGTCCTCTCCATCCCCGCCGGCTCCGTCTGCTCTATCATTGGCCACACTCTCCGCGGTCCGCAAATACCGGAGGCATCTCGTCCCTGCCAGCCTGTGACGCCGCTTGTGCCGAATGCAGTCCTCCATATCTCGCTCTCGCGGGAGCAGTTTTCCACAATTGGCATCGTTCCTGTCTCGGGGCATCCAGACGGTGGAACGCCGCGTATCTCTGACGCCGAGTGTACTGCAGCGACGTAACTCGGCTACAGTGCACGCATCTCCAGCAGGCCCGTAGTATCATTCCTGAGTAACGTCTCGCTAGTGCAGGCCGTTCCTGCAGTTTCTGCCCGGGAATCATTTCAGCAAACCCTCATAGTTGGCCATGCTCTATAACGACATGACCTCCGCGGACGCAAGCCTAGAGAACTGATGGCAAGACCTCGAGAAATCAGTGCAGATCTCTGAGTCATATCGACGCCCGCCGGTGCGCTTTCTATCGCTTTACGTTGGCTCCATGCATCGTACTAAATAATCTTGTCTAGGCCCTGTGTACAGTATGCACGTAAGTCGTCCGACTTGGCTCTAGAGGCACAAGGGCGCTCTATGCCTGACGTTGGAAAGAGGTTGTGCTAATTTTCACCGGGATTCCTAGACGTACATGTCACAGCACTTCCACACAAGTGGGCAAGGATAACTCGATCTCTCACGGTATACAGCGCAGTCCGATCCACTGCTAGCCTGAGTGCGTGAGAGCTGACTGTGTCCATCTCACTTTGCTGTGCCTCCGTCGCTGATGCTCTAATGTGAGAGGGACTGCTAGGGGCTAGGAATTTGTCAATTGAATACGTAAGGCAGTCTCAAAACAGCTCACAAATGTAACCCCTTGTGCTCATCCGAGTTGTTCAGTTCAGCTACACCGGGGTCGCGAAGTGTTCCAGCCGCTGTCGAGGTCAAAACGAAGCCACGGTCTGAGAATTCTCTTCACACCGAGCTTCTCCTCCGACGGCCGCTCTTCAGCGGACGCTGAGTCGTTTCTGGCACTCGGAATAGGCCGGCTTCTGCCTGTCTCCGGAGTGCTCACTCCCACAGACGCAGGACAACGACAAGACAACGAGGCCCTCTCCCTTGCGCCGCGGAAAGTGGCAAAAAAAATGATGTGGTACTCATAGGCCCTGATTGGCTCGTATATGCTGAAAGGTAACCACTATGGCAAACATGTCCCAGGAACTGTCACGTTTGAAGAGCACCCTGCGCATGAATCTGCTCCAGGGTCGTCTAGCAGCCTTGTTGCTGAACGAAAATAGCCTGCATAGGGGCATGGGCGCCGCGGCGAGCTTCTTCAGTACGTACAGCAGACTGTCCAGTGACTCGAACTACTGAATGTTCCATGCTCGCACGATGGCACCGTCTCTGTAGATGAAGAGGTTCGCCTTCGGAAATTCTTGAACGTCGAGAAGCTGGATGATCGTGCATTGACGCGGGAGCATCCAGTGCGAGGCCCTTTCATGACCACAGAGAAATCATACAGACACAGCTTCTAGGTTCGATCGAGATCGCCATACAGCGAGTTCAGATCTCCGGCAAGGTTTCTCGTCGAATGCAGTGCATTGTCTCGCTGCATACCGCTGCGCCCGGCCCTCACACAAGTGGCGATATTGACATCGCTTGTGCGGAACGTGACCACCGTAGTGCACACGTTGTGGGACCGATTAGATCTTTGCATGACGCCGGAGCGCCCTGCCGCGTTTGCCTGATGTGGGTATGTCATGTCATTCATGAACATTGTATATGTAGCTGTTGAGTGTGCATATGACCCGGTGCTACCCGACAGCGGCCGCGTCGCCGCCCTTACGAGACGACGTCCCTCCCCCGAACCATCTTGCATCCAGCGCTACGGCGACCTGGGTTACGCGGTGATCAGGATGCAACTGCGCATGAACGAGTGGGAGGTCTACGCCGATGACCGGTGTTCGAAATGAAGGCACGTTCGTGCGGCAGTGCCGTGATCAAGTCTTTCGGTCAAAGCGCATGATGTTTTGGAGAAATTCGTCAGTTATCCAGTGTGTCTCCCTTGCTGCAGATTCGGCTATTCACACGTTACATTTGAAGAACGACTGCCGGCTGCACGAAGGCTTGCAGGGATAGGTACCCGTCGTGAGCCCGACGCGAACGCGTTGCCTGACTCTTTATCATGGCCGCGACCAAGGATTTGCTATCTCTGTTTGTTTGTTGTACGGCGAGTGTCGCGTGCTCTACTTTCGGTCGCCGACGTCGGTGGCGGAGTTGAATCTCTGGGGAACCGAGTCGCGCGTCGAGATCATCCTCTTTCACACGCGGTCATGTGACCGCGAGTCCTCTTGTAACTCGCATTGTTCCGAGATCTCACTGTGTCTTAGTTCCCTTAGGCCACTCAAGGAAGGCGTACTCTGTCGGCTTTTCTATTCTCGAAGGAAAGTTTAAGGGGCGCTGTGTCAAGGGCGGGCTCACGCAGTGTCTCTACCAGCGTACCAGCCGGATGGTGTTCGTCATCTGAACATGGAACCCCATCTCATGACCTCAACAATGAATTCAGCGTTCTAAACCCGGAGACCTCGCGTGCTTACATACCGCGACATGTATACACTCTCATGCGAAGACATGCGGATTACAGCTGCCTCCTTTAGAGCGACAGCACAACCTCCGCTGAGTTGCCATACTCCTGGGACATCTCTCCTGAAATCCCCCTGTACCCTCTCCATGTCATTCACCGCATATTTCTTGAGATGTTTTGCAGCATGATAAGAACGGAAGGCTGCGACGCCCCGTGGACGTCGTGCGGCGGGGAGCCTTGGGAAATAAATCCCCTGATTGACCGCAGGACGCCCACACGAACAAACACAGCCAAACTCCGGTTTCGCCATCCTTCCGACTCTCCGAGGCCCATGCCCTCCTTGTCCAATACGCTTGCCCACCCCTTGTCCTCTGCACCTCTCCTAGAAAAGAGCCTTTTGACAATAGCGCACTTGTGGCTTTGAATCGCCTGTGAGATCCAGTATAGCTGGAGATCGCGGAGCGATGCACAGGCCGCAAATTCCCAACATCTTCGACCCGGTGCTTCGTCCGGGTGGCACAAAGCACGGGCGCCGCTCGGCACATGCCAAGTATCAGAAGACTCAATAGCAACTCAGCGATCTGCGCGCCGACCACTCAATGGTCTCCACTGTCCAACCACAACGCGGATTGTCCGGTACGACCCACGAAGGCCTGTGCGTCCGAATGCCAACGGACCATTGTTCTTTATCTGATGCCACTGTGATGCGGTGCGCTTCTTGGTGCATGCGGAGTCTAAACCTTGACAGCCATTGCCTACAAATATGCCCTCGCGTTCCTCGCCTACCCTTCACGAGACTGCCAGCTACACCTCTCGGTACGTGCTTACCCTCTCTTATCGCGTCTGCTCCTGATGCCGTCGCCGCCGCCCCACGTCCTATTGACCCGACGTTGTCCTACAGTGCCAGGAGAATTTGGCACTTCATCATCACCCAGCTGCCTGAGCCCTGCGTGAGCGCGATTGCCGGCATCCCCTCAGAGCACCCGGTATGGTGAATTTGTTGCCGGCCTCGCAGGCGTACACAGTTAAGCGTGCGTTCTGCGTCGCAAAACGCTGGCGAAGATCAACAGGGCGACGTGACGCCGGCGCCGAAGAAGAGAGCCCCAATCGGGCGGTGACCAGCAAATGCGCACGGCAGAGGGGCGGCTGGTGGAGGATCCCGGGGCGGTGGCGCAGGCCTTCTCGTGGCCCCCGGGGTGAGTACTCGTCGTCGTGGCTCTGTACAGAGGAGACGACGGGGAAACCAACGTGCGCCATAACGATGCTGTACAGTAGAGACTATGGTGTGTGGCGTATGCCTGTCGCCACACCTTCTCAGAACACGATTTCCGCCCTACGGTGGCCTCTGTAAGCAATCGACACGTTCAACAGCCTGCCTAGATGAAGAAGCTCCCCTTCATCGTATGCGAAGCAACGCTCCCTGTCGAAGCGCAACTCACTACTTGCTACGGCAAATTCACGGACGTCTTATGACACGTGATCCGGAGTCAGTAATGGATCTCCGGAGAAGCTGGGAATGCGTCGAGTAGGAGTACGCGCTACGTACAAGGATGTAGAGATCCAATGATTTTATATACTGCACGCCACGCTCTTCAGGGAACCCTGTGTCGTCCTGCGAATTTCATAGGTTCTAACGGTACCGATGCTCTTGTCGAATATGTGCTCCAAAAATTGTGCGCTCGTCAGCTCACCAACCTGAAGTCATTGTCAGAATCCATTCCTACGCTGCGGGGGTATTTGAGGTCACCGGCCAATGGACTCGTCCCAGTAGTTGGTGGGATGCGGAACTGCCAGTTTAGGCGCTCAGTACCAGTGGTGGTCGCTGTGGCGTCGTTCCGTTCGTTCCTGGCGAACAGTCTTCTCCTTCCACCCTATCCGTCGTCATGCAGCGCCTGCACACGACTCCTCTCAGGCCACCACTGCTCCTCACCTGTGGTGGAACCTAGCCTGCTCTGTTCCGTAAAACTAGGAACTTCGAAGTCTTGGGTTCGTCGATGCGATGATACCGGTGCGCCGCAGGCACTGCGTAACGGCACTGACGGCTCTGCATTCTCTCGCGTTCTATTTGGGTGGAAGCATTGCACTACAGAAGGCCCCTGGAATGTCTGAAACCACTTCCGGCTCGCGTGTGCATCTCACAAGAGTTCCCTTCAGGCGCTACCCCATCCGCAGCCAACCGTAGCGAAACTTGTACAGCGACAGTATCCTAGTATCGCAGGTACTTCACCCTGTCCGAGTTGATTCATGGATTTCTTGATCCCTTGTTTCATAGCAGGCTGTGAGATGGGTCACATTAGTGGCGGACTATCATCCCGCGATGCAAGCCGTGCTTCATTAAGCAGTCACGAAAGGGGTCAGATCCTCGACGCACCACTCTCCGAGCCGCGCCCCGTCTTGCCCTGGCTCTCCGCAGCGGCGTCCTGCGCTCTTACGCTCGGTGGGGTTGGAGTCTGCATATGAGGGTACGTGCGGAAAGCCTATAAGAGCTGTGGGTGGGAGGCCTCGTCCTGGACCCTCGTTCTGACTGCCCACGATCATCATGCTCCTTCCCATTGTTTCCCTCGTAGTGTTCACTGCTCATGCGTTCGCTCACTGTAAGTTGTTTGATTATAGTCCCTCATCGACCACCGCTCAAGGGTATTGGGCAATGAAAGATACCTTTCCGAGCTTGATCGTCGACGGGAAGGAAACGGAGCCATGGGTCAATGTTCGCAAGACCAATAATTACTATAGCCAGGCACCAGTAAGCCATTCTCGAAACTTCATTAACGTTGCGAAGTTGCTCACACATCATGTGCATAGGTGACTGACGTGAATAGCACCGACTTCCGGTGCTACAATTCCCAGACGCAAGCGAGCGCACGCACCATCGATGTCGCCGCAGGGTCCTCCATCGGGATCGCATGCGATCAGACCATCTACCATCCCGGAGTGGTGAACGTCTATATGGCGAAAGCTCCGGAAGGGACCGACGTGTCCGCTTGGGACGGCTCTGGGAGGGTCTGGTTCAAAGCATACGAGATCACGGCCAAGACAGACGGGGGGAAAAGCATCACCTTCCCGGCGCAAGGCCTCCCAAGCGTGAATTTTACGCTTCCGCAGAACCTCCCTAGTGGTCAGTACCTGGTGCGCATGGAAGCCATCGCGCTCCATTCCGCCGAGAAGTATGGCGGCGCACAGTTTTACGTATGTTGCGCTATCCGTTGCACTTTCTTTAATAGCTCAACGGCCTCCAGATCTCTTGCGGCCAGATCAACGTCACGGGTGGAGGACGGGCAACTCCAGGGCCTTTGGTGGCCATACCAGGAGTGTACACTGGCTACGTACGACCACGTTACTTGTAAGAGCAATTCAGGCTCTGAGCTGACTCGCACTCTTCTGTAGGAGCCTGGCATCCTGATTGACATCAATGTGAGTGAAAAGAGCTGTCCAGAGTCGCGTATGCTGACCAGAGAACTGTCGTGCACCAGTGGCCTATCCCGGAGAACTATACCCAGCCGGGGCCGGTACGTCACTAAGCCACAATTTCCTGTTCTGCGTCCATTGACCCTGCTGCGACAGGCTGTCTGGTCCGGATAGATGTCTCTGCGCGGCTCGTTGAGCGATGGCACCGCAGTCGCATTTGCGCGTCTGTCTTCGCTCTTACGATCAATGCGCCAATGCTCCATAGTTAGCTTGGCTCTACTGCCGACTCATATATGTACTTGCTATCTGAATTCCTTACTCACCGGACGTCTCGAGATCACCTAGACATGCGGTGGTTTCTGGAGAGCCTCTCGAGATATGAGCGAATCGTCACAGGAAGAGACGCAGGCACAAAGAGTCACTCATCTAAGAACATCCACGAATTGGCGTCGCATTGTCCATTTCGGACAGTCAGACCATCAACTCTCCATGAAGCAGACCAAACGAATCCGTTCGCATTCGACAGCTTACAATACAACCGCATGCAGCGTCCAAACAATCTATCCAGGCCTAATCCAGAGCTGTAAGAGGCTTCACGAATCCCGAGCAAACACTGCTCTACGACTTCGTCTCGAGCTCTGTTATCAATGGATGCTGTGCTGTTGGGGACGATCCTCCGGAGACCTTGCGCGTACCTCTCCCTGGTACCGGACTGGACTTGCGAGATCCCGTAGGCGTGCCGCCTACACTTCCCTGTCCTCGACCTCTGATAGACCCGTGGCCGGGCCAGCTGCGTCCGCTGGTCACAGGCGTAGCCGCACCTGATCCCGGCGCCCCACTGGCTGCCCCCGGAGCGCGTTCGCTTGCAGGCAGTGTCTTGCGCATCCACGGCATCTTGAGGTGGATCCACCCAATCCAGGTCTGCGCATACGCGGCACGCTCGCGCTCCTCTCTCCTGCGCTCGAACTGCGCACGGTACCTATCGTAGGCCTCACGGAAGCTGCGGTCGACGCGACTGGAGAAGATGAGCTCGCCCCGTGGGTTGGACGCTGGAGGGATGGGCGCGATGGGCACGGAGGAGCTGCGGCGGGCGGAGCCGCGGGCCGGAGATGGGCTGCGGGCACGACGGGCGGTCAAGGTGGGCGATGTGGGGGACGTCGGTGGTGAAGGACGGGCGAAGAGGAAGGCGAAGGGGTTGAAGGGAAGTTTGGAGCGTAGCGGAGGTTGACGCATATTGAGGTACATGTTGAAGTTGCGGAGGGCGCGATTGGCGTGTGGGACGTACCTGCGCCTCATGTAGCGTACGGTGAGGGAAACAGAAGGGGCGACGTACTTGTTTGCGTAGCCAATCTTCTCCGAATACATTCCGCTCGCGAAGAAGAGAACAAGCGTCGTGACAGAGACGAACAGCATGCCGGAGGCGAAGTAGGGATGGACCCTCACTTCCGTATCTTCGGTGTAGATGTCGGGCAGGACCTGGCGAAGTACCCACTTGTAGGGCACGCCAAGGAAGTTAGTCTGAAGGAGGACTTCACAGAGGAGAAATGCGATGATGATGAGGAGCTGGAGGAGGAATACTGGATCGCATTCAGAGGGTGATCAGGACGGCGGCGCGGACTCACGCACGTTGGTAGCGTCGTTTACGACGGTTCAGCGACGCGGCATTCGTCTTGAGCCGCTCTTCGAAGAGCAAGAGATCTCTATATGTTGCGGCATCATTTGGGGGATAGAAGGAGCCAGAGGGTGTGGGCGGCGAGGGGCGGGGTGGCATAGGACGAGATGGTGGTACGAAGCAGAGTCGGCGCGGGCGTCTTTACCGAGGCTTCCGATCCCGCCTTGCCACCTTGACTTGTCGCAAAGTCCTCGTCTCGTGCACGTTGTATATGTTCCAAACTGGAGAATACGATTGTGCTATGTACCTACTACAGATATCCATCCATCCAGTGCTAAGGTATCATTCAGAATGAGTGTGCGCATGTGCAAGTCCTCAACCGGACGAACCGCCGAACCACCGAGATCCGTGCTATGATCGTCCACGAGTACAGGAGAAATGCAGGATATCAGGAAGGGGAAAATGCGATGTACTGTGCAGGAGGAAAGTGAACATACTGGCAGGGTCCAAGAGCGTCATGCGCGAGGATCCCTAGGTGCCGAATGCGTTGTCGGGGCATGGTGAAGGCTTAAGGTCGAAGCCACACGCTACGCAGTGAGCGCGCGCCGTGCATCCTCCCTCCGTGCACCGCCGCTTCCGCCAATCAACACCGTCATCCAGCCGAACATGGTCATCAAGAATCGTACGATCCACGCCGAGTCCGCACCGAGTCCCAATCCGGGCCTCAGCTGCAGGGCGAACGCGATATCCAGTGGCTGCCGTGGCGTCGTCCTCTGTCGCGGCCGCGGCACCTCCACCATCATCTCCAGAGCGTCGTCAGAGTACAGCGCGCCGGGCAACTGAGGCGTAGGCGAGACCGCGCGAGAAAGCGTCGGGGAAGACGAGGAAGGTGAGGCGAGACCGAGCGCGGGGGCGTCCGAGGCGCGAAGAGACCAGAGCGGCTTCGAGGCAGGCGTCGGCGAGGACTGCAGTTCGCGCATCTGAGGCGTACGCCGTGCAGGCGAGCGCGTCGGGCTGTCGAACGGAGTGCGCAGTGGCGTGCGGAGCGGCGTCGAGAACGGCGTAGACCGGTCAGACGGAATATCGGGCAAGGGCAAAAGGTCCGGATCGGCATGCTCTTCGATCACAATCTGTGGCACCTGGGGTTTCGGCTCGTACTGAGGCGGGACGTCGGTGTCGAGGAACAGGAGCGAGTGCTCCTGCGCATCCTCAAACTTCTCGTCGATGTCTTCGTCCTCGGGCGGCGACGGCTGGTCCAATGCAGATGACTTCTCGTTCAGACCGTGCTCAAGCTTCTCCTCCATTATCAGGACTGGGAGCAGCGCGTCGCCAGAGAGCAAGCGACGCTTCTCGGGCCGAGGCACGCCACCGCCGACATTGAGGTCGTCAGGGCCGTCGAGGCCAACTCGACGTTCGAGCCTGGGCAAGACGTCCCAGGCGAGATCAGACTTGAGCATGAGGGTCTTCAGGTGGTTCATGGCGTAGAGACCAGCGCCGATACAGAGGACGGCGAGGAAAGCAGCGAGGCAGGAAATGGCGAGAACGATGAGCGGCGGGGATGAGTACAAGCTTGCCGCACCGACGAACGGATACTCTTCCGCAGTCGCGCGAGTAAGCGGATCGTCCTGGTCGGACTCAGTGTCGGCAGAGGGGGCGGAGGCAAGGTCCTGGGACAAAGGGCGCTCGTCGCCGTCAAGGTCCTGGAGGGAGGAGCTGGTAGACTGGAGGCCCTTGAGGATGTCGTAGAGCTGCTTCTCGTCCTCGGTGGGGGTGCCATCGACGTTGAGGGGAATGACAGCCTTGATGGCGTCGAGATCGTTGAGACTCGAGAGGACGGCAGACTGTTCCTCCGCGGAGGTGAGGGAGATGTGAACGTCGTCTTCGTCGTCGTGAGCTAAGTAGTCCGGGCGTTGTCTGTGGGTCCCGTCAGCATCTGGTTCTCCCCGGTGCCGCCGCAGAAGGAAGAGCGGGGAAAGAGATGCACGATGGACTGCGCAGATGCGCTTGCGGGCCGCCACGCGAGAGAAGGCATGGGGAGAATGAGATGAACGTGGGCTCACCCTGTGCGAGATGCGAGTATGGCCTGTACTGCATTCTGGACCTGGAGAGACTTCCTTACCCTTCATTCCAGTCGTCAGCAAAATGGGGCACGGCGCAACTCAGGGAGTGGGAGGCTCACGATTGTGGCGCGTCCGAGATGGGACGAGCGGTGACGACCAGCGCGAGGAGAGAGAAGGAAACGAGGATGTTGAGCACCATAGCGGCCGAAGCACGCTGTGTGATACTCTCAGAGCAGGAATGTGCTCGCCACGGTGGAACGTGTCGAGAGAGGGGATGGGATGGGTCTGGTGGAGGCCGTCGACGTCGCCGCCTCGCACAACACACGCGACTCACTCTCCCCGCACCGCAGACGCCCGCATGACGTGGTCCAGATAAGATAAAATAAGATGCTACTGTACCCCAGAGCGCTCGTCATGCCGCTTCTCTGCTCTCTCCACACCACCCTCTCTTTTCTCTCCCTTCGTCCCCTCCTGCTGTGCATCATATAGACACCTTCAAGATGCAGGCAGTACGAGCCTTTTCTACCCGCGGTTCCCATTCTTGGCTCTCTACGCAGTTCCGGCATCCTCAGCCTCGCTTCACGCCCAGCACCCTCCGGTATTTCACAGCGTCATGTTCCCTCAGCGGCCACTACCAGACTCTAGATATACCCAAGAACGCCACCAGGAATCAGATCAAGGTCAGTAAACCCCCATCCTCTTTCGTCTCACACCACACTCACACGCCTTTAGGCCAGTTTCTACAAGGTACGCACCCTGCTCCAGCCGCCTTTCCGCCCGTCACGCTTACCCGGTCAGGCCCTCTAGCTTAGCAAGAAATACCACCCGGACGTGAACGACGACCCAAATGCCAAGGAGAAGTTTCAGGCGGTCAGCGAAGCCTACGCCATCCTCGGCGATGAGCGCAAACGGTACGTGCTCTCCATAGTTCACTCTGTATGTCTTCTCGACTGACGATCGCTACAGGAGGGCGTACGACCGTTCTCTCGCATCAGAGTCCGCGACGTCCTACGCACACCCTCCACACGAAGCACACCCACATTGGTCCTACGAGGGTCGCAGACGCGGTGCCAGCCATGCCTGGGAGTACTCCCGCAGACCCAACACCGGTCCCCGATACACCTATCCCCCTCCACCTGGCTCAACCCACTACGCTCATCATCCCCATCAACGTCCACCGCCTCCGGGAACTGGCCCAAACCCCTTCTCCAGCCCTCACGTACAGCGCGCGACCGGTACTAGAGGCCCCCTCCCCTCGGGTCCGTCCGACTCTGTGGCCCGAGAGTCCATGTTCATGCGTACTGTCACCGTCGTCGCCCTTGTTATGCTCATGGCCACCATCGGCCACGGGTTCAGCGCGAGCGCCGCATGAATTGACCGAGCGGTGGTTTTGTATGGTACGACACTCTCCAGCACTATATATTCACTTGGACCAGCACGCCAGAGTCTGCAACTTTGAGAATCTCGCATGAATCATAGCATGCGAGCTTGCCTAGACCTACATAGGCACACGCATGCTACCTATTCGCTCGCACCATCATCCCGTACTCGCCCCCGCACTGATTGAGCGATACGATGTGTGCTGTGAGTTACTCCGTATTGAAGTATGCCCGGCGCTGACTAGGTACACACTGCATCAGAAGTCAACCCAGCTCCCCTGAACCCGCCCATTCTTTTGCGCGATCGCGTTGCATAGGCGGCAGAAGGAGAGCCTTTGCAGCTTCCTCTTTGCTCCTTGAGCGACCTTCACGTTCTTCATGAAGCAGTCCGCGGTAAGCTCCCGCTTGCAAGACGAGCAGAAGTAGCGAGAGGCGCTGTGTCCGTCCTCGATGATTCCGAACGGCATGAATCGCTCGAGGTCGAGCCCGCTGTAGTGCGCGTGCTCCTCGCGTGTGCGGATTATGGCAATGTATAACACGGACTGCGATCTGAGCGTCGAGAGGGCGTTCCATGCTTCCCGCATCATGCAGTAGGCGAAGACGAGGGCGATTATCTCGAAGTCGTGCGCGGCGTATGTGAGCAGCTGCTGAGGAAGAGGCCGGGTCATCCAGAGCTCGCTCCCCAGGGTTTCGTGCATCCGGACGACTTCCGCTGTAAGCTGCACGATCAGTATCGTTTCATGATGCGGATACAGAATGCTCACGATCTTTTAGCGTTCCGCCGCCCTTACCCGCCAGCCGGAACAAGCCAACTACATGTCCTAGGCCGCGCAGTCTGAAGATTCCGTGGTATGCGGCAGGGTCCCGCAGCAACTCGTCCTTCATGGGCTTGAAGTAACCATTGATGAGCTCATGCGGGACGTGATCATCTCCCCGCTGGTCCGCGGCACGCTTGCGGGCGACGACCTCGACAAGCTGCAGGTCGAGTGTGCCGACGAGCGTGATACCATAGGTGAGCAGCAGCTCGAGGGCGTCGGCGCGTCCATCCCAGAACACTTTGGTGATGGAAGGGTTCTCGAGGATCGCGAAGAGCGCAGCGAGCGAGGGATGGGGGACGATGGTAGACGGGGGGAATGCGAGCGCGTCGATGAGGAAGATGTGGGACGCCGTTTGGTCCGAGAGCGCGAGCAGGCTGAGAGCCCCGCCTGGCATGCCAAGATCGCGCGCTTCACAGTCGATGAGGAGTACGCGGAAGCGTGAGAGTATGGACGCAGCGCAAGAGGCGTCTTCGGGAGTCGTGCAGTAGGTGACGACGGGTGCCATGGCCTTTCGTCGCCAAACACTGCCAGAATGGTGCTCTCCTGAGGATTGTATGAGAGCTCGAGGGAGCCGGAGAGGATGGGCACGAGCGGGGGTTGAGACGGTATATGAGGCCTGCGCATGTGAGCGTCCAGCGTCCGAAGCCCTACCGCAGCACGAGAAGAACTCATTCGCAAATGAGCGTAGATACGTGTGAGCTACCGCTTGCACAAATGAGATGATCTTTCCCTATTTCGCTGCATCATCCTCGATTTTTCCATTGTATAGAGCTTTCCAGGAGTGTTTGTTACGAGATATAACATGATTTCTATTCTCAGTGAGGGCACCACTCGGTGAGTAAGGTATACCTTCACTTTCATTGACATGAGCAGAAAGTGGCCAAACATACTGTATGCTGTTCAGTGGAGCTTGTTGTAGCATCATTGACAGTATACTACCATACATGAGTATTGCAGAAGACATGCTCAGAGCTCACACAGATACAGACTAGCCAAACCTGGTCCACACACATACTATACTATTGGAATCTACCTCATGATATATCTGACCCCTTGCAGACTTCTTTAGTAAATGTATATGGGCATTTATATATAACTAGAAAGTGTCTCTGGGGATGAATTCAGCTACATAGTTAAGGGACAATCATCACATCTGAAAGTGCTAGTGAAGGTTATCCTTTTCTTTGCCATTGTGTCAGTCTTGCCATGTACATTGGCTTGTTTCTTTAGTATGCACAAATATATTATATATCATCAAGAGACTACTTGTGCACTACATGGTTGAGTGAGACAGACCATCATACTTGAAGGTGGCAGTAATAAGTTTGCAATTCCTCACTTACAGTGGCGCTCATAAGTATTGCACGCCGGTATTTAGCGCCCATTTTTGCGACTGTATCCCTTTTTTCTCCACACACAATGCATAGTATGGCATGAAACTTTGCAATAATGTACACACGGGTTTGTAGTATATATACACAAAATTTTATGAGGATTGGATCATAATCGCAGGCTTGAGACGTGCAGCAATGAGATGAACACTTTGTTGATACCTGTTTGTCCCTGGCGCGAGGACATGCGCACACCCGAGTCTCCCAATTCTTTCTCTTTTTTCTCTCTAACCACTTCATCAATTCTCCCCAAACCTCCTGAAACCTCATCCTTTGCTTCCATATCAACTATGGCTGAGCTTACCCCGACGAAGAAGAAAACCATTATGACGATGTACAGTCTTGGTCAAAAGACTGCTGACATCGCTGCTGAAATTGGCTGCCATCCCTCCACCGTCCGTCGTAATCACAAGAAACTCCTCGAAAACCCCAATCCCTATGCGAAGCCACACCAGCCAGGCCGTCCACGCAAGCTCAACGAGCACTCCCTTCGTCACGCCCAAATTATGGTTGATTCCAGCAAGGCCCGTGATAGTGCAGATGTCCTCGCTCAGCTTCCCGAGGACGTTGGGGCATCCACTGTCCACTGGAACCTTGCCAAAATTGGTCTGCACAGTCGAATGCGTTGGAAGAAGCCTTTCCTGAAACCTGAGCATGTCACAAAGTGTCTTGTCTGGGCTACGGAGCACGCAGATCGGACGATGGATTTCTGGAAGAGGGTCTACTTCACGGATGAGTCCAAATTCAACCTCTTCAGCTCAGACAGGAAGCAATACTGCAGGAGGAGGGTTGGAGAAGCCTTAAAACCCCAGAACGTGAAGAAGACGGTCAAGCACGGAGGAGGAAGGTCAAGCACGGAGGAGGAAGGTCAAGCATGGAGGAGGAAGCCTGCAGGTGTGGGGATGCCTGACATGGGATGGGCCAGGTCGTCTATATCGCATCGAGGGGAAGATGGATGCCAAGCAATACTGCAAGATCCTCGACACCGCCTTTCTTGGGATGCTCTCTGACTACTCCCGCACCATCCCTGACATCATTTTCCAGCAAGATCTCGACTCGAAGCACAAATCGCGCCTCGCAACCACTTGGTTCAAGGAGCACAATGTCGAGCGGTTGGACTGGGCACCCGCGTCTCCGGACATGAACATCATCGAGCGTGCATGGGAGCATCTAGACCGCAAGGTCCGTGCCCGCAACCCTCTTCCAGCCAATTTGGACCAACTCTGGGCTGCCCTCGAGGAGGAGTGGAGGAACATGGACATCAACTACATCCGTCACCTCTACGAGTCGATGCCACGCCGTGTTGCTGAGTTGAAGGAGGCAGAGGGTAACTACACGGACAACTAAATAATATCCATGTATCAAAGCAGCTAGTTTCATTGAAGTGATGGAGATTTTTGAATTAACTTCTCATTGCGCACTATGCGCGATATGGGCGCTTATTTGCGCAAAAACACGATTTGAATCCCATGAGTTGAGCAAGTAAGAACACATTCTAAAAACTACATAGGATGATTCTGCTAGTCATGTATGTAGTGTACAAAATGTAATTTGTGTGATTTTCCGAAGCGTTGAAGTATGGCAGGCAAATTACCCGCTGAAATACTGGCGTGCAATACTTTTGAGCGCCACTGTATCTATAGCCACACGCACCCTTTCGACCTCTGGTTAGTGCATTTCTGGCTGCCTATAGGTGTGTTATATCCCCACAGAAAGCTATACTGGAGCTCAATGCAAGTGCTCATATGCTGAGTGTTTATAGACAAAATATATACTATAAGAAAGTCTGATGAAGCTGAATGCAATCAGGCAGCATATAAGGAGAGATACTCATAACTGAAAGTGCTAGTAAAGGTTTTGTTGTTCTTGTTTACGAATAATCTTGTGACTTGCTGAACAGCTTCTGACCCCTTGCAGGCTTATTTAGTGAGTGTCTGTAGATGTATTATGCAATTGTACTTATTATGGAGAGAAACACTCAGACCTGAAGGTGTTAGAACATCTGACCTGAAAGGGCTAGTACAGGTTCTACTGTTCTTGACTTATCCCTAGACACTTACAAGGCTTGTGATCATTGTAGGTGCACCTCCGGCTGCTTATGGGCATGTTATATATCATTAGAATGCTGTTCTCAACTAGAATGTAAGTAGATGGTTTGTAAGCAGATCTAACGAACTCTTGAGGTGCTACCACAGTGTTATTTGTCCTTTGTTTGAGTGTGCCCAAATACATGCTCAGCTCCTGGACCCATACAGGCTTGTTAACTAAATGGTTGTACTCATATTGCATACTATTAAATTCTATAACTCTAAACTCAATGCACTCACCACATTTGTTGTAACAGGGAGTTAGTGCAAGAGGGGCTAGTAAAGCTTTTGTCATCATTTGCCTGTCCTGAGCAACAGACACAGCTTCTGACCCCTCATAAGGGGATTCTTAACTTCTTATTGCCATAATATATATCATTAGGAAGTGCCCTTCAACCTGAATGTGACTACATGATCCTTGAGCTACTATAGTCAGACTTAGAGGTACTAGTATAGGTTTTCATATTTCTTGTACTCAACAATACCATACACTTTCTAACCCCTGCAGGCTTCTTTGCTCAGTGTCTATGGGCATATGATATACCATTAGAAAGCTGTTCTTGAGGTCAATCTAGCTACATACACTGAGCTTCTGGGCCTTACAAACTAGTTTCCTTAACATTTATAGACAAATTATATATCAGTAAAAAGCTACTTCCAAGCTGAATGCAACAACATGGATGATTGTCACAGACCATCAGATCTGAAGCTGATAGTAATGTTTATGCTGTTCTATACTTGTCTGTAGCTGAACACACACAGCCTCTGACCCATAGGGGCATTTCTGGCTGTGGATAGAAATGTTATATACCATCAGAGAGCTATCTTCAAGCTGAGTGCAAGCACATAGTCTATGAGGAGACACAATCTGGCCTAAAAGAGCTGATGTAAATCCATCCTGATTTTGTCTACTGTTTCTCAGGTCACATATATGCACAGCTCTTAAACCCTTGCAAGCTTGTTTACTGAGTTCTTATGGACATACCATGTACCAATAGAAAGCTACTTTTGTGTCAATCAGGTTCTGGCCACTTCTAGCCTTATTGACTCAGTGCTTATGGGCATATTATATATCATCAACAAGCTGTTGTCAAACTGACAACAGCTACATAGTTTTTAGGGAGGAATAATCAGATTTAAAGGTGCTAGTAATGATTTTCTGCTTCTTTGCTACTTTTGCTATTGAGTGTCCAAGCCACATGTCTTCTGACCCTTTGCAGGCTCCCTAAACAGGTGTCTATAGACGCGTTATATATCAACATCAACAGAGAACTATTCTGAAGCTGAATACACATGAAGGTGCGAGTACCCTCTGGCTTACTTATGAGCATGGTATATATGATTAGAAAGCTGTTTCCAAGCTGAATACAAGTCGATTGTCTCTGAGGGAATATAACTAGGTCTGAAGGTACCATCAAAATCTCAGGTGTGCTTTATTGCTGTGTGTGCCCATATATATACACAGCTTCTGATCCCTTGCAAACTTGTATACCACATGATTATAGACATATTGAGGATAATAGGAGAGTCATTTCTAACTCAATGCAACTTCATGATTGGTTGCAACAGGTCATCAGTGCTCGAGGTGCTAGTAACATTTTTGCTATTTCTCACTTCTCCTGACCAACATTACGATTGATGAGGAACGAAGAAATCGTTTATCATGCAGCGAGCTTCCCACCTCGGCTAATTCTACAAGACCCCGTGGGAATGTAAAAATTGGAACTCCAAAATGTGAAAGTAAGCATTTTGCACTGCCACAAACACTACAAACACTGGGGTTAGGGGCTGTTTTCTTTAGAAATTTTAGGGTTCGGATTGTAGACCACCTAGCTTACAGCACTTACTTACTTCAACACTTTTTGTAACGCATTGCTTGGGCGCCTATGTAACCCTAGCTCTGTAGCTCACACTCTGGGTGTGCAATGCAGCATGTATTTCATCTCTGAGTGTTACTGTAGTGCACCAACAATAAGCATATAGCTTGACTGGCAGATATAGGAAGCTTGTGACAGGAATACAGTGATGATACAAGTACAATTGGACCCAAAAGGCAGAAGAGCATGAGCTCACTGTGAGGCAATGAACAAGCACATGTCTTATGATAGTGTGCTGCTAAGGTGAACTTGTGAAGACTGAATGTGAGCCATATATGCCTCAATGATCATATAATAGCAAGGAAGAGCACCACAATGGTGTCTCAACGCTAGTGAATCACAGGTTTCAAGTCCAGCAGGTAGTGTTGCACTATGCCCAAAGGAAAAGGCAGATTATTGATGCAGTTCTTATCCTATAAGCATGCCATTGATACCATTAGACTCAGCTTGAAAGCAGCTTCAAAATGGTATATATAATGTCCTGTTTTGTCATGCACAAAGTGTGGAAAGAGCCAACTTACCACCGCGTTAACCCAGAAGGGTGGGTAAATCGCAAAGTATGAATGCAGTTCTTATCCGATAAGCACGCTATTATTACCATTAGATCCAGCTTGAAAGCAGCTTTCTAACGGTATATAATACATACTATATCGTGTAGTAATGGCCCGGGGGCGGAGCCATCTCCCTGCTGCACCCAAAAAGACGCCCAACCCGTGCCCACAGCTGGCCGGGCCAGTAGGCGCCCGACCAAACACGACCAAATCTTCTGGCACGATCCCAGGTTTCTGGGATCGTGCCAGAAGATTTGGTCGTGTTTGGTCGGGTGCTTACTTAATTGACGCGACGCGACGCGTTCTTTACCCTTATTTGTCCCCAACCACAAACAGCCACACTGCCCTTTCAGGCTTGTTTACCAAGTGTTTATAGGCATATTATATATCATTAGAAAGCTATTCTCAAGCCCAATACAGCTGCATGGTTTATGAAGAGATATAAGTAGATCTGAAGGTGCTAATAATGGTTTTCTTGTTCTTTGCCC